>JARIHO010000093.1:0-413324 GCA_029282495.1 Mycena albidolilacea
ACGCTTCCCGTGGCAGGAAGATCCAAGGGGATGGGCCAGAGCGGAGTATATATCAGAAATACCGACAGGCACTAGAAAAGATATCAATCGATTCCACGCAGCTCTCTGTATTAGAGCTCAGGTTGGGGACGACCAGCGCAGACTACGAAAAAGACCACATTACGGAAGTCCAATATTTTAAGGGTTTACGTTCGGAGCCACCAGAAGTGCAGCAAACTGTGGATTACATCGACGTGCTTCAGAAGCTTTCAGCGACCGTGTGAGTCTGTTTCCCGGTGAAGCGAATTACGTTTGACAGCTATCAGAATTGCGTCCGACCAGGCAAAGGTGGACTTCCAAAACCTCGACCGCAACATTATCTACAACGGCTATACTCAGAAGCAAATCACCGCTGTACGAACCCGCTATCGCACAACCAACACCCGGTATCTCGCGGCCGAGGAGAACACATGTCGCTTCGAGGAACACCATGGCATCGAGAAGAGATGGTCCACCGATAGCAAGGAGTACAAGGATGGTCTGATACTCCTCACGGAGCGTAAGTACTTGATCGCCTTAGCTGAAGTCGAGCAGCTTGTCGTGCAGCGACTACTTGAGTTAACAAAACTGGGCATGAGTGGTGTTGGTACGTAAATTGAGTTCGCCACCTGTACGTGCTAACTCTTTCAAGTGTACAAGCTGTGCGACAAGATTTCCAGGGCCCTGAAGACCCGCTCAGAAGCCATCCGCCGGGCTATAGCCATCTACAACGAGGCCGGTGCAGCCCTCAATCCGCCACGGGAACGTCTATCATTTGCGCAGGTTATCAATACAACCTCCCTCGCCGAATTCGACCTCTTGCGGGACACCCACCAAGATATTTGTCAGCAGCCATGGACCCAGCCTGCGCGCCGCGAGGCGATGGTCTTATACTTTGGTATAAAACGAGCGAAGGAGGAAATCCAACGGCTCAATGTAGAAATCTCTCGTCTTATCACTTTCATGGTAGATGAGCACGTTGACTATTACAGTGCCATCGCGTCAACCATCATTGCTAACCCTGCACTTGCGGTGGAGCTCCAGCAACGATGGGTTCACACAACTCGCATTAACACCTCCATCTGCAAACGACTTGCTGCCACCTCACGACTTCATGGCTTTTCCGGCAGCCTCTTTCCTGGTACTCGAGAAGGACGCGATCCTGACCTGCGTGACAAAATTCCGCCCCCGAGATGGCTGGCATCTGTTCTCGGCGTGGCGCAAGTGTCGGTGATTTACGAAGAGCCCCATGACGTAGATATGGATCTGGTACCAGAGTGTAACAATGAGGAGGAGTCGGAGTTGGGGGTAAAAGAGTTGGATATAGACGAGGATAATATGGCCGCTCTGATGAACCATTTAAGTACGTTTGACGACTCGTAATATATTTCTAAAGCATTCTCGCTCTTTGCGTCCACATGTGAGATTTAGAACGCGGCAAGTCCGGCAGGCTTTTCGATTGGCTCGATTTTGCAGGCTGCGACTCGCAATATATTTCTAAAGCATTCTCACTCTTTGTGTCCACATGTGAGATTTAGAACGCGGCAAGTCCGGTAGGCTTTCTGATTGGCTCGATTTTGCAGGCCGATCTCGTTCAAAACGTATTGCCGACATCATGTGCAAAATGAAATTGTGTAGCGCACCATGAAAGAACTGAAGCAAAGCAAGACAACAAACCTCTGTGTGAAGGTAATGCCCATCCCAAAAAAAAAACAAAAAAATTGGAGTGTTCTAGGAAAACACTAAGCCGGATTTAATACCCAACACCTGCCAAAACTCAACTATAAAACGGAATCGAACACATACAAAGCTGGAGAGTGTCAGAAACACCGTATATACCCTGGACTGTATATATACTAGCATTATATACCGCATGGCACCTGCAATTGGAGTACTTCAGACAATATGACGAATGGTTGAAGTTGAGTCGTTAGTTCCATTAATCAACCCCCACCGCCTTTCAACTACAATTGACGACCTGGAAACCTCGCATCATAATTACCCCAGTTCATTCGATAAATAATAGTTCATGCATGCTTCTTTTCCATTCCCAGGGGATTCTGCGGTCGCCAGAGTCCCTTCTTCCCTTTGAAATTGGCAAACGAGGTGGTTGTGGCAAAATTTCAACTTTCTTTAAACGGCGATCCCTAGTCACCAGAGGTGAAATAGAATTAATCTCATTCAGGATTTGGGTCTTTCAAATACTCATACTATCCTGGGGTGTTGTAATACGCACCTGTAGCTTTTCAAAGGATTCAAGGTTGCACTATAGCTGTTCACACCATTTGACTGCAATGTCTGTGGAAAAAAATCATAATACATTGGGTATTGTTTCAGTAAATGGAATATTTGTCCTATACTCCGAATCCTTAACATTGAACACAATGAGGGTGTACAGCTGACACCCTTGCACATTTTTCTCGATGAGGCGGAGAATGTCCATGAGATCGAGAACATCAGTGGCTGTGTGTTGGCTTTTTCTCTCCTGAACGCCCACCATGTACGTTCACAACTGGGGCCTTCCTGGCATCAATATTCCAGCTCCCACAACACATCCTACCTACCAGCCTGGTCCCACTCCTCTTTCCTGGACCCGTCTAAAATTCAGCCCTATTGGCTTGTATGACCTCCGCCGCCGTCTCGGTGTTCTTAACACAGAAGCTGGCATCTTCCAGCGCTACCAGAAGCGGTTCCTTACCTCCGACATCGCCTGGTTTGCCGCTGGTTCCAGCACAGATGGAAACCATATCCCTACATCTGCAGGATTTTTCCCGGAGTTTGATGCCCTGCGCGCGACACTTCCTCCTGGTCCAGGTGGGAACAAAGCCCGGAAGGTTTTGAGCGAACAGGTTCAGACTGTTCTGTTTGATTTGGTACGTGCGCTGTACTACGGCTCTTGCAAAACTGAGTCAGTGAAAGGCTACTTGCTGGGATCGTACCTTTGGAGGGACCACGATGATCATGCATGTTGACGGCACCACTGTCCCGAACACCCCTGTTCAGCCCGAGTACTTGCGCGCTGCCACGTACCTGCCACCATTGTTCATTGCCAACAATCCCGCCAGTCACGGCCCAATCGCGAGGATAGTGCAAATGTTTCTGGAATCTGTTGGAGTCCCCACCGTTCAGCAATGGTGGAACAACGTGCTTCAACGTGGGTGGCCAATGAATCAAAACGGCCCCGGTGCGAGTGCCAACCCTCCCTCTCCTCTCCTCATTCCTTTGCCGTATGTGCAAGGGTCGGCACACTACAAATTCAGTGGACGTGCTTTCGGTGCCCTCGACCCACCGCTCGCCTCCGCTCCAGCAGCCCCCTCTACGGTTCCCCTTTTCGTCATCCCGGATGACGACGACGACACTTCATTGAACCTTATGGATGCGCTCGAGCGCACTGCATACGCCGAGGCCGAGGCGCACCAGCGTTTAGACCGTATACATGAACTGGAGGCGCAGGTCGATGTCCTAGTGACTCAGGTAGCTACGTTGGAGGAGACTGCTGCAGATCTGGAGGCGCAGCTTGCAGCCATGCACACACCACGGGTGTTGCTAACTTCTCCTTCTCACAGTAAGTCGTTTCTTTGTCACATTATCCACAGTATTTCAATGCCCTTTCTATTACAGCCCGTGCTGGCGCTTCAATTCGCTCCCAACCGTCTACATCCACCCGCACTGTGTTGCCCAGCACCTCTACTCGGCCGTTTACCTCACGTCGTCCTCCTCCGTATTCCCTGGGCCCCACTTCAACGCGTAGAGCTCAGCACGGACCTGATACGCGGGACACCCTGGATACCGTCATTACAGCTCACGGCCTCAATGCATTCCGTCTGGGGATCCAGCTAGTGATACGTGTGGTGCACCCTGCTCGATGGCACGAGGAGCTCCTTGCGCTGGGCATCGCACCCGAGGCTGCATCGGCATTGGTGGATCAAGTGGCGCAGGATTACAAATGAGCATGAATCCGTAAAAGAATAGTTATGCCCGTCTCCACTTCCTTCTTCACAATCTATTCTAATGACAACTTCATGAAAATTCTGTGATCCTCTCAGACATTTCCTTAATCTTGGCGTCGTCTTGGCTGTATCCCCAGAAAAAAATTGTCGGAACCACAAGGTATCCCCAATGTGACCGGGTAAGTTGACTTTATCGGATCTTAACATTGTCTGACTGACCCTGACCTGTATCCCCAGAAAAGTTGTTGAAACCACGGCACATCCCCAATATTACCGCGTAAATCGACTTTCTCAGATCTTAATATTGTTCGACTGTCCTGTATCCCCAGAAAAAATTGTTGAAACAGCGACGTGTCCGCACCATGACCACATAAATTGTCTTCGGATTTTAACGTTGTCTGACTGACCTTGGCCTGTATCTCCAGAAAATTTGTTGAAACAACGGCGCATTCACAATGTGACCGTGCAAATCGACTTTCTCGGATGTTATTACCGTCCAACTGTCCTGTATCCCCTGAAAACCTTGTTGAAACAACGACGTGTCCGCACCATGGCTGCGTAAATTGCCTTTTCCGGATCTTAACAACGTCTGACTGTCCCGTATCCCCAGAAAAAATTACTGAAACAACGCTGCATTCCCAATGTGACCGCATAAACCAACTTTCTCGGATCCTAATATCGGCTGACTGTCCTATATCACCAGAAAGAGTTATTGAAAGAACAACACATTCGCACCGTGACCGGGTGAATCGACTTTTTCGTTCTCTACCCATTATGCCTGTTGCCTACACTACCGTGGCGCTCGCCAGCAGCACCCGTACTTGCACCGACCAGCCCGCGAAGAAAGCCGCACCACTCACCGTTGAGGATCTTCAAGAAAAACGCGTCAAAAGAGAAGAGAAGAAGGCTGTCATCGATGCGGCCGTCCAAGAGTGGCGTGACTTCACCTATGCGAAGGCCAACATGCTGGCGGCGCGTTTCGATATGAAGGCTCGGTATTTCCTGGATATTTTTTTCCAGGGCGGCGCCCACATGGTTTATCACCAAGAAGAAATCAACCCGTACAATGCCTTCAAGAGTATGAAGGCTGCCGAGGCCCGCGAGCGTACGTTGATCCAATAAAGTATTCTTTCTGTGCTTACTTGGTTTACACAGAGGGCCTCTCTAAGGATGTTCCCCAGCTACATGCCGATCATATCGATGAGTATCAAGGCCTTATGGATGAGAAGAAGGAGGAGTACATGGCCGCCTTTCAAGACGTGAAGTCTCGGAACTTCACCTTGCGCCGTGACACACCTCGTGCGAGAATTCAGGACATCGCTAATGTTGTACGCAACATGAAAATGCTGGTAGGCACTTTTTTTAGGCTTGATTGGTCGTTTTATCTCACTCTACATCCAGATGGCCGCCCTTGGGGATCGTGTTGGCATCGAGGGTTTTTTTTGCATTGTACGCAACAACACGGACTTCCATATGCCCCCCGAATGGTTCTTCACTAGCCCTGAGCTTGAAAACCACATGCCGCTTGCAACGCGCCAGAAATGGGATACGGGACACGTCGGCTCGAAGCTTGAGGCCTTTGCGGTTGCGGGATGCGACCCCGCCAGTATGTATCATCAATACTCTGTGTCGATGCCCCTAAAATTTGTTAGACTTACTGCGCACATCAAAGCAGAAGGCCGATTGGATGAAGAAGGAAATACGCGACCTAGTGTTAAAAAATCTCGGTACGGATACGTCGCACATCACCCTTAAGTGACTAACGCTCACCTAGTCGAGGTTACCAAGAACTCTAATGCGTAAATGGCTTATACGTGGTACGAGGAGGATATCGTACAGCGATACAATGTCGTCCTTGTGGGTTGGACCCCCGCAAAGTTTGTCAACCCCAGCGAGCTCAGCACGTCGCTTGAGGGCCTCCGCACGCTCCTGCAGGCTCTCAAAGACGGTAAGTGCTTCTTCAAGAAGCTGTCTCCGGCCGAGGCCGCGGCACGCAAGAGAGCGTGGGAAGAGAAGGTGGCGAAGGGGCTGGAAGTTGCGAAGCACCGTGCTGGGCGGAGTGATCAGGGGATTCCCCGCAAGCGTGCGCAGGGTGGTCATGCCAAGGAGAACTACCCCAGCAGCGGGGGCAATGCCGACGAGGATGGTAATAACGACAACATCAACACCGACAATGAGACCACCCGCCCGGCACCAAAAAAGCGCGCAAAGATTGCGCCAACTGCAGGATCTGCGAAGCTGGTGGGAAAGAAGACAGCGACCACAAAGAAGACTCCCGCCAAGAAGGTGCCAGTGACCTTGCACACGTGGGACGATGCCACTATGCAGGCAGCGCTCAGGTTGAAGCTCCGGGCAAAGCGCCCCCGCAAAGCTGCCAGCAAGGCCATCATCACCAGTGAGGATGAACTGGATGATGACCCCGAGGCGGACGAGTAGGTGGATGGAGTGCCTCACATTGCTGGGAGTTTCACCCTTGTCGTTTATGCTCCCCTGCTGCTTAACTACGCTCATGATGTCCCAGACCCTCGCGTCGTCTTTTTTATGATTTCTTACATGAATACTATGTTATGATCTTCTGCAATGAACTTTGACATTCTATCTATTATCAGGAATGTGAGTAACCATGAGGACTTGCGTTGCGCAAGGCAGGGCAAGGCGGCGGGCAAGCGCGCGATGTGATGCACCGTGACCCAGTGATCAAGGATGTGACACATACCTCGGTGGCGTAACATGCTTCCCATAGCGGGAAGATCCAAGGGGATGGAGAATGATGGGCCGGAGCGGGTGGAAAGGCAGCGGGAAAGCGGGCAATGTGATGCACCATGACACAGTGATCAAGGATGTGACACATACCTCGGGGGCGTAACATGCGTGGGAAGTTGTGGGAAGATCCGAGAGGATAGGGAATGATGGGCCAGAGCGGGGGTAAAGGCGGCAGGCAAGCGGGGCAGGCAATATGATGCGCCGTGACACAGTGATCAAGGATGTGACACATACCTCGGGGGCGTAAAACGCGCGGGAAGTTGCGGGAAGATCCGAGGGGATAGGGAATGATGGGCCAGAGCGGGGGTAAAGGCGGCAGGCAAGCGGGGCGGGCAATGTGATGCGCTGTGACACAGCGAACAAGGATGTAACACATGCCTCGGCGGCGTAACACATGTGGGAAGCCGCGGGAAGATCCGAGGGGGATGGAGGATGATGGACCGGAGGTCTATTGATGGCCTATCACAGTGTGATGCGAGCCCCGGCAGTGCCCGACAACGTCCTGAGGGTACAAGTCTTTTGAGGAGGAATATTGGGGGGTATTATCAGCGGGTAAGGCAGCCAAGCAATTTTGACACCAATGGATTGCGGCATACTGATCCCATCATCGCAACTACTTGGTTGTTATGTAAGGGTAGGGCAGGTGCACCCAGAGGCGGATAATACGCAACTGACACCCAAATGTCCACACACACTATTGCTGGTTATTTCATACCACAAAAGTTCTTTTTATGCCCTGCAGGAGATGATAGATCGAAAACAAAACACTCGCACAGATGGATGAAAGTGCACCAGTGAAGTACAAAATTGAACCATACCTCTTCAGTATACCTTTAGAGAGGTAAGGGCCGAGGGTACAAATGTACATACATACCTTTGTAGACCTCCGGGAAGGTCAGGGTATTACCCTGCTACAGGTAGGAGTCAGAGAGGTAGAGGTAGAGGTAGACGTAGACAGTTATACCTTACCCTTACCCATGGTGAACCCTAGGCAAGTCCTTCTTCTTCCGCTTGCTTCCTGTCTTGCCGGCGCTGTCACTCCCAGCACTGTCACTCCCGCTATCTGAGTCAGAATCAGGGACCAAGCTGTCAGAGTAACTGGCAGCAGAGGGAATTCCCCTATGGTCATGCATAGACATGGTGGAGGGAAACAGAAGCCTGAGGTACATAAATTTGGCTATCATGAAGTCACAATCAGTCACACTTTTCCCCAGGGTTAAAGTGAGATTGATTGGACAACAGGGATGGGCATGCACACTTCTTCCCAAAAGATCCCGGAACATCATGCAACTCACCACTGTGTCCCATTCCATTCCACTCAATCCCGACTTTTCACTGGGGTTGACCATTAAAATACACAAGTAGGAGTCCTGCCGTGCAACCTGCAATGGCCCTCCTCCCCCAAGTAGATTAAATCATATGATCTGGATTGGACCACTGCAGTGTCATCTCTTGGTTCGTGATACCGAGGCAGTCATAGACTTCATTTCTACCATGGACTTGATTCTGTCTTTCCCTTTTCTGATGACAGGAGAGAGTAATAAATGAACCCCGCCCCACGAGTAGTACAGATCTTTGTGAAACTTAATAATTTAGATCATCTTGGAGTTCCTGTATTAACCCGCGAAATGTAACTCCAAGGAACTTATATGCCATGCTGGAAGGAATCTTGAGCAGTGTTAGGGGGTACATGTCAAACATTCAAGATCAGAGAATGAGAGGATGGGTATAAGACGGGAGATCTGTAGTGTACATATTCCATCGCCCCCAGTGAAACTAAATGATAGGGCTGCCATTACATAAATAAAATGATATCAAATTGTGAAAATGGCTCATTTGCTATGTCACCTGTGAATCATAGCACTGTACCCAGTTTGACCCAAGACAAGCATCACTAAAATCTACCTTGACAGAACCCCACGCAGATATTACCAATGATTTAGGAGTATTGAGGAAAGGACACATGTCGAAGGGGAGCCAGATCAACCTCTGGTTCGTGGATGAGGTGATCCACCCGTGGCGATCCAAGTTCCAGTCTGTCTTGAGTGAATCTGTGAATGTCGGATGAAGAATGTCCGAAAAAGACGTGATAGTTACCTGAGAGGGGTAGCTGCCAAGTGCGAATGGTTCTGTCATCAGAACCAGAGATGGCACACGACCCATCCGAAGAGAAGGCAACCGAGCAAACCCAGTCGTCGTGCCCATCAAGCTGCTGCAGCTGCTTCCTAGTGGAGACATCCCAAATGCGAATGGTTCTGTCATCGGACCCAGAGATGGCACGCAACCCATCCGAAGAGAAGGCAACCGAGTTCACTGTGTTGTCGTGCCTGTCAAGCTGTTGCAGCTGCTTCCCAGTGGAGACATCCCAAATGCGAATGGTTCTGTCATCGGAACCAGAGATGGCACGCGACCCATCCGAAGAGAAGGCAACCGAGCGAACGCAGTCGTTGTGCCCATCAAGCTGCTGCAGCTGCTTCCCAGTGGAGACATCCCAAATGTGAATGGTTGTGTCAATGGAACCAGAGATGGCATGCGACCCATCCGAAGAGAAGGCAACCGAGAGGACCCAGTTGTCATGCCCGTCAAGCTGCTGCAGCTGCTTCCCAGTGGAGACATCCCAAATGCGAATGGTTCTGTCATCGGACCCAGAGATGGCACGCAACCCATCCGAAGAGAAGGCAACCGAGTTCACTGTGTTGTCGTGCCTGTCAAGCTGTTGCAGCTGCTTCCCAGTGGAGACATCCCAAATGCGAATGGTTCTGTCATCGGAACCAGAGATGGCACGCGACCCATCCGAAGAGAAGGCAACCGAGCGAACGCAGTCGTCGTGCCCATCAAGCTGCTGCAGCTGCTTCCCAGTGGAGACATCCCAAATGCGAATGGTGCTGTCATGGGAACCAGAGATGGCACGCAACCCATCCGAAGAGAAGGCAACCGAGTTCACTGTGTTGTCATGCCCATCAAGCTGCTGCCGCTGGTTCCCAGTGGAGACATCCCAAATGCGAATGGTTGTGTCATTGGAACCAGAGATGGCACACGACCCATCCGAAGAGAAGGCAACCGAGCAAACCCAGTCGTCGTGCCCGTCAAGCTGCTGCAGCTGCTTCCTAGTGGAGACATCCCAAATGCGAATGGTTCTGTCATCGGAACCAGAGATGGCACGCGACCCATCCGAAGAGAAGGCAACTGAGTTCACTGTGTTGTCATGCCCGTCAAGCTGCTGCAGCTGATTCCCAGTGGAGACATCCCAAATGCGAATGGTTCTGTCATCGGAACCAGAGATGGCACGCGACCCATCCGAAGAGAAGGCAACTGAGTTCACTGTGTTGTCATGCCTGTCAAGCTGCTGCAGCTGCTTCCCAGTGGAGACATCCCAAATGCGAATGGTTCTGTCATCGGAACCAGAGATGGCACGCGACCCATCCGAAGAGAAGGCAACCGAGCAAACCCAGTCGTCGTGCCCGTCAAGCTGCTGCAGCTGCTTCCTAGTGGAGACATCCCAAATGCGAATGGTTCTGTCATTGGAACCAGAGATGGCACGCGACCCATCCGAAGAGAAGGCAACCGAGTTCACTGTGTTGTCGTGCCTGTCAAGCTGTTGCAGCTGCTTCCCAGTGGAGACATCCCAAATGCGAATGGTTCTGTCATCGGAACCAGAGATGGCACGCGACCCATCCGAAGAGAAGGCAACCGAGCGAACGCAGTCGTTGTGCCCATCAAGCTGCTGCAGCTGCTTCCCAGTGGAGACATCCCAAATGCGAATGGTTCTGTCATCGGAACCAGAGATGGCACGCGACCCATCCGAAGAGAAGGCAACCGAGTTCACTGTGTTGTCGTGCCCGTCAAGCTGCTGCAGCTGCTTCCCAGTGGAGACATCCCAAATGCGAATGGTTGTGTCATCGGAACCAGAGATGGCGCGTGACCCATCTGATGAGAAGGCAACTGAGCGAACCCCACTGTTGTGCTGGAGCCTCGACAATAGTCGTCCAGATCTCAAGATTGAAACAATGGTGGGAACTCTTGGAAAGCGAGTATGCCACCTCTCTATCAAGTCTGAATCTCGTGATGCACCAGCAAGTGCGGAGATATAGAGGTGGGGGGTAGAATCTCTGATGATGTTCATTCCGAAAATTGCCACCAAGTTTTCTGCTGCAGTGAGGTTCTTGCAAATATCTACCTGGTCCTATTTGGTTGAGGTCAATCAATATGTAGACTTCCCATTAGGTGGATCCATACCGGTCCCAGCCACCTTCGTGCTGCTACCAGAGCATGATAACATTCCCCAACTACACCAAGTAGGTTCATTGCTTCCATCCAAAACACCACCCGTCCATAGAGCCAGTCCTGCATCTGATCAATAATGTCTTGCCCTATGTTCTGGGCGCCAGTGGGGATCTTCACCAAGTGTGCCGCCCAGTGACGACATGCATATGTCAATGAGGAGGAGATGTTGCTTTCAATGTCTGCTGACAGGCTGTCCACCTCAGAATCATTGAGGAAGGATGATGGGAGGTTACAGATGTTGAACCGGAGGGACTTCATCAAGCGGAAACAGGAGGCAGCAAGGTGGAATTCGAGGTCTGGAGGGGGGCAACAGATCGCAGCAAGCTCCTGATCAACAAACCGTGTCACATCAAACATAAAGTCAAGGAATGACTTGTGGTAAGAGTAGACACGACAGGCCTTGATGTAGAGCACAGAATGGAGAGACTGCACAACCTCCAAGACTGCATCTTCTTCCAGGTCAAGGTTGGCCCATAGTTGAGGAATGTCAGAAACCTGAATTGGTTCCTGTGCGCAGAGGACAGTGTGCAGAACAGATAATGAGCTCTTTTGATGGAGCTCTGTCATGTTCCTGCCACAAAAGTACTGGCGAAGGATGTCCTCATATAAATGGTCAATCAATGAGCCACCGAAGGCACACTGTGATTTGCCAGGCCATGCATTGAGCAGGGCTTGCAATTGTTTTTTCTGCATACTGGGTGCAGGAGGTTGGCGCCTATCAGGGATAATCATGCGGACTACTGTCGCAGCATATATAAAAAGTCCAGATGTCTGCTCAGTGAGGCAATGTAGCTGGTCAAGCGGAAGGCGTGGAAGTGATGCCTCGAGGTAAGTGTTAATGTCCTTGTTGGCGATGTCAATGGGTACTTCCTCGAGGCAAAACACAGTGTCGGAAGAGAGGGTCTTCCCAATTTCCACGATACTAGGGTCAGGTCGACTGGTGACAAAGAACTTGAGAGAGGGTAGATTGTCCGGATGCTTCGCAATCTCCCTGATCAAGTCCTCCAAGAAGGAAGATCCATCCGAGTTCTCCAGCTCATCTAAAGCGTCAATGACCACTACCAGTGGAGGAAGGCCTTCTCGATCACCAATGGACATATCACAAGGCTGAGTGAGAAGATCTCTCAGGTGATGTTTTAATTCCGGCGGATTTGCATCCAGTTGGGCATCTAGAACTGCCCGCCGGAATCGAGGAAGTCTGAGTGCGAGTCCATGCGCAATTGTGGGAATGATGTTGCTCCGCTTACGCCCGGCTTCACTCTGGCGCGAGCAGAAGAAAGAGGTGGCGAGACGGGAAGCATCCCCATCCTCATCCAACTTTTGGCAGATTGTGGCCGCGATGGTTGATTTCCCCGTACCGGCCATTCCGCTGAGCCAGTAGAGGCTAGGAGCGCCTCTTGATGTGTCTTTGCACCACGATATAATATCCTTGATGATATCCTCACGGGTGCCAGGAGTGCATGTATTCCGATCGAGGCCACCGTACCTGGCCTCGAAAATCGGCCGCAGGTTGTGAAGGCGTGAAACCTGGTGGACCTGGTTAAATAACATCTTGTTTGATTCGTCGAGTAGGCTCGCACCTCAACATCGTTCTTCACTGTGTTGACCTGCTTGAAGTTCGCCAAATTCAACTCAAGCTGCAGAGCGAAGTTAGGTACAAATGCTGGTTTGCCCACAGAAAGGGCGTACCTGAAAGTTCTTTGTTGCCTCATCGACACGCCGAAAGATGTCAGCTAGTTCTTTTGGATGTTCATCGCACTGAAGAATCCGTTTGAACAGGCCTTCGTCATACATATCCTGTAGCTTATTTGTAGTCTCCTCGAGAGTACTATGTGCCGCTCAGTACCCCATGCAATGGCAACGGTGAGAACACACCTAGAGAAGCGTTTCAGAGTCGGTTGGATGTCTCTCACTAGGTGCTTTTGTGTCAAGGCCGTGCTGACAACATTCAGGCGTTGTCCGAGTGGTAACAGGAGCTCCGCCATGGACTCCTTGTTGTCGATAATACCCTGGGATCCATTGTAGATATGAGCAATCCGGTGTAGCACATATCACTCACATCTGCGAGGTCAAACACTTTGTTGACAACAGCGATCGGGATCTTGAAGGGGGTGCCATCGACGAACGCCTCCGCAGTCTTTGCGGCAAGTTTAAAACCATGCCATGCTACCTTCGCGTTTTCCTTTAGCGTGGAGGACTGCGCTGGACCTGCAATACAATGTGGTTCGGACGTGGAGGAAAAGGTGTGAACACTGACCTGTTTGAGCTGTTGCGTTGAAGTCTAGAGAGTGCAGATATGAGATCCACATCGATACGAGTGAAAGAGATGGGGCACCTGGAAGGATTGCGGCGCATGTAGGATTGTGCGGCTCCATCGGTGTATCCATGGTGTCTGTACGAGGCGGACTGATCAGATATCTACAGCTGTATAGTTGATACCTTGAGTTACTTTGACTGGAAGCCATGTTGGCAAGGACGCGTCCCGGGACCAGAAGCGACGAAGCACCTACTGTAACCCATGTCAGAATGTGAGAGTCCAGCACTCGCATCATGGCGCTTACCGCCCACCGATGAGGTGAGTATCGGCCCACTCATCGCTTGCTCTGTAATCGACGGACACGGTTAGAATGATCATGATCAGATGAATATCTGAGGCAGCCGACTCACCCGGAGTGCGTAGGTCGTTCAGCGACACCCGCGGATGTGAATCTGGACACATTTGAGCATCATTTTGGCAGTCGGTGGCAGAGATTTACACAGACCACGCTCTCCTGCTGCATTACCAGTGTCCCCGTACACAAGTGTCGGCGTCGAGGCATTGGCTGTTTTAGATGTTGACTTCACATGGCTATGGAGGAATGGCTTGCGAAAGAAGTTCTTGGCACGCTGGGTCACCGAAGGTTTGCCGCTAGGGCTCGACGACGGAGATGCTGGGCTCATGGTGCTCGTCAATGACAAGCGCCTGGCACTTAACACGAGGCGCTTATGGAAGCGCACCGAAATAGTTACTGGACGCGGGGGCACTTGCTATACTTGGATCACGGAAGCGGGACGCCGAGACAGACGTCATCGACTCTGGCAGTACTTGCGCATCTTTGCTTTGGCTACTCTTGAACCTTACGGCTAGCTGCGGCTAGCGACTAGCCGAAGGCTGTCCTGCTCGGCAACAGCCGGCAGCAAAAGCTAGCGGGACGTCGGCTAGTTTCGGCTGGCTGCCGTTTTGCCTGCGGCTTGGCGGAGCCGGAATCTGCCGGAACGCAGTGAGTCCTTGCTATTTTATCTAGCTAGCGTCTACGCCTTCAGGACAGCCGAAAAGCCGCCGTCACTGACGGCCACGGCAGTCCGGAGTACATAAAGTAAATCTGACCTCCAAAATCACGGTTCCAACTTCCCCACTCCTCGATAGAAAGTAAAACTGCTCGACGTCGGTCCGGGACAGGCAGGCTCCGCAAGAGATTTTTATTGGCGCGGTACGTGGGACTAGCTAGGATTTGATGCTTTAAGTTCTGAATGCGCAGGTCACTGTGGATGGCGTTGGGACCGGCGGCGTGACGGTTGGGTGAGAGAAAAAAGAGTCGCCAGAGCGGGCAAACGGCCACAGACGAGGTAAGGGAAGATCTAGATCTAGAGAGGGATGCGGGGTGCATGGCCTTCATAATGTTGATGTCCAGATGCAATGAGCAATGGTTGCGAGCCGACGATGCAGTCCGAGTCGCAGGGATTGATTGGTTGTTGAAAGCTGCGAAGGTGGCTCGACACGAGGCGATCATGAAGGCGGCAGAATGTAGTGTTGAGTACTTACATTATCCATAGTATGATCTGGGTGCGACTCGATCAAGTATTGCGATGCGGGATGACGATGCGGCCAGAATCGCCACTGAGTTGAGTACGGTCTCCTTCCCGCGGCCGGTGTCCGCGCCGCCTCACTCCGATTGAGTCGAGCAGCGTCGATTGAGTTGAGGTTGACATCATCATCATCCGGGCGGGCTACCCAGGCCCCAGCTGAGGCCTTGAAGCAGAACGAGACGGAATTCGATTCGAAGAAGACGCGGTCTCAAGGTAATTCGAGAGAAGATTGTGTTGATTGATAGACGAAGAAAAGAAGCTCGAAGCTAGGGGTGCTATGTATGCAAGGTCGGGCGGGCCGGAGGTGATTGTGGCATCTTGAGATATAACTCGGTCGGAGCAAGTAATCGGTACTCGCATTGCAAACCAAATCGAATCCAGCGGACATGAGTCTGGGTTTTTTCTGAAGCGGATTCAACACCTGTTGGATTATGATACGGCGTGAAAGTATCATATCGAACTTCCTGCTGATGCGTCGCCTCCAATCCAGCCCGAGTTCATGCAGCCTGAGGGCAATGCTTACCTGGTTGGTGTGACCGGCGGCGACGGACAATGGGCACGCCAGGCTGCAGGATTATTAGTTGCATTTCAACCTGAGAGAAGAAAGGGTGTAATGCCCAAGGAATGTTCGAGCGCCCAGCTGATTGAATGCTCGTGGTGAGAGAAAAGCAGAAGTTAACTCATTCGGTGTTCAAAATAAAAGAGAATCGTGCGATGTTTGAACTTGGTCGTGCCTTGCCAACGGAAGGGTGAGACTGTGTGAGGGATCACTAGCTATGCTGATGAATATTGAGGCAACGCGGCGATGGTGGTACTGATTCCACTGGCGAAAGGATAACGAAGAGGAAGACGGTGGTTGTAGGCTGTAGCGAGCGCGGTGTTGTCCGAGGGAAGAGTTTGTCACAAGTCTTGAACCAAGGGAGACTAAACCCTGGTAAAAAAAAAAGCAAGGGCGTCTCGGTCCGTGAGGCTTCTAGATATTTTAGGCGACCCTGAGTCGCAGGGACGATATAACTTGAGACCAAGTTGAGATCCGGCTGTGGATATTAGAGGCGGGGATAGCTGGTAGAGTTTGCGTAAAGGCGTTGGACAAAGACGATTGACTTGAAGTCACATGAACAAGATTGGTTGGGCGTGTACGGTTTGGTAGAAATCCTCTCGGAACTAGTCTCAGAAATTAGAATGGAATTGAGCCCGGTGAACTGAGCCCCCGCGCCCGAGGCTCCCAACGTTCGCAACGGTCGTCGCGGTTGAGAATAACGCCGGGAAGGATAATTGCAGCAAACATCCCAATAAGGCAACTTCCACAGCTCTCAATGGGCGACCAAGCGGAAGTCGCGTTTCTTCGAGTGTACCTCAACACGCTCACATCTCAGCCGATCGTATACAAGGACGACTACCAGCAGCCGCCAGAGAACTCGCTCAAGAAGGTCCCAGTACTGCATGTGGGTGTTATTACCGCATAGAGTGGCCACGCCTCTGACGTCGATCAGATATCGCTCCCAGCACCGCCTCGGCGTGCCCCTGCAGGTTCTACTTCTGCCTCGACCTTGACTCTTACCTTCAAGTCCCTCAAGCCCCCCGCGAGCTTCACTTTGTCGGTCCATCCCACCGACTCCATCCTCGCTGTCAAACAGCGCTTAGCGGAACAGCCGAACGGACCCCCCGTGGCAGCCCAGCGACTTTTGTTGAAAGGAAAGGCCCTCGCAGACGCCAAGCTCGTCAAGGAGTATCCCCTCGCAGACCGCGATACCGTCAATCTCGTCCTCAAGGCCGTCTCTACTCCAGCTCCATCTGATACCACCGACATCACCATGCCCGACGCTCCGCCCCCAACTGTGACCCTCAGCACCCCCACCCCCGCCCCCGCTGGCACGGGCGACCGCCCCGTCGTCTCCGCCGCCCAGGCCGCCGCCCACCCGCGCCGCCACACCCGCATCCCGTCCGTCGTCCTCTCGCCCTCGCCCTCAGCCGAGTCTCCCTCCGCCAGCGTCACCGACATCACGCTCACCCTCGACGCGGACGGCGACGGCGGCGGCCTGCCGAGCGAAGAGATCAGCGCGTATCATGTGGCGCTGGCGGAGCCTGCGTTTTGGGAGAGGCTGTTAGAGTTTTTGAAGTGAGTTTCTTTGAGCTGTTTTCTGTCTTGTGTTGCGGTTGGGCGAGGCGCGGATGGGGTGTGGCGACGGGCCTGTGTGCGTCGTGCCGCGTGTCGTGTTGTTCGGGCTGTCTTCGGGACGTCTCTGTTCGTGTCGTCATCTGGCCGCGTCCTCGTGTCCTTAGCGCATCTCGCGTCCTTCCCTCCTCCTTCCCTCCTCCCCCCTCCTCGCCTTGCCCTCTTCACCTTTCTCCTCCTTAAAGCCACCGTCGTCTGCGTCCCTCCTCTCCACCCTCCCTCAATTCCTCTTTCCTCACCCTCCTCTACCGTCTCCTTACTGCCTGCTCGCGATCCCAAGCCTTCCCCTCCCCCCTCTCTCCTTCCGCCCTTCCCCTCCCCCTTCCTCCTCTCTCCCCTCCGTCCTCCTTTCCTGCTCTCTCCTCTCCCTTCCTCTCCGTCCTCCTCTCCTCTCCTTCCTGTCCTGCCGCCTAACGGGCACAACGTGCCCCTTCTCCCTTCTTGCACATGCACATGCGCCCGCCCTCCTCCCTCTTCTCTCCTCCCTCCTCCCTCTTCCCCCCTCTCTTCCCTTGCCCTTACGCAGGCCCTTACGCAGGCCCCTCCTCCCTCCCCATCTTGTCTTGTCCCGTCTTCTCCCGCTCGCCGCCTCGCTTCGATCCCCTCGTCCGCTCGCTAACCCCCCTCCCTTCTAGCACATCCTTCCCCTCGCCCCCCGACGCGGCGCGCGCGTGGGAGGACTTCCTCCGCGCCAGCAAGGGCACGCTCACGGCCAGCGAGGTCGCACGGATCCGGGATCGGGTGGGGGTCAGTGGGATGGCGGGGACGTGAGTGTGTTTGCACGACTTTTAGACGGGACGAGGTGTGGATTACGAGCGCGACGACGATGATGATTTTGGGGAGATGTGATGTGATGTGATGTGATAGGTTTTCTACGTTTACTCGGTACGGATTCAAGATTCAGATTTCAGATTCAGACATGCATGCAATGCGATACATATACAATGCGATTACAATTAGGATTTGAGACAGGTGTCTTTCTCTCCTGTAGAAGTTTTTCAGGCGGGCGGGATCGGGAGGACTCGGGAAGACCCGGGTTTTCAAAGCGCCCGTGCAGGTTGCCTTATTCGGACGCTTGCTAGTGATGACTGCGGTACGTGCGCTCGTCTAGTATGTTCACTATATCTTTACTTCTCTGCTAACTGGCCATCCAATCAATGTCAAATGATCTCGTCTGCAATGTGCACGGACGTCGACATCTTGTCGATATCTTTCTGCTTCCGACAAACTCGAACTTGAAGGGTGTACACAAGACGGAGCGGGCGCATGAGGATGGATGCGCCATGTATTGTGAAAGCGATGTTGATGAGCTCAGGCAAGCGAGTGACGGCCTTGGGATGGATGGATGGACAATGCGCATGTGCGTACGACCGCCAGCCGGTGAGGTGCGGGGGCTGGTGCGCGCTCGACCATGTGGAATTTCCGTGTCACACATAACATTCTTTATTTACCCATTCATACGTCTTGTCCCGGCTCGCTAACGCCCGACTTCAGACTCTTTATTCCGCCAGTCGCGACAGTGTCGTCTCTGGATCTTCTCAACGATCTGTCCTGCAATCTCGGAGTCGTCTCCGTGTATTTTCGCTCACTTCTCTGTCTACCCTCCTTCGTCCGCTGGCAGATTGCCCTCAGATCCTCACACACCCCGGATGTCGACCGGATTTTCAATCCAGCGGTTCGGCGTTCGTCTTTGGGCTCGGCGCTCCGGAGCATCTGTCGGAAAAAAAGTCGAATTGATTACATTGACTTGCAACTGATTACCGGATTTTGGCGGATTCCAACCGGTTGCAATCCCACCCGGAGTGGATTTCAACCGCTCGTGGGGTGATATAATGGATGAGCGTGTTTGCAATGCCTTATTATGGCATACTGGGTTTGCAGCCCCAGCGGCGCAGGGAGCTGACGAAAAAGGAGCAGAATAAATACAGGTGATATATTATTGATCATTTTATCTCGTGTATACGTAAGAACATGTTGGCGTCTATGCAATCAACTACATAGAACACTTCTCGGGGTGCTCCGGAAATGGGACAGACCAGAGCCCCTCGCATGGTATGCTCCAGCGCCACAAATGTGGCCTTACCGCAAGAGGTGAGCGATAGTAAAGTTCCTGACACAGACCTGCCGAAGTCGGGAACACGTGAAATGGGGGGGAGGTATGTCATCGTTTTCACTGAGGAAAAAGAGTTTCGGAGGGCATCGGACCGAGTCCAAAACTTTGCGACGTCATCGTGTTTTCGTGCCGAAGCGTGCTGATTGAAATCGCAAAATGAATGAAAATGCAGCCTGTTCGTTGCTATAAGAAATAAAATATTCTGAATATGTAGAGAGATGTATTATATGTGGAAATGGGGGGTCTTGGAAATTTTCAGTGTTATTGGGCCAAGTTTGAAGTCATAGTGAGAAGTTCGGGATTAAGACCATTGAAAGTTGGTTAGAGATGTCGGACTTCCTGATTTGGGGGGGTTGTCAAAGAGATCTATGTCTGATCGTGAATGATTGCTCACCTCTTGCCTTACCGTTGGGAATTCATGCGTGCTGCGGGGCTGCCTGATAGTGTGCTGCTTGTGCTTTGTTTGCATAGATAAGGAAATATAAGGATGAGCTAGTTAGAGAAGAAGAGTTGTGTTGCATGACCGTGTTTGGTGTATGTAACTGTCGATCAGTGGTGCTACACGTATCTAATAGAATAAGAACTCCTCAGTCACCGTAGGGTAGAGACTCAATGTATTAGATACCTAATAGAACAAGAACTATGGTACAGTGAGTAAAAGAAGAGAGAAATACAATGACAGACATACCTCCTGTAGGGTAGAGACTGAGGAGGGGGAAAGTATGGAAGGCAGTATAAGTAAGGGAGCCAAAGATGGCATCTTAGAAGTAAGATGTAAGTAAGATCCGGGCAGACACACTTCAGGAGTAGAAGCAGATATGTATGTAAGTGATGTCCATGATCACGCACTCTGATGGGGCATAACTCCATCAGTATCTCCTTCTTCTTCTTCTCTTCTTGGCTTCCTCCTGCAGCCCTCTTCCTATTCCAGCCCAACCATTCTCAAATGGCCTCTATACCCAGCACAATGCTCAATGTGATTGATATCTGCCCTTCAACATATTGGGGGCAGCTGAAAATTGACATCAATTTTAACTGAGTGTGGAGCAGGGTGGTGGTTGGGTGGGGCGGTGGAACACACAATTAATTGAGTGGTCGGTATGAGTACCTCTTTCACTCTAACCACAACATGCCCACTCGCAGTCGCTCTTGCAGCGCTGATTCTGACCACAACACTGCGCCCCACGGTCCCCTTGCCAATATCATTAACCTCATGCAGGAGATTGCACCAGCAACTTTGCGTACTATGTGTCATGTGTGTCCCGCTGCCCTATGCATTCCTTTTGATGTGCTAACTCTTTCTTAGATCCAAACCAACATACAAGCTGGCATGAATGAAGTCGATGGGCTTCTCACCACAAAAGACTGCCAAATTGCCAACCTCATCAATCAAGCTCATGCCGCCCGCTGTCCACGGAAACATCGCCGCCACCATCGTTCAGATGGCATTGATAATTCACAGACCCCCAATCCGGCCACTGTCGAAGAACACACACGTGCTGCAGGTCAGCACTTTGCCCTCCTCAAGTCTTTGTTCTTTGTCAACAACAAGCGTGTATGGGCCATGCAGAAGGACAAGATGTTCACCCACACCAAGGAGTTTGACTTGGATGAGGGCTGCATTCAAGGCCAGCTCCTTGATGTCCTCGATGTTCTTCCTGAGGATGTGCATGAGTGGTGGCAGGATGAATGGCTGTCTCTGGTGGTGTGTTACCATAAATCTCTTTTATCCCACACCTTTCCCAGACTACAGCACACAGTTCATGGATGGTATGGATGGTGAGCACACAAACATTGCCCATCGCATCCGCAGCCAGAGTCTCTCCACTCTCGTTGCTGATGTTACTAGTTTTGAGGTTTGGAGAGGAGATACCACCCCTTAACCCGCACCCTCCCATGCAGGGATCTCATTGATACCTGTGGTAGTTCCCTTGAATAAATCTAGTGGACCTGAGATGTCTGTATTAGAAGCTGTTTTTCAATATGTATCATATCCCAACCATTGCACTTGAGGATATAGGTTGGAGACCTTGAGGCTCCCTACCCACCCACCAAGCCAATCACCATCTCATCATTTTACAATTTATTTTGTCAGGCCACTTTGGTGTCCAGGTAAACAGGACAGACTCCCTCACTTCTGTGAGGCATCACACATGAACTACTGGGACGATTTGGATGACAAGAGGCTCATATTGAAGCCTTGAACCCTGGACAAAAAACCTACAGTGAACTATATCCACGTACAGTCGTGTTGCTGATGTTCCCAGGCCTACCACAACAAGCGACGATATTTTTGACGGAATCTATCAAGTAGTAGTGTTCCATAGTATCCTCAACGTGGCAATGTGTGCATATTCCCCATTACTCGTAGCCGGGAATATTTCTCCAGTGGGTCCCGCACTTATATCTCTGGTGGACGGAAAATCCCTGAAGGTATTAGTTATGTCTTTGTCTCGGATAGATAGCCAAATATCCGCATCGGATGGTGTTGTTCCATTGAGGACTTGTACCGCAAAACATGTCATATCTAGCATCACGGTAGTTTTGATTCTTTCCAGTTGAGGTTTTGATACACGGATTGCTTTATACAGGGATGCTTGTGTCGCGGAGGACAGTTGGATCCCCTGGATTTTGTACTGATCTGGAACATCTGTTGCAACATCATCAAGAATTCATTCAATCCCTCTACTGCGAGTTTTTCTTTGCTTTGCTCATGGCATTCAACTCTTCTGTTCCAAAAACCTGGCAGAAATAGCATTTATCACCTCGTATCCGAAGGACGGCCACAATTGCCTCATATAGTGTCACATCTTGTCTGTCGAGCCAACCGGAGGACTCTAGCGATGTCAAGTTTGCGGTGAGATCCTGGATCAGCTTTTGCGAACTCAGTTTGAAGGTCACGGCGACGTTTATGGGTAGGATATTTTGTAGGACTACAGAATTCCGGAGAGGATTCCTGTGTCATCTGAATGCACGTTTTCAGTGAATTTTAATGTTCTATTCCGGCTGTCAGATTCCGCAAACCAAATTCCAGAACCGGCGATACGATCTCCCTCTGTGTCAATCTTGGATGTCCCAGCAATAAAAATGGTGTGTTCTTCAGCGGCGTCGTCATTCTGATCGAGTTCCACCTGATGTGCCGGCGTAGCATGTGTCTGGCAGGGACAGAACAGTCCAAATGCATCGGCAATCAAGGTTTTCAAGGTGACGGAAGTGTCAAATAGCAAACCGGTTTTCGGTGAGATAGAGCGTCTTTATTCGTTTGGATCTCATCATCTGTTAAATCATTGTGCCGTGTTTTCAAGTTCTGTCTCGGGTCCCATTTCTCATTTATGCAATCAAGTTATCTCAGTTTCTTGAGTTTTTCATCAGCGCCAATGTGGAACCAGATTGGGAGACCATCCTTGATCTCTTTGTTGGTGGCTAGGACATCGATTTTGAGACAAAATTTATTAGCTGCCTTGTATATACTTTTGAAGCATTGCGGAAGGTTTCTGAGAATAGGCGACTATGATTGCATCAAAGGACTTACCCTAGCAAGAGGCTCTACTTTCGGGGATGTCGGAACATATTTAGAGAATATTCTATCAGCGAAGTATGCCCAGGTTGGCCGCTTTGAATACGATTTGGTAGGGGTGGGTGTGTTTGGTTGATCTTCTGTGTCTGCTTGAGTTGGGCCCTGTATAGTTTCGTACCAATTGGATGATATCTGTTTTATTAATGTTGAATCTCGCCCCTGATGCAGTACACCAGACGTTCAAGATTTTTTCTAGGTCATAATAGTTATCCTTCTTTGACAAGTAGACCGTGGTGTCATCAGCAAACAAAGAGACAATCTCTCGATATTCGCGATCAGGGCATTGGAAACGAATCATTGTAGCATATGAATGGCTCAACGAAGTACGAGAAATTTGATGATACGTTCATTGTTCGAGAGAAAAAAAAAACACTACGCAATGTGACCCTCTTCGCTGCTGCCCCTCCTCTCCGTTTCAACCCTGTAGACAAGTTTCTCGCCGCTGATCGGTCGCATGTGCTCTTCGACCCTGCCATGGCTTCGATTTGACACATCCATTCCCAGCAGGTCGAATCCGTCTTCGGGGATTTTGTTCAAGCCTCCCGGCATGATACGCACAGGGTTTGGCTGCAGCAGCCCCCCGTCAGACAGCCACTTGTAGAACGCCGTCGCAAAAGACCTCTTCGCGGGCGACGACTTGACCACAAGCTTGTGGTACTGGATGTCCTCGCCCAAGCCCTCCCACACAGCACCGTAGACGGGCTCAGCCGTCACACCCTCGGGGTCCCACGCGCCGGCCTCCTTCGACCTCACGACCGCCAGTTTGCCACCTGGTCTGAGGGTACTGCTGACATCCCTGACCGTCATAGCCTCCGAGATGGCATCGTACGCGAAATGCACGCCGCCTCCTGATGCCCGCTGTACCTGATCCGGCCAGCTCGTGTCGCGATAATCGACGAGGACCTCGTAGCCGTACGGCTCGCCCTTGAGTATATCCCAGTTTCGGGGGCTGGCCGCTCCGATCAGCCTGACCCTCCGCCCGCTCATCTCCGCGCTCCGATGTACTAGCTGCGCGACGTACATCCCGACCGAAGTTGACGCCCCGGCGACGAAAAATGAAAGCTCTCCATCGCCGCCGCCCCCGTCCCCGCTCGTTCCGCTCGTCTCGCTCCGCACGCGCCGCAGCACGCCCTCATCACTGTCGTCGTCCCACTGGAATGGCGGGTCCAGGCCCAGCCGGAAGAACAATCCCTGCGCCGCCGTCAGCCCACATAGGCTTACACCCGCCGCCTCCTCGAACGTCACATGCCCCGGGATGCGCCAGACCAGATCCGCCGGACACACCACGTACTCGGCAAACGCCCCGGGCCTCTCGTTGGCGCTGCACGCGCCCTGCAGGAAGCCCGCGACGCGGTCCCCGCGGCTGATGCTCGCCGCCATCGCCGTGCTCGACCTCCTGAGCCGGCTCGGCCCGCCGCCCCCGTTGATTGTGGCCTCGTCACTGGACGGCGGGGCGGGCGGACCGCGGGCAATGACGAGCCCGGCGAAATCAGAACCGATGATGCGACCTGTGCTGCCGAGGGGCTGGAAGGTGTAGAGGGCGTCGACGGCATTGAGGGCGATGGCCTTGACGGCGATGAGGAGCTCATTGGGACCCGGCGTGGGCATGGGGAGGGAGGAGACAGCGGCGGTGCGGTTTTCCGCGTCGAGTACGAGGGCTTTCATCTTGGCGGAGGTAGTGACGATGGGGGACTTGAGGTCAGAATGATTCAGCTGGAAGTGAGAGATGAGGTGACACTGAATGATAGTCAGTGCGAAAGAAGAGAGGACGTAGGTACGTAAAGCCAGGAATAGAGTAGAACCAAATACGGCCAAGCGAGACGTTCGTTTACTGTACTATTTCGACCGTAGGTTCAGGTCACAGGTCTGACAGGTCACAGGCACCCATGAACTGAATCTATTTAATTTTGGTCACTAGTCACTAGAGGGTCTGAACTAGCGCACATTTGGGTCACGCAGGACGTAAAAATCAAATTTTTTCTTCCTTCCTCGCGTTTGTGCGAGGCAAGGAACTGTGTTCCACTGTGGGGCGCGGGTACGGGTCAACCCGGCGGGTTTTCACATAACAGCCGCCATCGAGCGCAACAGGCTTGGCGGTATGCATCGCATCTGAAAGAAGATCTGAGATGAACATTTC
This sequence comes from Mycena albidolilacea, assembly GCA_029282495.1. NCBI lineage: Eukaryota > Fungi > Basidiomycota > Agaricomycetes > Agaricales > Mycenaceae > Mycena > Mycena albidolilacea. The sequence goes on from JARIHO010000093.1 coordinate 24,865, forward strand.
GACAATTGAACTATAAAAATAGAGGTCACAGGTCCTGGCCGACCTGAACCATCAAAAAGTTGAACCTAAGTGGTCACAGGTCACATAGGCTGAACCTGGCTGAACCTACGGTCGAAATAGTACAGTATAGGTAGCTAGAGTGATATCCAGAGGCTCGCAAATAGCACAGAAATAGAATATAAAAACCAATTTATTGCTTGAGGCTACTTTAATTCCCGCCGTCATCATTGTCCGCCGAAGCATTCTCCACCGAATTATCCATATCAACGCCGCCATTAATATCTCCAACCCCTTCAAAGCCCGTGCATGGTTTCATACCCAGCCCCAGGGACCAGTTGATTGAGACAGTAGTACTGAAATATTATAAGCAGTCGCAGGAAGTGTGGCATAGAACTCACTGTCCTACACCGCCGTTCGTATGAAATGTTTGACAGATGGATTTGACCAAACCTTGCCAAAACATTGTCAAAACGTAGTCAAAATAAAAAGTGTCGAATCCCTCAAGGCTTCCTGAACTTGAATGTTTGAGAGATGTCGTCCCAAACATTTTTTTCTGTTTTCATTGGTATTTCGGTGACTTCACTTTGCCCAATCCAGTAATTCAGAATAAAAATATATAATGAACTAATCAAACAACAAAACATGCATGATACTGACTACATGTTGTACTCTCTATGCATTCCAGCTAACTGCGTGGTCAACCGGCCGGTTCTCACAACGATGCCAGTCAGCTGATGACATGTCGAATGTTTGAGGGAGTTGCGCGAACCCGGTGGCATGTGAGCGATACAAGCCAGAGTGTTGACAGATCAGCCACTTGTTCGATCAAGATCTTGTGCGCAAGTGCTTGGGGGAAAATTATGCTTGATAGCTTGCTAAGGCCATTTTGAAGACCCGAGGGCGTGTTTGGAAGGGAACTTGAAAGCGACCAGACCTTGCGGACTCTGCTGTTGACGTGTTGCGGAGTGGGGCCCTCGGCCAGACTTGTGGTGTCTTGGTGTCATTGGGGTTGCATGTGGTTGAAAAGCTTGGTCCGGGCTACCAATATGGGTGAAGAACGAGGAGAGGTGGAGGAAAGGGCAGAGGGAGGAAAGAGGGAGAGGGAGAAACGATTGTGGATCCATCAACATTGTTTGTGTTTGGTCTGATGCACACGGACCATCTGTCTGTCGAATCGAGCGAATCTCAAGCGGATCTTTTAACCACAAGAATTGACGAGTCCAGTGGGATCTAACTGTTCAGTGCTGCTGAGAAACACATCCTGTTATCTTCTTTCAATTTCTGCAATGTTGTCACAATGATTCGGAAATGTTTATGCCCAAAAGGTTTTCAAAATGTTAGAGTGACATCCTCCACATATTCCATCACACATTTTCGAATTGTTGGCCGCCAATATTCCGAAAACAAAAAGTTCGAATGGCAGTGTACCTTGAGAAAGGATCACAACTCACTGAATATCGCCCAGTCATTGTTTGAGCGATCTCGGTCGAAGGTATACTATTCCAAGTCCATGGAAAGTCCACTGCTACTAGTATCTATATTGACGGATATGTGTACTTGAAACGAAATGTAAAACGAAATGCAAAACGGAGCAACAAATATCAAACAAATATAGCATTGACTTGAAACTTGCACTCATGCCTGACCTTTAACGTCGACGGTGGGAGCACCATCGGATTTTGTTTCTTGAGCTATATCTTGGGAGTCTCTCTGTTGGCCAACGATTCCAATCCCCCGTAATCCAACCAATGCGATCATGAAACTTATCGCACCCGCTCCGACAAGTGTCCATCCCGCCGCCCTAAGTCCCACAATGAGGACCTCTGGACTGCTAGGCGACAATGTTGGATGAGTAGAATGAAATCTTTTTGATACGGAGGTGGCTATGGATGAGGTTACCGCCACCCCGAGGGAGGTCCCTAGCTGAAACACCTGGTTAGAAAACTCTATCACAGTGCGAATAAATTGAATACCCGGGTCGCCACAGTGAAAATTCCTCCAGCCAATGCTTGCGAGTCGTCTTCAAAGGCCGACGAGACTTGAAGTGTTCCAATCGGATAAACCATGTCCGCCCCAGCTGCCAAATCGCATTGATACCTCTGCTGCCCAGGAACTAAAACAACTTACCAGCTAGAGACATTACCCAGAATGACATCAGCCAGTAGGATGCATGAGTGTCGATTAGTGCGAATAGAAGGGCGGCTAGCTGAAGAGCATATTAGATGCAAAGAATCTTCTGACAGTTTGTGCGGTTCCTACCACATTGGCAGTAACAGCCGCGAGAATCAGTGGGAGGCCCGGCATCCGATTCATGAGCCAACCTCCGGCCAGATTAGTTCCGATTGCACAGATTATTGTGGGAAGGAACCGAATCGAGGTTTGTAACGGGGACAAGATCATTACTTGCTGATAACTGAGTAAAGGAAGGTCAGTTGGATAGTTCCAGGATACTGTATACACCCACAAGAGTGTACTGATGTACAGCAACGTATTAAAGCACCACCTATACACGAGGCATGAGAAAAGCAGAAGAATGCTGGCAAAATTTGTGGCCTACCATGCGAAAAATATCATGGCAATAACCGCTGGCATTTTGGCGAGCGGCTGACTCCAAATGCTGGGCGGCATGAGGACAGCCATAGAATTTTGCTCTCGCCACTTTTCATAGAACCAAAAAATGACGAGGAGGGAGGATGCAGCACATATCAGTCCAATGATGTGTGGCGTTGCCCAACCTTGCCGTGCCGACGCGGACGCTCTGCGAGACAGTATTATTGTGAACTAGTTTAGTACTCAAAGACTTACGCCAAGCTGTAAGTCAAAAGGCCGATGCCAGCGGTGCTGATGATGGCTCCGCCCCAATCCAGACCCTTTGTGTAACGCCGACCATTTCCCGATGTTTCTTTCTCGAGAACGAGCCATCCCAAAAGGACAAAGAATGAAGCAAATCCTGCCTGAACATAGAAGATTCCACGCCAGGTGATTGAACTTTGAGAAATGACCCCGCCTGGAGCAATTATCGGTTGCTCATTACATGGAAGGATAGCATCCGCTTACCGAGAACAAGACCTAAGATGTAGCCGACGGGTTGTCCGGCACCCAGCACTCCAAATGCGTTGTTTCGCCGGGAACCCTGCGGGAAATGGCCCACGAATATGCTGATGCCAGCAGGTGTGTTTGCGGCGGCACCCAACCCCATCATGGCCACAAAGACAATCACGGTGGTCGGATTCGGGGCAAATGCAGTGCCAATACTCCTGAGAAAGAATTAACCACCGGTTATGCGTTATGAAGACTGACCGGACCATGCACAAAACCAAGACGACCCAACGAGGAACATGACACGTCCACCAACGATATCTCCGATCCGGCCAAAAAGCAGAAGTGTGCAGCCATATGCCAAGCTAGTTTCATGGCGCGTTAACATCTCCTCAGAATACATGGATGCAAGCTCGTACGAGAAGACGGTGACAGGCCACTGAAGGTCTTCCTATCGCAGTACAATGGATGAGTGGGATAGACTATTATCCAAAATGATATCTGAGTACCTCATGGAAATTGAGGGCTCGACCAATAGTTGGGATTGCGACGGTCAAGGCGCCGGAGAGAAACATCTACGAAAAAAACATGAGTTAAGGTGGGCTCGAGCCAGAAGTGCATACAACATTGAGCATGGTTACACCTGAGACTGCGGCCACAATCAGCAAGTCTTTCGAAGGTGTGATCGCCACCATTTCGCGGCAATGGTTTGGGTAGTACGAAGGATACAAGGTCTCAAGGACGACGTGCCACTGGCGAAAGCCACCAATGCGGTGTCACCCGTACCAAAACATCTGATCGGAACTTCGTTCCCTGTGGGCCTGTGGCAGAAGAAGCCTCTCCGAAGTACCCGTGCCTGCCGACTTACCGCCGAAGGCAGTGACGATCGAGATTCAAACTTAGATGAAATCATTGAAATGGCAGCGGCAGAATCATGTCATGAGTTAATATTGGACCAGCCGATAGATACTACGGACAAACGTGGACCCTTGTACCAATGATGAGGCTGTCGGCGGAAAAAGAAAAAAAGAAAGCCGCCTTCTCAGGTGGACGCCGATGGTATGAATCTCAGCCGCGTCTCTGTATTACCCGCACATGGTCAAGTTGGCGAGCAAAACTAGGCCAACGCGGTCCTACTCTGTGGGAGCGGCCAAGGAACGGGGCTCCAGAAGCTGGTGAACCAGACTCTGAGGGCTCGAAGAGTTGAACGTAGCCGTTGGCGGGAGAAGCAGTCTCTAAGTGGGTGCCAGAAGAACGGAGCCAGCCTTCGGCATGAGTCGGCAGGCATCCTTGGGCGCCTTGAAGGGCTAGGAAGCAGCAATCTCGGTCAATCAGGTGAAGAACACTTTTAAACACCCATTCCATAAAATGGAAGACTGACAAAGCTGCAGCCGTCTACTAATGTGTGGCTTGTAAGAACTAAAATTTCCGAGATAGTTTTACCAGCAAATGCTTCGTTTTGTGGACGAATCCCTCCGTAGAGTCCAAGTGATCCGACTCGAGCTCTATATTATACCGATGAATGACTGTTGCAAGAATTAGCTGAGTCTCCATACAAGCCAGGCTACTCAATGAGATTTCAGTCTCAAAAAACAGTCTCGGTAGATCGCGTACTTTTTCCCAAGCTGGATCGACACAGAAAGAAGAAGAAAAAGGCAAAGCCATGGATTAGACCCGATCATGATATGATTTGTGTGTGCACTCACGCAAGCCCTTGGTCCTTTTCCGAAGGTCAGTAGGTACCGAGACAGGTATTTACGCTTTTCTGGCGACTCGAGCCATCTTTCTGGCCTAAATACGTCTGGATCTCCCCAGATGCTATCGTGATGTTGAATAGTGAAAGCGGGGACAGAGATTTCGGTCTCTTTGATTTTTGCCAGGTGAAAGATGAGAAATACCCCTGCTGGAAGGTTTTGTCCGAAAAACGTCCCCCCCCCCCGCAGGCACAATTCGGGAAACCCTGTGGCCATCGTGGCGTAGTGACGTAAACTAGAAAAGACAGGTGATGAGACAAAGTCAAGTGGTGCATCCAACCTACCCCTCGTTGATCACTACTCGGAGATATTCAAGTTTCTTAACCTGAGTATGAGTCGGAATGTCTTCTTGGTCAATAACTTGTTTCAACTCGGCGGTGAGTTTGCGATGGATTTGGGGATGAGTCTTTACGAAGTATATCAATGCTGTTAGTGAGCTGGCCGTTGTATCAGATCCCGCAGAGCTGTAAACGTTATTAGAAGCAGCAAGACAAAAGTGAAGGAACAAACAGCAATGTCACAGTCTCTGCAACCAACTCTTTTATCATTTCAGTATCCACTTCCGATTCACGAGCAGCAATGAGTTTCCCCAGGATGTCTTCTCGATGGGCCCCCGAGTTCAATCGTTTCCATACATTCCGACGAGCAAAATCCGCTAGTCCTGTTGCGGATTCGCGACCAGACGAATAAAACGGATCCGGAAGAATCCTTGCAAGCCAAGGAAACCATGGGCTGATGCCCAGTACCGCTGAAATATGTTCTCGCTAAGATAGCCAACATCATTCCTTCTACTATTTATTGGGCTGCGTGATTGCGACTCACCTTGTCAACGAGAGCAATAGCATCTTCCTTTTTTACCGTCCCGTCAGTCTGTTGAGCCGAGACAACGGAAGTGCCCTGAAGCGTGCTGAATCACACAGATAGAAGAATAAGCGATGATCACAGACTGTGGCCAGCATTCCCAGAGGCTCTCCAAATGCCAAATCCCTATTAAATAACCCTTCAGTACTTTCAAATTTACGCAAAAGAAGGCCTAACGAAAGAATGTCGAACGTCAAGTAGTTGAACCACTTCAAAAGATCTATAGAACCCTCTTTTTCGCACATGGAGTCCAGTTTGGATACGAAGGTCGCGACGTTGGTTTGAATGAAGGGGCTGAACTGCTCGAGGGCACGGTAGGAGAAGGCTTGGGAAACGATCCTTCGTTTATAAGCGTGGTCTTTTCGATTTGTCGTGGAAAAAACCGATGGTGTCCCCGCCACAAATGCGTCATAAAACTGGGACTTGTCAAACGTTAATTCTCCTCCATGACTATGGCCGTAAACTATCCCAACTGCGTCCGGATGCGCCACAGAAAAATGTGTGGGTGCAATCCTGACTACCGGACCATATTTCTGCGTTGATATTAGCGCCATTCTAGGGGACTAAGATCCTAAATGTGCCTTATGAACCATGTCTATAGCCAGGTAGCAGCGTCCCATCCAGGCCTGATAACCGAGCCACAGCGGAGTCCAGCGCGCAATGAAAGGTCCTGGAATTTGACGCAGCGTATCACAGTATATAGTAACTGCGGCGAGAGGAACGATAATCGCGACGATGGACATAGACTGTAGCGAGAACAGAGAGAGACTCGAGGGAACAGTGGGATCCATTTCTGCAAAGTCGACAGCCGGAAATCTGTTGATTATATTGCATGGCCGGCACCCGAATTTCTATCATCGCAAATAATTTGTTGGCGGGCTGTGGTGGGCACAAACATCACCGTGAAACAGCACGGAGGTCGTATCTCGGACACTCTGTATCGGGGTAACTGAATATGCCCTCGTTCTTTCAGATGTACGTCTGGTTCCCTATTCGAAATGAGTGTTCTATATCTGTCTGTTGAATAGCCTGGGCGAATTGCAGATGTTCATATCACCATAGCAGAGTGAACCGACACGCTCCGGGCGTCGTGACTCGAAACGGCGTTCTGACTCAAGCAGGAAGGCTCAAAACTCGCCGAATACAGCCCAATTACCCGCCATATTAGTGATCTCGATCGAAGATTTGATATTCTAACTCCAGGGAACGTACACCGCTACCTATATCAACGGATATTATGGGTACTTGGATCGAGGTGTACATGAGGCACCAAATATATCATTGGGACAGATAGGAGGGTAGCCTGGTCCACTCGAAGTCGACGCATTCGAGTGTAGAAGATTCCGGGATAAACATTTTAGTCTAGGCTTGCGTGAGCCATATAGTCCACGGCCGTGGGAAGTACCGTAGACATGGCAGCGCTCTAGAACGGTGAAAGACTCGGAGGAGATCCAGAAGAATATAAAGCCTTTTGCCGAGTCATTCGTAACTGAAAGGATGGCGTCGATGGTTAAGGCCCGCCCCTCACTTAGGTCGGAAACATGGATGTATCATTCAATCCAATTTTGGGACACTAGATCTCCGGGGTAGAGCCATATGAATGGCTCCCAGACGGCGATGGAAGTAGTGTTGGCAAACCCTGAGTCAAGCCGGCATATGTTTTTTTTTTTTTTTTTGAAAAATCCAACATTTCCATCCTAAAACACTAGTTTCGTAGGTTGCATCGCAGATCAACGGGGGAGTTTCCAATTCCTTCGTTGGAATTTTTAATCATTCAACTCGATTTAGAGGAACAGGATCCCCGTGGTCTTCGCTGTTCACAGAACCTTAGAATCATGTGGATGGCTCCAAGACGCCGCTCGAAGTCGTGTTGCCGCGGTCCGGTTCAGGTCCAGTTCTCACCCATTTATTTTTTGAACCTCGACTTGAACCTCAGGTCCGGCTCGGGCAAGCTTAGAAACCTCGGACCGGACTCAGGTTCGAGGTTCACTACGGTTCGGTCCAAGTCCAAACCTGTTTTTTGTTCCCACGCGTTACACCAGGAGAAAATGACACCGCAATAGAGAGGTATGTAGTCGATGTAGCACTTGTAACCCCGTTGAAAGGTCCCCTTGTCTGTAGCCGTCTGTAGCCGACCAAGGCTTCGCTGTAGCACTCTGTATCCGCACATACTGTACTATTTCGCTCAATTCGAAAGTCACGCGTCACAGCCCTCAAAATTTTCGAAAATTTTCGAACCTGCCACGGGTCACCGAGAGGATTTTCGAATATACAAAAGAAGTCACAAAATCCGCGAGAAATGGCTCCAAAATGCAATTTTTCGCACGAGTACCGCGCGTTTGACCCAAGACGCCGCGGCGTTCTCACGGAAGCGCCCGAGGGCCTTCACAAAGATCGAGGGTGGAGTCGGGATCTCCTCCACCTTGAAGGTGGTTATGGTAGGAAGGTCAGAGAAATCATTGTGGCGGGAGTGTCTAGTCTGATAGCAATCACGGTCCGATTGTTGGGCGACCGACTGATTACGCAATATGGTGGCTGTGCCAGCCGCGGCCAGTTCGCCTGTATTGCAGCGATGGGCCTCGTAAAAAATCCGGAAATATTTGTAAAGACTCCTGGGGCAAATTAAAACATTCTATTCCACAAGAATCTCTCGATTCAGCCAGTCACTTCTCCAGAAGAGGATCAGGCCAAAAGCTGCTTATGTAAAATGCTTCAGAAAACTCAGCTTATATCGCGACAACGAATGAAGGAAATTCTTAGGTTTAAGGGAGGGGCGGCTGAATTGGAAGTAGATCTGTATGCTCAAATATTCTCAGATTTATCAGCTCGTCGAGGCGGAGGCAAAACGCGAGAAGAAATTTGATCGGTGGGCCAACAAGATGGTCGTGTTTACTAACAAACCCTATATTGATACTTACTTGTTCGTCATCAATATAGGGTATCTGTTACAGAGACTAGGGAGTGTCGGGATTGGCGTAAAAAGAAGTGATGTAATATTGGTGATGTAATATGCTTACTGCTTTCGGCACTTCCGGCCGCCTTACGTTGTATGCCTCGAGAACTTATCCTACAGTCAAAACAAGTGTTTCTACGACTTTCTGAGGCTATCTGGGCTGTGTCCTGGCACTTTTGGCGGATTTTCGAACTTTTTTTTACGGTCATGCTGGATCCGGTCGATTTTCGAAAACCAAAGTTCGAAAATTCCGGTCACGGGTCACAGTCGCGGAGAATTGAGCGAAATAGTACAGTAGCCGGAGTCGCTAGTAGGAGAGGCCAGACCGATTTGCGGTGGCATTGCTTCCTTTACATACGGTCCCCCATTTGGACAGGTCTTTGATGGGCTTTGATGGGCCATCAGTATATCAGCATCCTGTAGCCTCCGAGCCAAGCATACTGTCGCATCACGAAGACACTGTTGCATCACGAAGCGCACGATAGTTCGACGCGCCTGCCGCCACTGGGACCTAGTAGTAGGTTTAATTCCGCTGCAGAGGCATCAACGGGCTCTTCTGGATTCAGGCAGCAAGGCTTAGTGGAGTGCGGCGGGACATGAGATCGTCCGTGGGTGGGGACGCAACGCGGCGTGTTCAGTTCGCGTGAGCGTGAGCGCGTTTAGTGCTACAGCCTACCAATCAAGCACACCCAGGTAGGGCGGCATGATGTGCTCCTCCGCCCCAGAAGGCAAATAGATCGATTTGTGACGATAGTTGATACCTAGTGTTCCATACAGCGAGGTACGAGCTTGGATCGTATAGAGTGTCTGTCTACAAGAGCCTAACCTAGTGTGCATATCAATCTTTCCACAAAGGCATACACCGACTCCCGAGGTTCTGGGCCACAGATTGAAGACGATTCAAAATAGGAACCGCTGATGGGTATTCTTCACAATCATGAGCAGTGTCCGAGTCGGAACTTTTGAACACAGGAACAAAAATATTAAGTGGCCTAGGCCGAGGGACTATTGTAATGCCCTAATTCGCCCAAGATATGCCGTGATGTATGTGCCCATCACCGTCCTGTGCGAGCGCCAGTAGAAATGAAACCTCCCTCCAAAAATTCTCCAAGCGTTGACGGGAACTTCCTTCCCGTCGCAGTCAACCTGACAGGCACGGCGGATCGCCCCAGGGGATACTTGGCATGATCGTGGTGGTGGCCACTTAAATTTGGTGGCTTGAAACGAAGCTCGAGGTGGAACGAGAGTGATAAGGATTCGGAATTTTACGGATCGGATCAGATCTACACATTGCAAATGTTCTGATCTGTTCAATGCCAACAAGAACGCCAATGCTTTTCCGATTCCGAGTCAACATTACATTAATCACAATTAATGAGTTTCAACCAGTAGCGACAATTTGGCGGATTCGGTCTCGGGCTCGTCCAGGGCTTTCGCCATTGTCTATTCAACGATTAGAGGTTTCCAGAATTATCTGCGCGGAGACTTACTGCATTGACACTCAGATACTTCTTGATCACATCTTCTCCGAGAATCTCCCTCATTGTAGTACTATTTTCCAATTTTCCCCGGGCGTCTTCCCAGTTGAGGGGCATGCGCTCAGAGATACCCAACACCTTCAGTCCGTTCTCGCCTCTCTGTGCTGCACTGGGACCCACACAATTCTTGATCGTGAGCGTGGAGCCGGAGCAAATTCCATGGTGGCCTGCACCCAAAAGAGCGGCCAGCACGAGGTATGGGTTTGCTGTTCTGTCAATCGGTTTGACCTCAAAGTTCTTTGCGGCAGGCGAGGTAGCATTGCAAAGGCGCACCGGGACCTCGTGATTGTCAGTGCCCCAGGAGACAAATGTTCCCCCGGAGAAAATCCCATCCAACATACGCTTATAGGAAGCTGGGAGCGGAAGAGTAAACGCTAGGGCTGCCGAGAGATTTTCAAGGAGCCCCGCAAGAAAACCAGACTCGAGTGCAGTAAATTCCGTGCCTTTAGGCGGTGAATCGGCCTTTGTAGAATGCACCGAGATGTGGGCATGGGCGGCGCTTCCACCTGATAACAAGGGTTCATGGATTTATCCCGCTTTTCTGAATATGGACTCACAGCTGTACTCGTGAATTCGTGGGGCCAGTGTAGCGCGGAGGCCATATTTGCTCGCTACATTATGGATGGTCTCTCGTGTGTGAACGAGTGCATCCGTGGCTTGCAGTGGAGATAGAGGCCCGGTAACAATTTCGTACTTGAATTCAAGGGATAAGATTTGGGATGATCCCTTCAATTCCAGCGCAAATTTACCTGTCCAGGTGCGGCCTCGGCGTGATACATTTGGACCTCTATGCCAGAGGTTTCCAGAGCAGCGACTATCTCTTCCAGAACTTGCTCGGCGATTGATCCGGTGGGTAATGCAAGTGAGTTCGAATAACCCTGGAGGGTGTGGGCAGTGGTGATCGGGTCTGTGGACCTGAGAAGGATGAACTCTGTTTCGAATCCAACAAGGAACTCGACCTCGGAGACAGTACGAGCTGTTCTGATTTTGACGTAACTCAGCTCAGGGCAGTCTCAAAAATTAACACTTCACTCACTCAATGACTCGGCCCAGGATCCTGCGGGGGCACAGTCTCGCCTTAGCTGAAAGTTGGCCTCCCAGCCCAGCAATGGGTAGTTTTTCTTCGAACCAGCCGAGTACGGAGGCGTGGCCTGGCTTATAGGGAAGAACCCGGAGGGAAGACATGTCTGGAAGATATAAATATTCCGAGTCAGGCGCGAACCCATCCGCCATCGTCAGGAAGACAACACCAAGGCCAGCTGTAAGGATCGAAATACTGGGGCGGGGAGATGCCAACATCTTCTCAAAGTAGGCTATAGGGATGACCCGATAACGAACATTGTTTGTGAGGTCCACAAACTGGAAGCGAATGAAACGAATTCCCACGCTGGCCCCCAGCATCCCCATATTGCTTCTCTCCCGCATCAGAGCTGGCTTTGCGCCCCATAAACAAGCCCTTCAGCATCCCATGTCACGGCATATAGCGACCCCTTCCTTCCTGCATATTTTAGAGCGCCTCGTGCTAATTGTCGATGGAATGCGATTACTTGGTTGATCAAAGTTATCTCGTGATATACAGTTCACCAAACATCAGCAATTTGACAAGTCCTTTTCCTTCGGCTTTTCGGACCTTTCCGTCCTTTTACCTTTTTCCGCAACTTTTTCGGAACCTTTTCGGATGACACAATCTCTTTTTCTACTTTTGCGGCTTTTCTTCTTTTCACAATGAGAAGTGATATAATTGGAACTGAAGCAAGCACAATACACCTATAGAACCTGAACCTCGGCTTCTGGTCCAGTTGTGTAGTGGTTCAGGCATTAACTCAACCTGTTGGACAAATTCACACAGTGAACACCAGACAGCACTGAGATTTTTCAATGCTCAATTTATTTGGCAACAATGGCCCATCCTGTAGCCTACTCAGCGGGACAATTAACTGCCGCCGCAACTGGTTCGGAACAAGGTGAGCGTGTTGAGGACGAAGTGCCAAGTCATTCAAGCTCCGATCATCACGTGCTGATATAGCGTGATTTTACGCCACATTGCCACGTCGCCACGTCGCTCCTTGGCTTCTCCTTCCTTTGTCTCCCCGAGTCTCTTGCTCCGTCTGCCTTCAAGAACTAGCCACAATCCTTGCTCGTGTTTCTCAAACCCTTCCCTCAAACCTTTCCCTCAACATTTCGTCCTTTCTGGATACCAAGAGAACCACTGTGCCTGCTGTGATATATCAAGACCTGCGAGTTTTTGTGTTCTCTCTGTGCTCTCTTGCTTTGGCTCTAGGATTGACTGTGAAGGATGCTGGAGGCTCACCCGCTGACGATTTGTTTGATTGGAAAAGGGAGATTTGATTAAAGATCTTCGGCATGGGGCATCGGCGAAGATTACAGGTACGTGCGGAACAGTCATGGATTGGGGTTGGAACTAATGAGCATGTGTCGTATGGCCGCTCTGCATGACGCTTCTCCCCTCGCACCCTCCGCATCAGTCAACACCTGCGGCTTCTTCGACAATCACCATGCTCGCCCGACTCAGTGCAGCCAGTGTACGAGGCGCTCCTCACCCAGGGGGAAGGGAAGGCGGGACGTGCATGCACCGGAATACACTAAGTATGGTATGTACATCTGTTCTTCCGTCCCACCCGTCGCTTTCCCTTCCCCCCTCCCTCTCCTCACTCCTCCCTTCCTCCCCCCACTTCACCGGGCTGGTGCTGACGTCGTTTTGACAGGCTCTACCCAGCATACCATCGCCGCCGTCCCTGCCCCGCCCGCGATGCCCAGAGCCGCGATCACACAAGATGGTGGCAGGGCCGGGAGGGGAGGCGTACAACCCCCCCACGGGTGTCGCTTGCATCATCTGCCGAGCCGATTCTTAGGGTCCCTCATCCGATGCCGACGATGCGAGGAGGGATCAGGATATCCGAGTGCTGAAGGGTTCTGCTGTGCGAATACTGGTATAGTAGCTCTGCAATAGTACTAGTAGCCCCGTAGTAGTCCTGAATAAAATATGATTTTCTACTGTCTAAAGTTACCTATAAGTTGCTTTTTGGGTGTCTTTTCGTGGTTCTTATTCAGCTTTTGAGGGAGCTTTTTGAGTCCTTTTTCCCTTTAAAGAGGTAAGGGGCCTAGCTTTCAAAAGGCGAAAGTGCTTTTCACTTTTTGTGTCTTTTTGTCCTTGGAAAAGGACTAAAAGTCCCGAAAAGGTAATCTGTCATTTTGCTGATGAATACTACCTCCCGATATGATTTGCAGCACCCGAAATGCCAACTCAGTTCAGTCAGATTCCATAATACCTCTACGTGAATGTCTTCTGCAAGTCATGCAAATGATTTAATGCCTGTTGACCGACAGTACCCAATTCTCGCCGCAATGGCGCCGGCTGCGATTGGTCAAGGCAGGCCTTTGAGTTAAGTTTTTCCACTCACACTCTCTCCCTTTTCCGGTTGATTTTTGTGTGTTTTGGAGGTTTCCTTTGATCCAGACTTGTCGGACCGGCTTGGCAAACCGACTTGTTCTTCCGAGCGAGGTTTGAAATTGGTTGATGGGCTTGTGTGGCTTGGACTTATGACAGGCTTGAGTTTGACCTCGGCTACACTGCAAACCCACACTGTAGTAATAGTATCAGTGGCCACTCTTCACGCCGCCGCCTTCATCCATATTTTATAAGCCCATGTCCGGCCGCCCTTGCTGGCATCATTGATAACAGCGATGAATGACCTTTGGCTCTTTTGCTGCGACTGCTGCGACCGACACAAATTGCATTCATACAGTATACTAAATTCATCCTTCAATTCCAATCCCCAATCCATTAGCATTAATGCAAGTCGTGCTGCTCGTTCATGCACAAGCCCACATACGGCGACTTGAGTTATCTTACTGAATCATTTTGACATCCCAACATTATCGCAGCCGCCTGTATACAACGGAAACATTCGGTTCATGTGGGTTCCTGAGAAAAATCACACCCAATAACAATGTTGCACAAGTACTAGCTACCCAGCTCAACACAAGCTATTTTATTCGAGCCATATAGCTTCTTTCGTACCATCTCGGCCTTCCCGGAATAATTCAATGGGACGAGAGATCGATCCAGGGCTGCCGTTGTGATAATATTCTTCTTCAATGGTAGCTCATATGCATAACCAGCTGAGAATTTTCCTGTCAATTCTCAAAGGCATACCGGACCCAAGCCTGTGTTGAAATGGGATACAAGCCATTATGCTCAAGCTCAAGCCCCACTCATGCCCAGGCCAAACTATGTCTGAGGTGTGCAGAAAATCATTCAACTTGAATCATGTGTGCTCGTGATGCAAATATCTTTGATGGCCTTTAAAGATTGTTGAGTCCAGATGTGCAAACAAAAGCCTGTTTTCCCAAGCCCAGGTTATTGACACAAGCCCAGTCCTGCGGTGGCTGGCCTTCGACACAAGGCATTCTGCCAGGCCACAAGCCGTTGTGCTCAAGATGCTCAAGCCCAAGCCTGATCGGTTCGTTGGAATTCTGAATGAATAACTGTCTCATTGCTTCTGACTAGTGCTGTCCATAATACAATATTGATATGATTTTTTGCCATATCATATTATATCCTTATCATATCATGCTCTCAGCCTCTATGTTGTATTTGTATTATATTATCTGCATATGTATTAATACGTATTGGAATATATCAATAATATACTAATAATATTCCGCGAGGTTAATGTTCTGAGCAGTTCTGGAGTCGAGACCCTGGAAAAGTTCATATATCAGCTATTCTTCTGTTATAATACATAGATAAGCTCTCTTGGCAGACCAACATCTCTAGTCACTCCAGGATTGCAAGAATCTCCAGTGCATGAATGTTTGATAGGGGTAAATTGCCCTTTTGAGCTATTGTTCGGAATTTGCCGCTTTTTTCGGTGGTTTTCGGGCCTGCTGAGGCCGGAAATGATTCTCTCATGGCCCCGATAGGATCAGTTCATCGAAAATGTTGCATGACCTGGAAGTTTGTGGCCTACCATAATACAGAAATAATACAATAATATGCTGAGCACCGTATCATATTATATTCATATCATATCATATTATATTACACCATATTAATATTATGTAGGTTGTCCCAAGGCCATATCATATTCATAGTATCATTAATATATTAATAATATATTATTTAATATTATATTAATAGACAGCACTACTTCTAAGCAGTAAGTGATTCAGGATACTTGTTATGAGTACGAATATGCGTGGTTTGTGAGAAATGAATAGCTTGAACAAGGGAGGAGACAAGGCTTGCACAAGCCTGTTTGCTGAGCAGAAAGGCTTCTGACAAGCTGTTTTGCTTAGTACACCCAGGTTGATTCATGCTATCAGCGGGGATGACAGTCTGATGTCGCCCCAATTCGCAAAATTATGCCTAATACTTAATTACAAGCCTAATGTGCCAAAAGTTTGTAAATACACTGTGATCTATGAAACCCAAGGTGTATTCTCTGAAGCATGTGGACTACACGCAAGCACATTTCCTATTTGGCCTGGCTAAGTGAGCAAACAGGTTTGCAAGCCAATCTGACGGGCTTAGGCTTAGGGCTACACCCACATCCACAAGCCCGAACAAGCCAAAATCTCACTTTTTTGATACCAAAGGTTACAAGCAATAATTCGATTGAAATGTACTGGGATTCCTTCAAAAAGCATCTAAACTATCCACAAGCCGATTTATCTGATGCCATCAGACAAACGGGCTTGGATTTAACTTATAAGTTGACATCAATAGGATTTTACAGCCTATACCGCAAAATTCTGTATCAGATCTATTTAAGTCTACCCAAGCATCAAGTTTAAGTCGTAACTTATACTCCTGGAGCTTGTTCGCGGTATGAACATTGTTACGGCCATGATCAAGCCCAAGCCCGTTTGTCTGATCATCAGACAGTCGGGCTTGCATGTCGAAAACCTCATGATTTCGTCGCATACACCCAGCAGCCTCAAATCATCCGTGGAACAGCCGTGGAGTATTTACAGTTCTCAAAGATGCCTGAGACTGGGTTTAGGAGCTGTGAGTGCAATATGTCCAGCAAAATATGCCCATGTTCAACCGGTCAGCACAGTGCTTCGTGCCAATCCAGGTGCTGTGCCAAACTTACTTTACCTGAGTTAATTCAAGGATTTTAACCGAAATAATGTTCAGTATGTGCACAGGTGAGGTCATGTTCAGTTGCCTGGATTATTTGCCTGTTTGGCACACAAAGAATTGGTGCGAGATGGCCGTAAACAATCCTCTTGGTGAAACCGGTGTTCACAGGATATGTAACATTACCAGAAGAACATATTAAGGGAGACGAGCCCGTATTTCTGCGGTTAATTGACAATTTTGGCCCAGGTTGTCGCTGGGGGTGACCGTGTACCATCAGGGATTAAAACAATGGGAAAAAACGACAAGCCCTGAAAGTAGACAGTTAATACACACAGCGGGGTCACTCAGAGTAATTATATAGTGCATTGGGGGCAAGAAATACGCGCAAGCCTGTTTCTCAGCTAAGCGACCAAACGGGCTTGCCAAGCCGACAAACGGGCTTGCAAGCCGATTGGCAGGCTTGGGCTTTGATCTACACCCAAATCCAAGCCCAAGCCCAAACAAGCCCGTTTGGCAAGCCGAAAAGTGAAGTCTCATCTCCAAGTGGGTGCCAGAAGAACAGAGCCAATGTTTCCCAGCCTTCAGCATGAGTTGGCAGGCATCCTTGGGCGCCAAACACTAGGAAGCAGCAATCTCGGTCAATCAGGTGGAGGATACTATTAAACACCATTCCATAAAATGGAAGACTGACAAAGCTGCAGCCGTCTACTAATGTGTGGCTTGTCAGAACTAAAATTTCCGAGATAGTTTTACCAGCAAATGCTTCGTTTTGTGGACAAATCCCTCCGTAGAGTCCAAGTGATCCGACTCGAGCTCTATATTATACCGATGAATGGCTGTTGCAAAAATTAGCCGAGTCTCCATATAAGCCAGGCTACTCAATGAGATTTCAGTGTCAAAAACCACAGTCTCGGTAGATCAGAAACTAGGAGCGATGGGGCGGTCGGGTCGGGTTGTGTCGACTGGAATGATATGCATCGAGTTGTTTTTGACAGCAACATTTCTACGGCCCTTTAGATAATAGAAACTGACTGAATCGGCGAGATCACAGAGAGGTGGATCGCTGGGAGCATTTCGCGACGATGATGTGTCCTAGGTCCACGTCATGATTGGGTGTGGTGCCTAAAGTGTCTTATTGCCTGGGGGTGGAGGATTCTGGCATTCCTCGTCACCTTTTGGATCCTCTCTCAGGTTTCGATGTTGCTGATTCTCGGATTGGGGGGAGGTGCAAATGTTGGGGGGGAAGTGGGTGTGTAAGTGGTGTAAGTGGGTACGGAGGCGCGAGTGGTTACACCAGAGCAGGGGGCTATGGAGGCTATGGTGGTGCAGGAGGTGCTGGGGGCGGAGGTCCAGGGGGCTCAGGAGGCTCGGGAGGCGCTGGTGGTGGAACTGGTGAGGAAGGTTTGAGCGGTTCATCTGGGGGACTTGGCGGTGGTGGTGGTGCGGGAGGTATGGGAGGTCTGGGCTTCGACATATTTCACCTCACTTGTACATTCACCTTGGGCTTGATCTTGTTGACTCTGCTCAACCCACCTCAGGCTACCCCTACCTGACCCCCATAGGGCCAAATTTTTGAGGATAGTTAATTGGGCCTATGGGGGGGGTGTTTTTAAGTGGGTGTCCCATGCTGCATGGGACATCCCATGCTTTATACTGTTTTGCCTTGGGACGTCCCACAGGTATTGTATGGGACATCCCTCACAGGTTCAAAATCCTATTTGGATATCCCACTGGCCCATTTGGTGGGTAGGACCCCTGGCACCAGCCAGGGAGAAAAAAATGCATTTTGGGACCCATTTATGCACCATTTTGCATGATCTATAGTGATTCATGGAGCTGTTCACTGGGGCTTTCATCCCATGGTAAAGTGGGTACATTGGGGTGTTTTTTTTCTGAGCAAACCGCAATATGGGTATGCTGGCCTGCATTTGAATACAGTACATTGGCCTGCACTTGAATATCAAAACATGGGTAGGCGGATGGTTACCAAGGAGGGTAATGATGGGCTGACGAGGAAGTCAGCTAAAAGTTGAGATATCAACAATATCCCATCATGATCATTCTAAGCAATGTAGATCTTGATTCATTGTTAAGCTCGGCTTGTCGATGTTCCTTATAAATCTGTTCAGTTTTACTAATCTCTTGATATCTGACAGGAGTTCATTGGCTAGCTGCCATACTACTAGTCATATACCCTGAACCCTGCCGCATGTTTGTCTGTCTCATTATATTTAGAATCCTGTAAAGTATTTAAGTGGATGGTTATGGGAGGAAGACCAGTGAATCTCACCCTACCTGTTGGACACGAAGCTACTAGGCTTCCAGTTTAACCAGTTGAGTAGGCATTCATTCGGAGACACCCAGAAGCTATACCAAGTTTCGTTTGTTTTCCCTGTTTGAATATTATCTATGTTGGATCTGGATCTTTATAAATGGTATGTGGACATATTGGATAAACAGAATGTATGCGTGGAATATAAGGAAACAGATTGGACTTGACAATTGGCTGTAATCTTGCAAGGATTAGCAACCACGGATACTATTAGAGTCAGGATTTCATAAGAATCACTTGCGTTTCACATCAGAGTACTATCTCCAAACCTAGACCCACATCACACAAAATCATTGAACATAAAATCTTGTCTGACTATCTGCAATTGTGTGTAGAACAGTTTCGAGCAATTTATCTATACGACTTGTGGATCTATAAAGTCTTGCTTGCCAAAAGAGAACTAAAGTTCAAATTGCCACAATCTATACTGGATTGGAACCCTGAACTTGTATGAGGATTATAGTGTTTGAGTTGTTGTAGTTGCATTATTGAACCATGTATTTATTTACAAGGTTTGGTTTGTGGTTATTTCACCGCTAGCCCCATAGTCACCGTTTCAGCGGGAACAGAAATTTCGGTCTATCTTTGAGTCAGTCTTAATTTTTGCCAGGTGAAAGATGAGAAATACCCTGCTGGAAGGTTTTGTCCGAAAAATATTGCCCCCCCCCCCCCCCCCCCCTGCAGGCATAATTCTGGGAAGCCCTGTGGCCATTGTAGTGTAGTGACGTAAACTAAAAAAGAGAGGTGATGAGACAAAGTCAAGTGGTGCATCCAACCTACCCCTCATTGGTCATTGCTTGGAGATATTCGAGTTTCTTAACCTGAGTATGAGTTGCAATGTCTTGTTGGTCAATAGCCTGTTCAAATCGGCAGTGAGTTTGCAATGGATTTGGGGATGAGTCTCTATGAGGTATATCAATGCTCTTCGTGGGCTGGCCATTGTGTCAGAGCCTGCAGAGCTGCAAACCTTATTAGAGAGCAGCAAGACAGAAGTGAAGGGACAAACAGTAATGTCGCAGTCTCTGCGACCAACTCTTTTATCATTTCAGTATCCACTTCCAATTCACATTTATGAGCAGCAATGAGTTTCCCTAGGATGTCTCTCAATGGGCCCAGAGTTCAATTGTTTCCATATATTCTGATGACAAAAATCCACTAGTCCTGTTTAATGTTGCCATGACTCAATGCTTAGTGACCATCCCATATCTGGAATGCTCGGGATGGCATGGAACCATCAAGATGCAATGTTTCCAGCCTCTTCCAGTGATCATCTGATCAGAACGTGGTATGCACTCAATGTCCAACACACCACAACAGGATTCCAATCTGTCCCCATCTAGTTCTGTGAGCAGGAATAGAGTAGACTTCATGTTCCACTTGTTCTGTGGGCTACACATCTCCTACAGGTTTTGGAGCAAGCACATGCCAATGGTTACAGAGTGTTCCTCCCCGTTTCCATCTGTTACTCGGTGGTTCCTGCCCTGCCAGCTACTTGGGAACCTCAGTACTGATGCTTCTGGAGCATAACTGGAATATGTCTTGTCATGAAAACACGAAAAAGCGAAGATTTCATGGGTGGACAAATACCATGCTTATCAACGTGTTGAATTACACAGATAGGAGAATAAGCAATGATTACAGACTGTGGTAAGCATTCCCAGAGGCTCTCCAAACACCAAATCCCTATTAAATAACCCTTCAGTACTTTCAAATTTGTGCAAAAGAAATCCTAACGAAAGAATGTTGAACATCAAGTATGATTGCAGACATCACTTCATGTCAGATTGCAATTTTGGGCAAAACCCTTAGATCTTCAAGATTTAGCAGGAACATAGGGTTGGTTACCTTCAAAATTTTCATTTCAGAAAAATTGGGGTAACCCTAGTCTAGGGTTGAAAATGGCGAAATTTTGGACAAATTTTTTCAAAGTTAGTGTACCTAAGTCACTGCCGTGGCTGTCTTTTTATAAGTGTGAACCTTTGCCTTTCGTTTCTCCCACTCAGGCCTGGCAATATCCAAGTCTCTCGCTTGAGCTCCATAGTGGGAATGATACCATTTGACTGCAAACTCGGCAATTGGTCCTGTGGCACCCAGCCGATAGAAACAAGCATAGTGATTTGCACACCAGAAGAATTGACAAATTGTGGCAAGTGGACAGAGTCGAAGGACCTGCACAACCAGATCTTTGGCCTTCTGCCAATTTCCATTTGATCTTTCTTGGAACCACCTCTTGATCCAAGCCCAAAAATATTTGATAGGGTTCATTTCTGGGTGAAACTTCAGCAGGAAATGACACACCATGCCTGGTGCTGCTTTGATTACCTATCACAAAATTAGAAAACAACATCAAGGGTTGCTGAAGCACTCACAAGTTCTAGCTGAGATTTCTCACCAGCAAAATCTGGTTGCAGCAAGAGCAGCCTCTGCATGCAGCAGTCAACTGGGTGCTCATCTAATTATTCCTCACTGTCATTTCCATCATCACCAAACATGTCACTCTCCTCATCTGCAGATGCACCATCAAGATGGGGTTTGCGAGACTTTGCAGCTTTACATGCTTAACAATCCCCAATCAAAGTCTTGCCCTTTCCATCCTTTGTGTATCTATGTTCAGCCAAAACAATCTTCATGCCTTTCAGAAGGCCCTCAAATTGTTTGTATGGGTGACCATCAGGCAGCTTTGCATCAAAAACCATTTTCTGAACCTTGCCTCCCTGGCCATGGGGATTATCAAAGGGAATAATAGTGTCGCACATTTCAGGAACCTTTCCACCAGGATTAACATTCATCTTTGTTGCTGTGAGTGCATTTGTGGCAAGGCTGCCATGGGCTGAGGAGTTATCAGAGACCCAGTGGATGATGGCTTTGGGAAAGAGGCGGTGGGCTATCAGGATTGCTTTTATAAGCAATTGTCAACAAAACTTGTTGAATTCAATTCAGCTGCCTAGATAACAGACTCACTTGTTCAATCATCTGTTGCATGTTCCAATAAGCATCACCTCCAGTTTTATTATCTGGATATATAACTGTTGTCAAGTCCGTGATGGCAAAGACAAAGTTCTGCTGCCATTTTCTCATTTTTGGCAACCATCTCATCCGTGAGTGCAAGGAGGCCATAGTGTTCACATAAGAAAGCAGAGATCATGACGAGACAGCCACGGCCCTTCTTCTTGTCATAATCATTTGAATGAATAGTTGATTCATCATGGACAACATGCTCAATATTGTTTTCTCCAAGTTCTGGCATCACTTCCACCATATCAGGCTCCACAAATTCAGAACGATGCTCAGCACTACATATTTCTGCATTTCGCCTTTTGGCTGCAATTCTTGCTCTCTTTTCCTCATTCATCTTCCTCTCTCCTCAAATGTAGTGGGCTGTGGCTGCCCCTCCCAGTCCTCTGTGTAATCTGGATCCTGCTCGAGCTCAGAATCAGACTCCAATGCCTCTATGTCACTCCCATCTGAGGATCCAGAGGTATTGGGATGAGACTGAGTTGATAAGAACATCCCATCAGGGCCTCTGGGGGCAGTGGATCGCTTTGGAGGGCTCTTGGGCATAGTGGGAAGGAGCAAGGAGGCAACAAAGACTACATACATGAGGACTACATGAGGCCTGGCAGAGGCGGTCCGATGGCCTAGCACAGCCACAGCATAGCCACCAAATGGCGAAACCTGTCTGCCAAAAAAAAAAAAAACAGATTTTGCAAGTTCTACTCCATCAAATATCTAAAGGGCCTTCCTACTGTGCTATTTACACTCTCAAATGGATGACCAAAGGTTTTTTGAGCACGTAGTGAGGGTTACCAAATTTGGACACAAACTTGTCACAAGGTGATGTCCGCAACCAGATCTATAGAACCCTCTGTTTTGCATATGGAGTCCAGTTTGGATATGAAGGCTGTGACATTGGTTTGAATGAAGGGGCTAAACTGCTCAAGGGCATGGTAGGAGAAAGCTTGGGAAGCGATCCTTCATTTATAAGCATGGCCTTTTCGATTTGTTGTGGAAAAAACCGAGGGTGTCCCTGCCACAAATGCATCATAAAACTGGGACTTCTCAAACATTAATTCTCCTCCATGACTATGGTTGTAAACTATCCCAACTGCATCCAGATGCACTACAGAAACATGTGTAGGTGCAATCCTGACTACCGAACCATATTTCTGTGTTGATATTAGCACCATTCTAGGGACTAAGATCCCAAATGTGCCTTATGAACCATGTCTATAGCCAGGTAGCAGCGTCCCATCCAGGCCTGATAACCGAGCCACAACAGAGTCCAGCGTGCAATGAAAGGTCCTGGAATTTGACACGGTATATCACAGTATGTAGTCACTGCGGCAAGAACAATAATCATAATGATAGACATAGGCTGTAGCAAGAACAGAGAGAGACTCGATGAAACAGTGGGATCCATTTCTGCGAAGTCGACAGCCAGGAATCTGTTGATTATATTGCATGGCTGGTGCCCAAATTTCTATCATCGCAAATGATTTGTTGGTAGGCTGTGGTGGGCACAAACACCACTGTGAAACAGCACAGAGGTCATACTGTACTTTGTCGTTCAAATCAACAGGGGGTGTGAGACGTGACTCATTTTACCTATTCAACATTTTGGCAGCTGCCAAAACTCTGTGTGACACCCTGAGAAATTCGACATTTGAACTGAAAATTTTGTCTTTTTTTGCAGTTTTTAGGTGGTTTGAGGGGCCAATGTGACCACTTGAAGGTTCGACAAAGGCCCGGGTGATGCATGACCATGATCAAATTTTGTGATCAACAGAGGGGTGCATGACATGTGACTGACAATTTGAATGAAAAAGTACAGTATCTCAGACACTCCGTATTGGTGTAACTGAATATGCCCTCGTTCTGTCAGATGGACGCTGTGATAAGGACCGCAGTGTCAGTATTGAAAAATATGTGATTCGAATTCGACTATGTTCGTCCTCTAGAGGGGAAGGTATAGTCGAATGATAGAGCGGAAGGTCGGTGCGCGAATCGGCCTTCTATGAGTGGTAGGTGTGTGAACGGCTATTCGTGGAGACTGTTTGTCTCCTAGGTGTAGTCATGTGCGGTGGACCTGTTGTTAATGAAAATGGTAAAGGTGTGAATGCCTAAACCCAGTTCCCCATACGAGAGTACTGGAACCCTAAATGTGTTGCCCCGTCTGCTTTCCTTTGTGCGCTCTTCCCCTTAGAATCAGCGCTGGAGATGTGATGTGATGTGTGTCACTCAGACGATGGCACTGACGTCGTTCGATCGGCGGCGAGACGGTTGGTCTCATTGGCTACGGACGGCAATTTGTATGTGATGGCTTCTCTCCAGGCCTGTTTTCTACAGAGCAAAGCTCGTGAGAACGGTAATCCTAATCAAGGAACCCTGGGATTGTGACACTGGGTTCGGTGAGAAGGAACCCTGCTGATGGAGGTGTGAGAGGTGAGACACCGAAGAATGAGCGAATATGAGATGTGTGGCCTGCCTCCGGCAGTGGGCGAGGAGGAGGGTGCACGAGAGGTACGAGGTGGGGGAAGGCTGGGAGTACCCCTTTAGATTGAGTGAGTGTGGTACAGAAAGTGGGGAAAACACCCCGAAAGCTACTTCTGCAGGCCGGAAGGTACTGACTACTCCTACTAAATGCACTCCCTTTTATACCTCCTCGACGACTTCCCATGTTTCCAGAGGTGCCATGCGGGTCGCAGGTGTTTCCAGGGGGCAGGGGATGACATGAGGTGTTTCGGGGTGCATATACGGCAGGAGACTCGGTGCCTCTGCTGAGGAGACCAATCGTCTTTGGGTGCGCACGAGGCACAGCGAGGCCAAGGGACCTCAGAACACGTTCGGAGCTTCAGGCACGACCAGTTGGTCATGTCGGAAGGTGCCCGAGCATTCAGGATGGAGGAGAGACAAGTGGTCTCCCTCAGCTAGTCAATGTGTCGTGTGAAGTGGGGGAGAAGGCAGTGTCGGGATAAGTTCTGCCTTGTCAGCTGGATCGGTGTCAGGCATGGGCAAGGTCCACCTGGCGCGAGAGGGCGACTGGAAACAGCAACAGGAGAGGTTGTCCACATGTTCCGCTGCAGGAGGGGACTGGTCGTATCGTGTTGATGAGTATAGGTGAGACGCATCGTCTGTGTCGGCCAGGAGAGGTCTCATTCGTCTGAGATGTGTATACGGAAGGTCGCTCACCGTCGCGTCGTAGGAAGGAACTGAGAGTCTAGAACCGTCGTATCCTGTTGAGGATGGCGTGGGAGCGAGTTCGAGAGGCAACAGGGTGTTTCAGACGGTGGGGAGAGCGTTGGTCTCGCTCAGAAGCTGCTTCCGGTAACGTAGAATCCTGTTATGGAAGATCCGTCGTGTACGTCCGAGCTCGTCCCATCACTTGTGCAGATGGTTTGCAGGGGCCATGAGGCAATGAGCGGTGCATAGCACGCTCAGAGACCTCACAACACCTGGTTCCCAATCCGAAATAAGTGTTCTATATCTGTCTGTTGAATAGCCTGGGCGAATTGGAGATGTTCATATCACCGCAGCAGAGTGAACTGACATGCTCCAGGTGTTGTGACTCGAAACAGTGTTTGGACTCAAGCAGGAAGGCTCAAAACTCACCGAACACAGCCTAATTACCCACTCTCGGTCGAAGATTTGATATTCTAACTCCAGGGAAAGTACACCGCTCTCTATATCAACAGATATTATGGGTACTTGGATCAAGGTGTACACAAAGCACCAAATATATCATTGGGACGGATAGGAAGATAGCCTGGTCCACTCAAAGTTGATGCATTCGAGTGTAGAAGATTCCGGGATACTGAAGTTTTTCATTCAAATCGACAAGGGGGGTGACCCGTGACCCTTTTCTCAAGTTCGACATTTTGACACTGGCCAAAATTTGGTGTGACGCCTCCCAAAATTTCAACATTTCCTACAAAAGTCTTCGCTTTTTTGCGTCTTTCAGGCCATTTTAGCCGCGCCGTGACCAGTGGCAGGTTCGACAAGGGCTGCTGTGATGCGTGACTGCTGTCAGCACAGAGCAGATCTTAGGCTCTGAGATGACGAGGGCAACTGAAGCACGAAGAGTTCCAACAAATAAGTCTGGAGTTTAGACTAGAATAGTGTAAAGTACAGGGAAAGTACTACAGCTTATATACTAAAGTCTCTAGAGGTTGTAAATTAAGGTACAGTGTCTAAGAGCAATGGACAAGATTAATGCAAAGTAAATGAAGGGGTATATGAACATAGAGGAGGCAATCAGGAACCTGAAGGTAGAGAATACCACAAATATATATTCGCGAATATGAGTATTCACCGAAACCTTGAAACTGATATTTGCATTCATATGAGTATTGATGGCAATTATTCATTTCTTAGTAAGCAATATTCACGATTGTTATTGATGTTGACTTCAGTATATTTATAGTAACACTCAGGCCGTTTGCGGCTAATTTGCTAAATGCTATTAACAGAGTAGTGCATTGCCCTTTTGGGCCCCTGTGCTCTGCCCCCAAACAGAAGCCAGGGATTGATGTAAAAGTGCCCATACAAAGAAGATCTCTCCCAAAAAGTTTGTATGTTGGTAGTGCATTGCCCTTCTGGGCCCCCATGCTCTGCCCACAAAACGGAAGCCGGGGATTGATGCAAAAGTGCCCAAACGAAGGCGGAGGGTGCATAGAAGCAGTGAGCTCGGTGTGTGTGAGTGGTATGCAACCATGAGGTGTACTGGTTGTCGAAATTGGTGGGAGATGAGTGGCATGTTCCATCAATGGATACACTGGAAACGGGAAGTGGTCCCGAGGGTGAAAGAGAAGAGGTGATGTGGCATAGGTGAAAGAGGAGTGCATAGGTATAAGGGAACACACTGGGCCATGTGGCCGTGTCTTGAGTGGGATGAGCCCCTGGCGCAGGGCAAGTACATCAAAGGCCCGTGAAAATGAGTGTGGTGTGTCGAGTGGCACTGCCGGTGCCAATGTCTCCAGCCATTCCACATCCGTCTCCAGTGCACTGGGGGTGCTGTGGAGTGCCAATGTTGATACCAAGTTGGTGGATGAGTTGTTGAGACCAGGGGCAGTGCCACCCAACCTGATTGTGATTTGTGATCAAGAGTTTTATTCCAGCAATATTCACGAATATTTGCAAACATCAACTATTCAGATTCAACAACTTGAAATATTCACTATGTATTTGCAAATTATTCACAAGTAAATCATCTAATCAACAGCATCATCAACAATTACAACAGCCTTTGGTGTGGACTGCCCCTTGGCTGGAACATCAGCTTTCCTCTTCTTTTTCTGTGACCAGCCCTCGACGAGTTGGGCTTCAAACTCCTTGGCTGCAATAAGATCTGGGTTGCCTCAGGTAGAGAATACCACAAATATATATTCGCAAATATGAGTATTTGTGGCATGGATATGGCCTCTATGAGGTGGGAGCTTAACCTTTGGAGTGGAATTGGCAGGTGAAAGTGTTGGATCTTGTGTATTTGTAGTTTGAATTCCGAAAAGTAGTCTGACAACCAAGCTTTTAATGTTTTCTGCTGACCCAGGTGCCTTCCAAATTCATTTAGAGGACCACAAATATTCAATGAATATTTGGCACTACAACTGCTATTCACATGCGTGCGAATAGCACAGCCACAGCCATTTGCGAATATTAATATTCACTATTTGCGAATGGATACTTGTGAATATTTGCGCTATTCACTACTACCTGTGGTATTCTCTATTCACTAGAACAACTTGTCCCATTAGAATTATTCTACTGGTCCTATTCTGCGCAAACAATGTTTACGGCTTTTACCACGTGCCGGGCCATCAAAATGCAGCATCGGTGTTGTACAACTCTAGATGCTCAAACAGTTTGATCATCCAGAGTTGTACAACACCGATAGGAAGGGCTTGTCAACGTATACCGCAAACTGAGCAATTGTTTTACTAAATTTGATGAGTCGCAATACTGCGCAATTTCATTCAATTCAGCACGGGTTGTGACCTGTGACCCAAAATACCGATTCGGCACTTCGGCAACCAATGAAGTTTGGCGTGACACCTCCAAAAATTTGGCATTCAAGACACAAAAATTTCGAAAATTCTGCCTTTTTTGCACCTCCGAGGAGATTTGGCCCTGATGTCACACATTTTACATTCGGCACTGGGCGCTGTGACCCGTGACCGAGACCAAAATTCATCGCGGCACAGGGGGTGCGTGATGCGTGACCGCCGAATTGATGAAATTGCGCAATACTGCACATGGGTGGCACGTAAGTACATCTCTCCTATTTCCTGACGCACTCACTTTCCCCCACACAGTTTTGGATCCTCAGATCTCGTATGAAGCCCTGCACAAAGACTATGCCGACGATGCTGATCTACTGGGCGATCTCTAGATTTCCAAGGCAACACTGGAAACACATTTCAAGGCCAACTATGCTGACACCACTGCTGATCCCTCTGAGCCCGCCAGTGCGCTTTTAGATTCAGCAGGCTCTCCCTAGAAAATCGATTTCACCAGCTGTTACAAGAGACGCGAGGATTCTTCTGCATCTGATGAACTGGCCAAGTATCTCAGACTCACCAGTGTGCCCGAATCCTGGGATTCAGAGGTGGACCCTCTTCAGTGGTGGTACAGCCCTCGCCGCCAGTTTCCTCATTTGTACCGGCTGGTACGCAACGTTCTTTGCATTCCGGGTGCGTCAATTTATTTCACATAATCCATATATCTTAGTGCTGAGTTCCATATTTCCTTGTCAGGCCTGTCCACAGGGTCAGCTGTCGCCGTGGAACGTATATTTTCAGGTAGGCACGACACAATTCAGCAACAGCAGGGTTCGAGTTTAAACCGCATCGTGTCCAACGATGCCCCTGGGTTTAAACCGGTTCGAACCAACCTGGTTCGAACCATGAGTACCTCTCCTACAAAAGTTGCCTCTGGCTGTATGATTTGTGGCCTGGACTCAGTTTAAACCCTGGTGGTTCGAACCTGGTTTAAACCCTGTTGGTTTGAACCCGGTTTAAACCCTGATGGTTTGAACCCGGTTTAAACCCTAATGATTCGAACCCGGTTTAAACCCTGATGGTTTGAACCCAGTTTAAACCCTGATGATTCGAACCCGGTTTAAACCCTGATGGTTTGAACCCGGTTGAAACCCTGATGGTTCAAACTCGGTTCAAACCCTGATGATGCAAACATGTCATTCAGCCCATCATGGTTTGAACTCAGAGTTCTTGCTTTGGAATATTTTCAAAGAATTCTAAATATCTTGGTCAATTTTGCACCATTTTGCATAAAACTAGATAGATATACTCAGCCAATCCATGCACAATTAGTGATAGAGAGGAATTTCCAAAAACATTAGGTATTAGGTAGTCTGTGTTTTTAGGACATTCTCACACAAAATACTGTTTTTATATCAGGAACAATATTTATACTGACAGGAGGATGTGACTGAGCCAGAATGACACATAGCCTTATTACAGTTCTTCTAGCTTCATTGGAGGCATTCAGCATTTTCTTGTATCTGAAGATCCTGTGAGAATCACACTTATCTGAGCATTTCATGTGGTTTAGCTCTGTCACACAGGTACATATGTTGTTCCACATAAAGGATTGCACCCCTGGGACACGTTCTAAGCATGCAAAAACAATATTTTGTGTGAAAATGCACTGAAAACACAGATTACCTAATAACTAATATTTTTGAAGATTCCTCTCTGTCACTGATGAATATATCTATCCATTTTTGATACAAATTGCTGCAATGCTGACCAATATATTTACAATCCTTCAAAAATGCTCCAAAACAAGATAATTTCATCTGTGCCTTCGGTTCTGACATTAGCTGTAAACTATGATGGTCTGTACAGCTTTAAACTGTGATGTTTGGAACCATGATGGTTTGAATTTGCCATTCAGCCCATCATGGTTTGAACTCAGAGTGAAAATGTTCAAACTGCAGATCTTTTCTTTCTTGCTTCCCTTGAGAGTAGATGTGCTCACAGCTAATGTCAGTGCTGAAGGCAGGATCAAAAATTTCTATTTTGGGTGATTTCTCATCCTCTCCAAAGAATTGTCTGTATCTCAATCAATTCTGCACGGTTTCACGTGAAGCTTAGTTAGATATTCCAGAATAATTCAAATGTAATTAGTGATAGAGTCACTTCTAGTGTTGTCGCGACTCAAGTCGCCCCAAATGAATTTATTGTGAAAAGCTCACCACTGGTGCATATTATCTCAAGTCTGTTATGACACATCTGTAGCCCCATTGGGGGCACCTAATATGCCCCAGGGGTTCGTGAGAAAAAGCCATCAACTTGGCAACTCAACTCCGGAGTCGAGTCAATGGAGTCAATGGAATTTCAGCACATCTAGAGGCCAGATTGCAAAGTGGTTAGAGTATGTTATGCACCTATCTAGTCCCTCTTTCTGCACCACCAAATATTTGACTTTCCTCAGCGCCCTCAGTTACTACACGAGAAATTTGATTTTGATAGACTTGAGTCGCAGCAGCACTAGTCACTTCCACAATATTATGGAACAAAAAATCTGCATTTTGAACATTTTGACTCTGAGTTCAAACTATGATGGGCTGAATGGGAAGTTCAAACCATCAGGGTTTAAACCAACAGGGTTGAAATCGGGTTCGAACCATCAGGGTTGAAACCGGGTTCGAACCATCAGGGTTGAAACTGGGTTCAAACCATCGTTGAAACTAGGTTCGAACCAACAGGGTTGAAATCGGGTTCGAACCATCAGGGTTGAAACCAGGTTCGAACCATCAGGGTTGAAACCGGGTTCGAACCATCAGGGTTGAAACCGGGTTCGAACCATCAGGGTTGAAACTGGGTTCAAACCATCGTTGAAACTGGGTTCAAACCAACGGGGTTGAAATCGGGTTCAAACCATCAGGGTTTAAACTGGGTTCGAGCCACAAATCATACAGCCAGAGGCAATTTCTATAGGAGAAGTACTTATGGTTCGAACCAGATTGGTTCGAACTGGTTTAAACCCAGGGGCATCGTTGGACACGATACGGTTTAAACCCGAACCCTGCTAGGGTACCACAATTGGACTGCACCGTGCAAGTCTGAAGGTGGAAACCATCAAGACTCTGATGTTTGTTAAGGCGAGGTTGCGGTTAGCACGAAAAGCCATCATTGACCTAGTCGGCGATGGCAAGGATTGAGTTCGCGCATAAATACTTGGCTCCTCCGAGTCATGTGCAACGTTGGGCTGGATTTTAAAAAAATGATCTAGAAACCCGTAAATACGCCGTCAACGGGCGGTACGGGCGACACCCGTACCGTTCAAGGCTTTACAAAATGATTTTACGGACGGCTAAACCGTACCGTAACAAAATTACGCCGTAATTTCTACGGCCGTGGCCGTAACACGGGTGGGTGCAAGCCCTACTCAAACTCCACTGCAGAACTTTGAAGCTTTCGACCCAATAAATTTAAATGCCTCAAGCTCTCGTCACAAGACTAACATTCGTTCTCTCAACTTAGTTGAATATTTTGCGCGTCCCTGCACGCCGTTTTGGTGTTTTTGAATGTATCTCCATTGGTTGGTCCCTCTCATACTCACCCTCTCTTTGCGACTTGACCTGCGCAAAACCGAAACGCCAAGGATGAATGGGGACAACGCAAAAAATGGTATTGACTGTAAACCACGTCAGACTAAAATTATCGAAGGCAAGCTATCTACAGTCTCAGGCGAACTTGGCTAGAATACGGCTTTAAAGAACGCTAAGGGTATGCTATTTTCTCAGTGCGTCGGCATCTCGGTTGAGCTGATTCTGCGCCAGACTCCACCTGTGATCTTGCATTCGAGTCATGAAAACCGTACTTCTGGTGGAGGAAATTGGTAACATCTTTTTGAACCTAGTCGGGCTTCACTACGAAAGTAAAGAAAAAATCCACCGAAAGGGCACCGGTACAGCCTCGGCGGCGCCGTTTTGCGGAAACCTTCCTCGACGTCGGTGTTGCGCGCGACGTTAACCGTGGGAAATGGGGCGAAGTGGCTGAAAGTGGCTGGTCTTGGCCGCTGTTTGGGAGGTCAGAAACAGCGTGGCAAATAGTTAAGGTCAATGTATGTACTGGTAAAGCACAGTACACGAGCCCCAGAAGCGCCTAAAACAGGAAGGGCGGGTCTGCAAAGCATGCGCTGCCTAAAAGCGCCGCTGTGATGCTGTCGCTTCCCAGAGGGCTCTAAGCGCGGTGCTTTTTTGCCTAAAAAAGGTACATCTCTGAGCTGATATATCATGCATATCTCTAAGTTACAGTCCGAGATATATTAAGACGCATCTCTAACCAGAGTCTTTTGATATATTATATCTACTATATGTGCTGGTGTGGGGGCAGGCGATGGGCCCGGCAGAGCCGGAAGGATGTAAAAGGAGCTTCTCTGCGATCCCTCCCTCGAGTATTTCAATGAAGGCGCTGGCCGCTCGTGGATTCCTTGTGGGCTAGGAGGTGCCGATGCTAGTTACAGAGGAAGCGGAAAATGATTGGGAATGATTCGGAATGAAATTGGACGGACGATGCCAAGGAGCCAAGTGATACGGGGGAAACGACGGCGACGAGAATCAAAGAAAGAGGTCGAAGAAGACCCTTCTTTTTGAACGGTTGTTGAGCGGCTGATCGGTGAGGTGGAGAGCGTCCAGTTCTCTGGATTGAAGCCAATTTCTAATGCACGGCTTAGCACAAGAACCCCGAAAAATAAAATCACGTAATGGGATGCACATACGGGAGCTTCCGGCAGGGAGTGGGAAAAATGGACGAACGTCCTTATGAATGGCCATTGAGGGCTGATTGGAAAGTCAGATTAATTAAGCGCCGGAGCGTCTACTCTAATTTTGAGACGGAGGACGGTCAGCTGCTGGAAAGGATAGGCAAACGGGGTAATGTCGGACGTACAAACAGATGCACTCTGATTCGAGGCATCTACTTAAGATACGAATAATAACAATGGCACCCCCAAAACTCCCTAAATATGTTTTCCGCCACTCAAACACATAGTTTGAGATTCATGTAACCACCATACATTATCTCCGTGATGCTCTGACATCAACTGAGGGCGGGAGAAGCTTCGGAGTCTGTCGGGAAGGTAGAGAAGGCTGCTGCACAAGGCATAATAATATTGCCGGAAAGTTCCCGCAGCCTTTCAAGGCCCGAGGATTCAAGGCAGAATGGACGTACCGTCGCCACTACTCCTGGACTAGGTGTCGGGCTCGCACCTTGTCTGAGTCGCTTGCCGAGTCTCTTGGCCTCACGCCACAAGTGACTGCTCCAACATTCTGAACGGCGCGCAATGGATCGCATCGGAGTTTTACGTTCTTCCGGAATCCGCGCAATTAAGATGTGTATCTACCAATATGTCCAAAAATTCTCGTGAGAAGACAACTATTTTTTTGTTCCATCGGCGCTCGATTCCCACTGCACCACTGCCTTTCACTGCTGCCACGTCGCTGGTCTGGATGTCACGAAACGTCTCAAATATCGAAAGCCTTTCAACCCACACAAGAACTGCAGCTTGCACTCTGAGGGAGATCTCGGACGACCAACCGATTGTTCCATACCTCAAAGTCATCGGGGGTGTATCGCTTTTGATACTTGACACTGTACAGGTAACCACCTCATTTTTTTACTCCCACTATTTGTTCAACGTGCCAGGAAGAATGTCAGGGCCAACAAACAGCAGTGCTTCAGAATGATAGAACGAATCAACGATATCGTTGCGGCAATCATCAATACCAGTGGGGACTGGGAGACAGAGCCATCCCCTGCGATGTTTCGTAACCTTTCTAGTTTCGCAGAGTACGCAACACCTCATCTTCCGATGCATGATTCACGATTCCGTGATAGAACACTGCAAAAGGTTCACACTTTCATTCGCAACCAGGTTCACATGAATATGGTTCAGCGCATAGCACATCATCTTGAAAACGAAGCACAACTGAGTGAATGCAACGTGGCCCTGCAGCATGCGCTGGATGTATTTGGTGTGAGTAAAGTCACAAAAATATCTGAGCAGTTTTCAACTGCAATCTTTTGAAGATTCGATGCGAGCTCTCAACTGCGACTATCATGGCAGAAATGAAGATCTCTGTAGACCAGAAACATAATGAGCTTTTGGAACATTTGGCTTCGCGTAGCCAAAACAGTTTTTCAAGCAGGTTTGCAAGAAATCACGAATCGTGTCATCAGCTAACTCCGCTACGTTAGTTCCAGTTCCCTGTCGATCCTCCTTCCCGGGTCCCCAAAAATCTTCCGGGGACGGGAACTGGAATTGCAACACATTGTGTCTCATCTTCTTTCCCCGGATGCATCCTGTTCCGCCATCCTCGGCAGCGGTGGAATTGGAAAAACCAGTCTTGCTCTGGCCGCTCTTTACCACCCTGACGTTGTTGCTCTCTTCGGCGAGAAAAGATACTTCATCCCGCTTGACTCTGCTAGATCACCGACAGACCTGCTGACACTGGTAGCGTCATATTTTGGGTTGGATCAGCAGGGGAAAGTGACAAAAACCATCATCAAATATCTGTCTACTCTCAATGGCCCGTCCGTTCTCGTATTGGACAATTTCGAATCTCCATGGGAGGCGCCACATACGCGGTCTAATATTGAAGATCTGCTTTCACAACTAGCGGATGTTCCTCGGTTGCATCTCATTGTAAAGTCAATGTGCATTACCCTCGCTATGCCTGATTTCAATTTTATAGGTAACCATGCGCGGAGCTGAGCGGCCCATGGGGATACGCTGGTCGCGCCCCTTTATACAACCACTTGAGACCCTCAACCGTAGCGATGCGAAAGAATGTTTCCTTGATATAGTTGACCATATGGAGGATGACTCTCAACTCGATGCACTCCTGGATTTGACCGACAATGTCCCATTGGTGGTGAGAATACCCTTAAAAATACACTATCTCCTGAGTGTCCCAAACAGGTTACTCTCTTGGCGAATATAACTTCCTACGAAGGAGCGGAATCTGTGCTCAGCCGCTGGAGTCATGAAGCCACATCAATACTGTCGGAAGGCCTGGACAAGGGAAGCAATCTTGATAAATCAATCAAGATATCCCTCTCCAGTCCCCGGATTACATCCCTGCCTAATGCCCTCCAACTTCTCAGTCTTCTGTCGTTGTTGCCCGATGGCATTCCAGAAGGGATAGTGACGGAAATATCTCTACCATTCGACAATGTTGTGAAATGCAGAGTGGCACTCGTCCGCACCTCGTTGGCTTACATTGGACAGGATCGCAGAATCAAATTGCTCACGCCGATTCGAGAATACGTCCGAATTACACACCCACCAAGTCCTGAAATATTTCGACCCCTGAAAGGCTACATCTGTTCTCTCGTCCATCTTTCCCACAACTTCCAGCTACTTCCATCGACCGGACTCGTTCAAATGCTCTCCAACAACCTTGGCAACATCCGGACAGTTCTGATGCGTGCCATGGATATGTACGAATCTCCTTCTGAACGGAAGGAGACGATTGTTTGTGTCATCGAATTGGCGAATTTTTCTCGCGTCACAAATCTCGCACCCTGGAGCAACCAACTGACGGCGGGGTTATTGGGCACTGTCAAGAGCCTCCATGACAAGGAGCTGCTCGGACAATGCTTACTCACCATTGGGATGACGAAGGATGCGCTTCAGTGTTTTATAGACATCGGCGATGTGTTCTCTCAAAGTATGCATATTCTCTACAATGCAACGACTATTTTCTTATTATCACATTATACAGTCGAGGCCTACCTGGATTTGAGTAGCCATCATGTTCGCAACGGACAAATACAGAGGGCTCTGGATACTTGTCATACCACAATTAGCCTTGCACAAGAATCCGGAGACATGGCTCAGTTGGCCCAGGTCTTCATCCGTTTGTCCCAGATACACCGGCAACTTGGTCATTCCAGCGAAGCCCTGAAGTGTTCGCGCAAGGCATGGCTTAACGCCAGAATGGCGGGAAGCATGCTCGTTGAAGCCCGAGCAATCCGGGAATACGCATGCTGCTGCGTTTGTGTTGGCGACTACGCACAGAGCAAGAAACTTTGCGGAAAGGCGTGGGTGCTCCTCAAGGCCTTCGGCATGCAAGACCTCCGCAACCACATCTACCGGAACGTTTTAAACTTACAGGCAGAGGTGCATTACCTCCAAACTGACTTCCTTCTTGCCCGGGAATTGAATGTTTCACTCCTTGGATCTCCTGGGAAGCAGCACGCGGAGGACAAAGTCTCTGATGCATATGCGCTCATCAATATTGCACGCTCAGATATCCAAATGGGGCGTTGCAGCGATCCCTCCGTCATTACGAATATTAATACGGCTAGGGATTTAATGGCCAGCAACAAGCTGGGCATCCCCGCCTGCGACATAGCCCTTGCCGAATTACGCTTCCGCCAAGGAAAATACAGCCAATCCGCCTCACTATGTGCAGATTGTCTCTCTGTTGTACAAGGGAAGCTGGCGGAAATGGAGTTGGTTTGCTGGGAAAGGTTGGCCGATATTGGGTTTGCAGAGAAAGACACAGGACGCGCAACACGTTTTTCCATTGTCCTGCTCGCTCTTGCATTGCGTGTGAAGGATTTGGCAGCTACCCACCAAGCATTTCGAAGGATCGGTGACCTTTTCCATTCTGCAGGTGATGGAAGCACCGCACGAAATCTTTTTGAACTTGCATTGAGCGGGTTCACTTTGATGGATATACACCAATCCCGTGGCAACTGTCTCATTCGACTTGGAGATATCAGTCTGGAGCGCGGAGAATACGAAGGGGCCAGAGACCGATGGACGGAGGCTCGATCTATGTTTGACAGGTCTTCGCAGTTGGGCGACGTTCAGAGATGCAATGAGCGACTTGGAAAGTTGAAGTAATACTACACTCCTAGTCTCCGAGTGGTCGGACGTCGAATTACATTTCCTTGAATTCAGCACATGTGAGCAGTTTTGTCCCAGATACAAGATTGCATGAGAATGAACCTCAACGAAGAAGTGACGACCAAACCTGAGGTGAACGGGAAGCACCAACCGTTCAACCGACTAGGCGGGATCTTGAATAATTCAGTGATACCAATGGCATGCCACACCGGTAACTTTAAAGTTCTTTTCGACCTGCTTTTGGAAACTTTTCGCCCTTTTGCCATTTGGACTCGCTTTCTTAGTCGCTTTTAAAAAGGGTATTCCCTTGTGACTGTTTCGTATCTCGTTACAGTTACAGTTGCAACACACTTGTGACATTTTTGAGGCTCCCTAAAACCCGACACAGCGACACGGCGGCAGGCCTTCAGCAAATCCGACACAGCTCAATCAGTACGACACATTCACCGTATTCTCATTAATTCCGACACATGCCAAGCTTTCCACTCCGGCGTTGTTCCATCGTACGCTCCTCAAGTCGAACTGATGGGATAATTGATCGCTGATGCGATCATCTCCGAGTTGACCGAGCGTGGTTGGCTGGAGCACCGGAAGGGAACGGCTCGACGGTGGACAGTAAGAGATAGAAGCCGATGACGTTTTTTCACTTTGATGGGCGGACTGTCCGCTAACATCAAAGTTTTAAAAAAATGTCATAGTTGCTTCGAACGCAAAATAATAACTGTGGGGAATTGCTCCGTTACACTTACTTATATTCGTCCTCAATGCTTCAAACTGTCACAACTCTTCAGCTCTTCACAAGCACGTTTCAATATTGAAACATTTCTTGCCCATCCATACCGAGATCAAGGTTAATCTAATCAAACTCCTCTGCAAGTCGTTCAGCCATCAATCAAGAACAGCCAACGTACAATAGAGACCTTGCGCAAAAGCCGCATGAGCCGCATGCGGCTTTTGGCCATTGCGCAAAATTCCCTGGATTTGACGGGTTTGTCTTTGGGCCAGGGTGAGTTAAATAGGGTCCTCCATCCCTGAAAAAAGTGTATTGTATGCACATAAATCTGTATCAGTTGGGTGCGCGGTTGTGGGAAGGAACATTTCTAGCCATCACGGCAGCTCCACGCAAACTTCCCACATTTTTCATATCTTGTACGCAACAGTTGAGGTACAGACAAGATATTTCCGAATCCCCGGTGTATTTACTTGGACCCACCTACCCTTTGGCCAACTCAGTTTTTTTTCTAACCTCAACTTTAGTTTCCGCACGCGGCTTTGCGCAATGCCCAAAAGCCGCATGCGGCTTGTGCGGCTTTTGCGCAAGGTCTCTAATGTTTAATCCAAGCTTCGATTAGCAGAACCTCCCTCCATGATTGGTGCCAGGAACATGGTACTTTCAAAACATTAAGCTACATGTAGTTATTCAAAATGTTCAAACGGTGCTTACGATCCGCGGGGCGAAAGCAGTTGTATCTCTTCTTACTCGTGCATCTTTGGCGATGCACCTCTTCCCTGCGTGCCGGGCCCAGGTGATTTCGGACCAGATTTCCATTGTGGTTACTGACGATATCTATAGCCGTGCTATTTCGGATAGTCAACATCCAATTCCTGACGAGAATGTTCTGAACTACACACTTACTGACCCTTCTGCACAGTATTTAGGTACTATGCGACACAATATGTTCCGCGGTATACCGACCGCTTTCGCATCCTTGGATTGAGTCGATTCTGCAAGAAACAAGAGCAGCCTGGAGTCCTGGAAAGCCGTTGAGTAAGGCTTCCCATGCTTTTCCGCAGTGCTCAGTCAACTCGACCCAGTGAGAGCGGGCTGATTCAACGGCAAGTCCATGTTCATCTAGTTTATTACTACATGCTTCAAGCATCTAAACAGTGTTGCCCCCAAATATATTCCCGGTCTCCCCTGAGCCGTCGACGCTCTGTGCACACATAGAAGAGCATCATTAGTTAATAGGTCAAGGAACTGTGCCCGCACGTTTCTGAAATTAACTTTCTAGCTTGAGAACACGAGCAAGGCCCAATGCACAGGCCATCGAAACCCACTCTCACTTTTCACATTCCTTCTAAAAATCATGTAACAAGAGCGCCACAATCAAACAAATGATCTTTAAAGTGAACCGCAATAGCAATAGATCTCCCTCGTACAGCTGATGGAATTAGATCGCGCTAGAGTCGAGTGCCGCCCAAGTACCGACCAACTACTGTGCTGCTGGTTATCCCGCCCCGCCTATCCAGCTACACTCCACCTCACAGACTTGAAGGTATGCGACGGGGAGGAGTTTCCAGAGACTTAGTCTTCTAGAAATCCAAGTCGCATTCTCATCGATTCTCCGTTTCAAGAGTAAGACATCATTTGGAGAAAATAATATTGTATATGAACGCAGATACATCAAGAACAGCGAAAGATACAACTACGCGGGGCCAAGAACGTCCAAGTCACCCATGGATATCATCTCACCGTCCCCCTCGCCGCCGACGTCAAGGTTCGGTTCAGATGGAGATGCCTTGTCTGAATCTACATCGTTTTCCGGCTCAAGCGCATCAGGTTGGATCCCAGGTTCAATCCGTACTTTTGACAAAATCAGCGCGACAAGTATCAGCAAGCGCCACATACCTTCCAGCGAAACCATTTCAACGCCATCCAGCTCCATCTCGTCCGTAGTCGTTGTTTTTGACTGCTTGGGCCGGCTCGTGGCGGCTTTAGCTGTCACGAGTAAAGGTGAATATGCGATCGGAAACAGACAAGGACGAGTACCAAGTGATTTTGACTTGCTCTTCTGGTATACACGAACAAACGAATGCCCTACAGAATATTAGTAAGTCAATTGAAGGAGCGTCGACTCGAACCTCAGAATGCATTCTCTTGGGTTGAGACCGATTCCAGTCTGAGAGTTTGTCCAGTGATGCTGAGTTTCGTTACCGTTCGACGTGAATGGTGTCGTGAGCCAGTCCTCGTGAGAGAGACCAGAGAGGCATTCGAGCAGTCCAGGGAGAAGCCACTTGTGATTCAGTTTGTGGTTCCACCACGCTAGGAGCGTTTAGACTGCGTTGAAGCATACATTGGGTAGCACATACCGGTAACTTGTTTAATATCGAGTGAAAAGATCCAGTCGCTGAAAGTCTCAACTTCTTTGCGTGTTTTGAGCGCAAGAAGACCCTCGAAGCGTAGCCATTGGTCCTCGTCAACATGAGGCCTCACGCTCTTTCGTAAACCCCTGGAAGCAAATAATTATCGCGGGAATAAGACTCAAGTGGAAAGACGTACTCGAAGGCATGCCGACGGCATATGCGCAGTACCTTGGGCAGGAACTCATCCACAGTTGGGCGCTTATCAGCATCCGTGCGCTTAATAAAAGAGCGGGCCATTCCAATCCACGGCGCCGCCTCCATATCACCGGAAACTGTGACCAGCCATCCCTCCGGGTCCCACGCCTGAAAGGCCAGCTGTTTTCCTGTTGCCGAGAAAAAAGCTTCATGAATTTTATCCCACGCAAACTCGAACGCGTCTGAATCCTTTGCATCCATGTAGATACGCCCGAAGGTAAACACTAAGCACAAAGCAGGTGAGAATATGAGGGCGCAAAAAACAAAGACAAACGTCGATTAAGCGGGGCGAGGAAAGCGGTGAGTTCATATTCATTCAACAAGCCAGCTTTCATGCGCTTGAACGTCGTATCCTGGTCGAGGCTACGCACCCATTGAACACACTCTAGGAGAACAGCCTCGAATGTTGTGATTACGGCTGAGGGTGGACTGCGACCCGGCAGAAAATCAAATGAATGGATGTAACGTTGTCTTGGCTCCTTTGCTTGATCGGCTTTGTAAAGATCAAAGAGACCTGGATCGAGTACGAATTTCAGCAGAGCAACGATGTGAAACAGGAGCATCACCTTCCTATCCAGATTTGTCGCCGCCGGGTTCGCGGCGTTTCAGAGCCGCGATGATTGTTTGTTTGGTTGAGACGTTCAGAAGGGAAGGGTGAACCAAACCCGGAGCCGCACCCATGATTTCAATTGTAGATGACGCTAGAATCAATGATCAGAACTTTACTCCCACACGCTGCAAATCTGACTCACCTGCTCGACTTTGTTTACTGTTGCTACGGATATCCCATACGCACGAACTGCCCGCTCATAGAGCAGCCTGACGTCAGTAGGAACCCTTTTGGCTGGCGGAGGCGGATGCGTATGGGGGCAGAGATGTTTCGGAATCACAATTGCCATAGGGACGGTTTCCTCGTCCAAAGGGACGAGTATAGCAGTAGCAGCCTCACATTTGCGCTTTACCATTGCAGCTGTGTATATTTTACCCTCCTTAAGATGCGGAAAGGCTGGGGGAAATCAGTAATGTGGATGAATGTTTGAAAGAACACAGACGGCACTGAGATTTCCCTTTCTTTCCAGATCCGCTCCCCATAATGCGACTGCAAGGCTCACTAGTTGATTCCAGTGCGCCTTCGGTGATCGATTCCCCGCGAACACATGAATCCTCGTCGACATCTGGAGGAATCTGGATCCCAGAATGGTTCTTCCACGAGTTGGAACGATTGCTGCATGCAAAATAATACTTTCGACCGCTCGGGAGCTCCTGTGTTTGATTGAGGGACAAAACTCGAGTCAATGAGATCGTACTGGCCTTCACCGCTTGTTTGAGAACCTGGTAACCGCCACACGCGTCGCCCGCGGAATCTTTTCCGGTGCACTTCATTGCCCTGACGGCATTCACATAGCTGCCAGTGATTGGAATGAGCGCCGGGGTGGAAAAGCGAAATAGATCGCTTACCAGATTGCCTTGTCCTGAATTACGCTGCCCTGATTGAGTCGCTGCACAATTTGGGCGTTATTGACCGCATCGCGTGCATGCAGATCTAACTCGTAGCGCTCGACAGTGATCAGGGATGGGTCGATGGAAGGGCAAAACATTACACCCTGGCAGTGCTGTCGTGCTCGTCGGCATTGAACATGCCCGAAGTGCCCGAGGCCTGCGAACAGCTGCCCGTTCACCATCGGAGCTCTGTTCGTCTGTCGCTCGCCCGGAGTACCATCCCAAGAGTGGCAGTCCTGGCGATGGGGATGAGTTCTTTGCAGCGCAGAGAGATAATGCGCACCTTATCCTTCAAGATCTTCTCGAGGTTCATCACCTCACCACCCGCATCCTTGTAGGCGTCTCGAACAGAAGAGAAATTGATGATATATGCGGTTGGCACACGAGGAACGGGAAATTGCGATGGAATACCATGGACGCGCTCGAGTCGAACCAC
Source organism: Mycena albidolilacea (assembly GCA_029282495.1). Lineage (NCBI taxonomy): Eukaryota > Fungi > Basidiomycota > Agaricomycetes > Agaricales > Mycenaceae > Mycena > Mycena albidolilacea. The sequence goes on from JARIHO010000093.1 coordinate 66,612, forward strand.
CTTGAGATTCTTGGTAACAGGAAAGGGTTGGGGCGGGATGTAGAAGTCGGACGAGACGTTCTTCTCGAGCCAGATGGTGTCCGAGGGTATCCACTCCCACGCCTCGCTGGCTTCGTCCATCTCCTCCTGCGTCATCAAAGTTGCGTGATCAGCATTAAATCCAGAAGACTCTGGCGGTGGTGAAAAATCTGCGCAGTGGTATTACAAACTGGAACGTTGGAGTGAGTTAAATTTGTTACCATGAGCTGTGCCAGTGAGTTCTGGTGCTGACCCGTCGAAGGGAATAATATTCGGCGGGAAGAACAAGGTGTTGGAACCAGAACCACGAGCAGCCCAAGGCTCTGGCGGCGAGAAATCTGCAGGTGGAATCACTAAATGGAGCGTAGGAATCAACGTGCATCATACCGTCCGACTCAAGAAATGAAGGGTTGTAACCAGAACCCAAAGTAGTCGCCTCAACCGAGTCAAAAAATGAGGCCAGCGACGGGTCCCAGTCCAAATTTGGCTCGGATGCATTGTCGTCGAAGAGATCCAGACCAGATGTCGGGGTCGAGAAATCGGAGGCACCAAAATAGTCGACTTCGGAACTCGGGCCCGAGTAGTTTGAGGCTTGATACTCATCGTATAGATTGAAACTGTAGCCAGATGACGGCGTGGCGGATCGGGGCAGATAAATATTGACAGGGTGGTACAAATCAAGCGAAGCATCGCCAAAATTGGCATCCATGCCAGAGGACAACCGTGGGTCGAGGCCAACTGGACGGACATTCCTAGGCATCGGATAAAACCCGCAGTGTGAATTGTTTGGACTGAATTACATACATTTCGCTGATGGTTGGGTCCAAGATGTGGTTCAGATCTCCTCGTTGACGGAGCCATTCCTTGAGGTCATCGATGTCGACCCACGCGGTGTCAGAAAACAATTGCGGGTGCTTGGTCCTGAAGTTCGTGGGGAACGACTACAGAACATCAGCCTGTATCAAATGGGAGATTGAGAGACATGCCTCATCCCGAAACTGCTCTAGAACCGTGTCGGGGAGGCGCATCAGAAGCGCTTCGAGTTCCGCCATTACGTGGTGTCGCGGCGGCGGGAACGTGGGGGAAGGAAGCAGACTAGCAGACTAGCAGATCAGTCTAGATCAGTAGTAGTAACGGCATCCACTGCCAAGCCATGATAGCCGAGCGGTGTGTCGGATTTCCTGGAATCGTGTCGGATTTCCTGAAGACCGTGTCGGATTTCCTGAAGACCGTGTCGCTTGTGGCGGAATGTGTCGGATTTCCTGATCTGTGTGCAGGTTTTCCTGGGTGTGTCGGATTTACTGATTTTTGACAGGTGTGTCGCTGTGTCGGGTTTTGTATATACTCTTTTGCACATTTTTTCCTTCTCCAAAAGAGTACTTAGTGTCCAAGTGAATTCAAGGAGTCCGAGTTATTAGCCAAGTTTTGCCAAGAGCTCGCCAGCCCTTGGCGAATATTCTATCAAGTTCGATTCAATCTACGACATTACACTTCCTTGCAGAATAATTGCCAAAATTATGCATTGTCCGAAATTACTCTCATGTTCAATGGCCCGAACAGAAAACAAGGCAGATAGAAGAGGTTCCGAAAGAAGAACGCATAAGGAACACATCAGGCGGATTTATAGCGCTGCACGTTGTCCCGTCAAGAACGAAGGCCGTAAATTTCCGGGTACGCGACAGTTAAGGGCCGTCACAACCACGGCCGTCATTCTGACTTTTTCAAGGTTCAATAGCAAGGGGGAACCGGCATTAAAATTTCGGATATGGGGTGGGAGGGGGGTGGGGGGGGGGTCCGGGTTGGGCTGAAAAAAATTTCTAGTCAATGTTATAAACTAGCTTCCAAACTCCTCAAAACCTTGTTTAAGCGATGTGGGATGAGTCCTAGATGTGTTTTCATGCTCAGTGCTTGCTCAGAGACAAATTCCCGATTTGGAGTGGCAAATCACGGGCCGACTACCAAGCGACAGCCATGAAAAATTCTTTCTTCCTCAGAATTTCGCATTGAACAAACAGAAAAGTGGCAAGCACATATATTGATACTTTTTATTACAACATTCATTGCAGCCAGGTGCCCCTAAGTATGACACGATGAGTTACCTTGAACACCCAGATCGCCACCAGATGATAGATGTCGGTACAGCAGGCCCAGTGAATCTAGGAAATCATAAAACGGCCCAGAAAATCTCAGACCGCCATCTAGTTCCATCTGTCTTGTATGGGCTTGCAGGATGTGTCATTGGACTTGCAAGGCATGCAGTGGACATGGGCAGAGTCCAAAGTGTCAAAGATGGGTCCAGACAGTGCAGGGAAGGCGTAGAGTATGGTAGACGACCGTGATTAATGTCAAAAAATCTATGGCGCCATTTACAGAAAACCGGCTCGAACCGGATATACGGCCCGGCATCAGAGGTGGGAAACTCCTTCCCTATATGGAAGGAGGGGGGGAGGGGAGGGGGGGTCTGCTCGAGGTCGAAAAAAACTTTTCAACCCTATATCCTTTTTTCGAATCCCGGTTCCCCCTTGTTCAATAGGCACGAGATGCAAAAATACGGCTGTCGCTCGAAAAATAACGGGACAGCAGAACTTGCAGAGTGGCTGGCCGGAAAATTGTATTTTGTGGACGTCCGAATTGGAAGATATGGGGTGCTGTCTGTCACATTTCGCATTCCTTCAATCCATTTTCTTACAGCCTTTAGCCGGTTTAACAGTCCAACATCCGTAGGTCGCTGACATTTGAACAGAGTTGCCTTTGCCTGTGAAAATTGGTGTCAACTCAGTGTAGTCGAGAGGGTCACCAGGGTAATTCTTCACTTGAATTGACGGAAAATGAGTCTTAACTTGTCAGCAGGTAAAAAAACAAACCCGTCTACAGCCGTCAAGAATCGAAGATTGGACAGTACGGATGGCAATTTTGCCCCCCCGTACCCGTTTCGCATGTTTCTTGTGCCAAGTGCCGTGATGGGAGTCCGATGGGACCGTCATCGTTTACGGGCCTGTTTAAGAGCGATCGTCACACCCGTGAATAGGGTTGTTCACAGTGGCCCTTTTTCACTCCCTTTTTCACGCCCTTTTTCGCCCTTTTTGCCATTCTCTCTGTTTTTTGCCCGGTTTTTTTCCCTTTTTCAATTAGAAGTGCAAAAAGGGTAGAAGACCGAAAAAACGGGGTCCTACGTGCAATTCTGGAAGAAATGGAAAAAAAAAAGGGCACAAAAAAGGGCACAAAAAAAAAGGCTGTGAAACCCCTAGTCTGGAGCTCCCTTTTTGCTCCCTTTTTGGCGCCCTTTTTTGCCTCCTTTTCTTCATTTAAGGCAGTCTGGGTGCTCTTATTGTTCCTCAAAGGTCACATACCACCTTAAATGTGCAAAAAGCACACTCCCACCTCGAATCCCTCCTCGACTCTGCTCTTGCAACGCTGACACTCATCCGTGACTCTGCCCCAGCCACAGCCCTACCAGCACTCTCTGGTCATACAACAGAGGTCCTGCATGCTCTGTGTCGACATGCCCCTCAGGGCCCAGGCCAGACACCTTAGCCCCAACTGTGTCCCCTCCTGCATCCCCGATCCCAGCACCCAAACCCGCCACGTATGCAGAAGTGACGGCATGCACAGCCGCTGATCACCTGGAAGCATCGACCAAGACCAATGCGCCTCATCCCGAACGACACCCGCAGTCCCCCGATCTTGTGTTCCGTTTCGACTGCCCCCCATTTATTAGCCTCCCCCTGACATTCCGCCCTCATCCTGCTTGCATGTTCGTCGACATCAAAGGAAAATCTATCACTGGTGATTTCAGCCTTACCGGCATACGATGGACAACAAAAGGGAACCTCACCTTCACTTTCCATCATGACGAGAAGTTCACCTCTGCAGGGGCCATGAAGCTCACTCCCACGATCTGGGCTTTCATCCGGCCCCAGTTCAAATTGCCAGAAAACCACCCTGGACCTCGCATGGACCATGGCGGCCACTGGCACACTGTTGTCATTCACGCTGTCCCCATCGTCCCTGTCTCCGTCCCATCCATGCATCTGGGGACAGGCCTGATGTTATTCGGAAGGCGACTGTCTGTGCTGCACGGAACTGGTTGCACCTTGTTGACATACAAGAAGCTTCGCTTATGTGCAGCAACACAGACCTCCCCACACGCCAGAGTACACCCTTGCGCCTATCCCTCACCCGCAGAGAGGATGCCGACTCCCTCGTGCAGAACGGAGCCCTTGTCCTTGGCTCCCGATGCCGTGTCTCGCGATATGTTGCCAAATTGCCGTTGTGACCCTATGCTTCTACCCATGCACCCCCCTACCCCCTCCTCAATCTTACCATATTCACCAGTGCCCGCCCACTGAGGGGCCTATACCCCACATACTTTAGGCTCGCAACGACTTACTTTATTATCCAGTCCCGACCCACCCTCTTATCTGCGCAAAAGCGCTTCCATCCGTTTGTCATATGTTTGGCAATCGGATATGATTTCGCGGACTCTACCTATACTACCTCACCCCACCCCAAAACCCATAGATAACAAGTGTGTAGAAGTATGCCTAACATGCCGCACGCGGCGAGGGGCAAAGTTATGGGAATACAAAAAAAAAAAAAAAAAAAAGGGAGGGAAGGGCTGAAGGACAATGGGGATGGGGATGGGGATGGGGATGGGATGCCGCGCGCGAAGCCGACCAGCGTGCAGTGGATACCGCCACGCGAGTCGTAGGCGCGGCGGCGTGTCGAGCAGTCGATGGCAAGCGCCGCGTCGGCGGTGTCCTTCCCATCTTCCCATCTTCCCATCCCCAGCTCCACCTCTTCTCCCCTCCCCCCCAACTCCTCTTTCCCCCAACAATTCATCCAATGCACCGACCGGGATGCGGAAGATAAGACGGCGCCTACGTCCCCGCCATCCCACTGACCCCCACGCAGTCCCTAATCCTCGCAACCTCGCTGGCTGTAAGCGAGCCCTTAGAGGCGCGGAGGAAGTCCTCCCATGCACGCGCCGTGTCGGGGGTCGAGGGGAAGGATATGCTGGGGAATGTGTGTCAGCATGTAATCAGTGGAAGCGAACGAGAAACGCAAACGGAAGGGGGGAGGGAGAGGCGAGCGAGCAGATAAAGGAAAGGAACGGGCACAGGGATGGAGAAAGACAGGGAGGCAGAGACGGGGTGAGGCAAGGCAGAGAGGGAGGAGGCAAGGCAGAGAGGGAGAAGGAAAGGAAGATGGGGCCGGGAAGAGAAGGGGAGACAAGCGAGGGACCGAAGAACAAGAACGGTGGGACAAGGCGAGGAGGAAGGAAAGGGAGGGAGGGACAGAGGAACGAAACGAGGGGGTGGGACAAGGCGAGGAGGAAGGGAAGGGAGGGAGGGACAGAGGAACGAAACGAGGGGATGGAAATGCGAGAGAAAAGGGAAGGGGGAGATGGGAAGGAGGGAGGGACGAGAAGGGTGGGATGGGACGGGACGAGAAGGATGGGCCAAGGCGAGGAGAGAAGGAGGGGAGGGCGGAGGGGAAGGGAGGGGAGGGAAGAGGGACAGATGCACGAGACAATACAGAGGGGAGGGAAGGGGAGGGGAGGAAGGACGCGAGAAGAAAAAGGGAAGGGGGAAGAGGGGAAGAAGGGGAGAGAGAGACGAGGGGGGAGCAAAGGAGGGACGAGACGAGGAGAGAGGAAGTGATAGAGGGATGGGCTAGGGGAGGAAGGAGACAAAACGCAAGAGGCGAAACGCGAGACGCGTCAAGTCCAGATGAAGAGTGCGCCCAGCCGATAGGACGAGACAGCCGGAACGACACGACACACGGCACGAAGCACACAGGCCCCGTCACCACATCCCGCCCCATCCCGTCTCAGCCCTATCCACAGCCCACGAAACCAAAACAGAAGGCTCGACTCACTTCGAAAACTGTAACACCCTCTGCGAGATACACGCCGACCTCGCTCGGGAGGCCGCCGCCGTCGCCGTCCGCGTCCAAAGTCATAATGATGTCGGTGACGCTGGTGGAGGGCGACTCAGCGGAGGGCGTGGGCGGAGGGGTTGCGGGTGTGTGGTGGCACGGGTGGGCGGCGGAGACGATGGGGCGGTCGGGGGCGGAGGCGGGGGTGCTGAGAATCAAAGTTGGAGCGGGCGTCGGACATGGTGGTATCAGATAGAGCGGGGATGAGCTTCAGGTATCGCCGTCTGCGAGCGGGTTCCTTGACGAGCTTCGCGTTGGCGAGGACCTTTCCTTTCAATGCGATAACATCAAGACCCGCAATACCGGGACCTTCTTGAGGGAGTTCTGGGAGGCTGCTGTGATGTGAGGGTTGCCTTTTTGGGATGTTTGTTGCCAAATATTCCTCCCGTTCTTCTCAACCACGACGACCGTTGCGAACGTCAGGAGCCTCGGGCACTCGTCTTTATGAGCAACTGGTCCCATGACCTTAAGGCTTCAAGCGCTCAATTCACCAGGCTCAATTTCACTCTGATTTTTGAGACTGGTTCCGACGACTCGGAGGATTTCTACCAGGCAAACACTCAACCAATCTTGTTCAAGCCGACCTTTCCTGGCTCGGCATCAACGACCCCTGGATTTCTTACTCTGAATTTACGCCTTTCTGCAAATTCTACCAGCTGTCCATGACCGGATCTCAATTTGGTCTCAAGCCTCTAGCACTGTATCGTCCCTGCATCTGAACGGCGACTCAGGGTCGCCTACAGTATCTATTACCTCATGACCAATTGAATATACATCGCATCGAAGGTACCTCCACCCCGCATCATCTTAAGCCCGCCGCTCAAGTCGGACTTCTTGATGCAAGCCCCAAGGCCTAGTGACTGACTTGCAATTGAGGCTTCGACAGTCGCATCTTATCGTATCAATACCGTGGCCTGCCTGCTTCGGATTCGGCTGGATATACGCTATGATGCATTGCCTGTGATCCCTCTCGCCCTTCTTCCATTCTTTTCTTCTGCAAGCTCTCCTTCTCATTCTGCAAGTCTGAGAAAAATCCGGACATTCTCCAAATAGCACGTCGGGAGAAAGCGTTAAAGAAGGCTCACTCCAAGTTGACTTATTAGCACCCCGCGGCCCGCACATTGTGTTGAGCCTCCACCTGCAGCGGTCTTATACTCTCCGCTCTCTTCAACCACTGTCGAACATGGACATTGACAGGAGTCGAACCACAATTTCCAAGGCGAACTTGTCGCGCAGGAGACTCTGAGATCATGCTTGACTTCAATCTAGTCAGGCTAGAAAGAGCAGGCCCCGTCAGCCCTCTTCTGTGAGTCGTGGAGGTGCGAACGATACTGTCGAATCATGATTGCCGGAACGGCACTCGGCAATCACCGTACGCCCTTGTACCATCTCGCAACTTTCCGTGCACTTGGGGCTTGAGCACCAAGGAGATTCTCGTCTATTGAACAATCGCGATCCAGAGCTCTTTCTTCGAGAAGATCCGCTGCCTGTCTATATTTTCAGCACCTGGCGGCACTTGATGGATGTCTGTCCACCATCTCGTCAGTTCGACCATCCCTTATTCAACTGTCTCCGAATCAACGACCCCGGGCTTCTCAATCGCCTTTTCCAAACGTCTTTAAAACTCTGGCCAAGCCATCCCCGCACCAACTGCCGGATCCCAACCTTGTCTTTGCGCCCACGAGCACTGTAACCCACCATAACGTCCCTACATCAAACCAGATCATTTTGCGCTTGCTGCCGATTGAACTTGGAGCAAAGAGGACCAACCTACGTCTTCGACAGTGACATCACATCGCATTTACACTGTCATGATCATGCCATGCCAATGCTTCGGGTTCGTGTTCGTCAACTAGGAACCCTGGCCATCTCAATCACCCAAATATACGTCTGATGCGAGGATGATGCTTGCTACGGCACTAAATTATCACCCAATCGCCATTCCCGATTTTTCTTTGGCTTTAATGCGGGTCGTTACCTGCGTGAATGATGTTGGACAACAGTCGCAGGTTCAATGGACACAAACAATTTAGTTCGATCTGATATCATTCAGAAGTTGAAACAAGTGTGCACGGCGGAGCGACTCATCAACCGGGTCGCCTTCCGGCCCTCATAAAGCCTCCCCTTCGCCCTTGTACCTCTTTAATCCGTACGTGCCTCTCTCTTTCACTCCGAGTGGGCCCTCCTTGCTTGTCTTTCTGTTTGCCTAGAGCTGGGCTAGCGCCGGATCTCCTTCCGACTCCCAAATCCGTCTTTCTATAGCTCCAGGGCTCCCGCGCCTGCGCTCCCGCCCACCGGATAAATCTTCGACTCACCTCCAGGTTGCGTGCGACTTAGGATTTCACACTTCCACTTCCAAATGAGTGCAGAAGACGCACTGGCTGCGATAACGTTTGACCGGTGAGATACATTTCATCTACCCGTGCCCGCAGAATACCCACGACGCGCTCTCTAGCAGGTTCGCCGACGTATTCATACTCGTCCCGTTCACATCTGCTCACCCTCGAGGACGAAATTGCTTTCGTATGGAGCAAGCCGGGACGACCCAGCTTTTTCCTCTTCGTCGCCTTCCGCTACGTATCTCTTCTGAGCAACATCGCTACGATGGTATTGCGATTCGGCCCTGCGCCGCTCGAGGTATGACCGAGAGCGTCTTGAAATACATACCTGGTCTAGCAAGCGCCGATAGCGATTTAATCAGAGGTTTCATACATCCAACTCGACCACTCTCGGGTTCATTCCTTGCACCAGATGCCACGGAATCGCGATAGCAAAGCGAGTGTCGCTTATCGTCCAATCTGTTCTAATTGCCAGTACGTTCGACCAGTTTCTGCCCAGAATCTATACTCGGCACGCAGTGCAGGTGTCCTCGGACTTCGTATCTACACCATGTTCAACTTCAGCAAGAAAGTCTTGCTATTCCTCATCACCATCGCAATCGTGACGGTTTCCCTTGCCGTAGTACGTATCTCATCTCTTTGGTCTTACCGAGCTAATGAGGTCTCCCAGTGTTCAATTACAAGAGATACATTGAGTTTGGCAACACTGACATTTGGTTGCGAGGCCGCTACATCCAAAGAAATATTAGTCGCCTCTAGCTGGCACTGGGTCTGATGCAGCGCTCACGTTGATCTCAACTTCCCCGCAGCGCCATCCGTAAGTCTGCTCTCGATAGAAGTTGGAGCCAGCGACTCGGAGTTAACATGTAGCCCTCAGGCATGGCAGGTGCATGGGAGGCATAGTGCGCGCTGCATTCCCCGCGATTCCCCACCCGGCCGATCAACCTCGTTCTCTCCTATGTTCTTCTGCGATGTGGTGGTCTTTGTGTTCACAGTGGTGCGGTCATATAGCCTCATGTTCTTTGTATGTAGAGATCCCACTCACTCCTCCTCCCAACGATGTGCATCAATCGACTCCTCTCTCCCGCTCGGCGACGTAAGTGTGCAACACTGACCTGGAGTTGCGGGGAAATTAAACAGCAGCCCATGGATCGCATCCAGCCTCTCGTGGTTCACTTCGACGTATGTGATGTTGCTGCCAATAACTAAACTAACCTAACCTAACCTGACTCCTTCACACCTTCACAGACTGTCGGTAACGATGACGTCTCATCTCATGCTTCACCTGCATGAGGTCGCAGCTTTGGATTCTCCGACAAAAGACGACGCGGAAACCGCCACGGCTCCAGTGAAAGTACAGTTCAGGTGAAGGAACTTAGTCCTACATGGTCACGAGAGTATTGCTCGCGGGTCTACAATCTTTCGCGCTTTGACGGTTGCTCCTTAATTTCCGACCCTGCGCTAATACTTATATTGGACATATGAAGCACTCTCTGGTTGCTGAAGGCACCGACGCAGACACGAAGGACTTCAATGCGAATCACGACAACAGCCCCCGTCATCTCTCCCTGGATTTCGAGACGACTAAGTCCTCCCTCGCGCCAGTTTACGTCTTACGTCCTGCTTGTAAAAGTAGCGCCTGCTGGACTTCAGAGACGGAAGGACGGAAAGACGGAAGGCCGCTCCCCGCTGCATCGAATTTTTTTATCGGCGACAGAGGGAATGAAACGTGGTTGAGAAAAACGAGCTCAATTGGGCGGCTGTTTGTTTTACAACAGCCGCGATGGTCCCTACCGTCAATGGTCCCGAACCTAAATACTCCGTTTTTTTTTCCTTGCAGAGCAAACCCGGAGTTGGCCCGGAAACAAAAATCGGCCGACTTTGGCATAGTTGGTGGAAATAGAATCGAAGATCACTATCACTATCACTATCACTATATATCAGATCAAGATCAGATTGGGCCTCGTGTCCCGAGTGCCACATCAAGCGCGGACAGGCTGTGTCAGCCAGCGACTCGTTCTCCACCACCATCCCTGAGCAGCCCGAGATCCCTCTGCTGGTGTAATCACCACCGACTGATACAGTCTCTAAGCAGTTACGACAAGCGAAACAACAATCAAACCCCTCTGTACGGACATTCTTTCTTTGCCGGCTCCGAGACCCCTCGCCACTATGTCCGAAAATTCTGCCAAATGCAACCGTTCTTCGAGCGTGGATGTACTTACCTGGGTTTCTCATTATCTTGCTTGCATTGACCAACATACAGTCAACTTCCGACAATCCACCCAAGAAAAAAGAGAAAAAGTCAAATGAGCACTCCCCAAAAACAGTGAGTGATCTCCAATGGCACTGCTTGAGTCTGCCAACTCTTCTCTAGGGTATCAGAACTCGGACAATCATCAACAACAAGATCTATGGTGTGTAGAAAATTTGATGCTAGTCTAATTATTTATTCTGTGCAGGGGGTATAGGAGGTCATGGTGGGGATGCCATTCAGCAGAGCACTGCTGGTGCTGGGGGTGTCGGAAATGCCCCCAGTTTGGAGTATCACATTGTTGCCGAACAAGTCACTATGAATAAGATGTACTGAGGATTTATTTTACCTGGCAGTTAAAACCCCTACTAATTGCAAAATTTTAGGGATATGGACCAGGAGAAGGGTAAGCTATATATCTGCTTTGAACTCGGGCTCATTTTGTTTAGCTGTGATTGTCAACTGGCTCTCACCGATCAATTTCTTTCGAAGACAAGCAGATATCTCTCAAACACGTCAATTAGGCACTGGGGAGTGGTTACTTGCAGATCCTTACTTCAAAGAATGGAAATCTAGTTTGGGAAGAACTCTTTGGTGCTACGGCATTCGTAAGTCCTAACCTGTTCTTACTGTCCTTCTGTAACCAACCTCAAATCTTGTAGCTGGTGCAGGAAAAACTTTTCTTGCGTACGCAGATTTACGGGTCACTGTGTGCCAACTAACTATTTTGAACCTAGATCAATGGTTGTTGACCATCTCACAGCAGAATCCACATCTGGTCACAGTGGTGTTGCTTGCATTTATCTAAACCACAAGGAAGCAGAGGATCATACCCCAGCAAAACTCCTGGCCAGTCTTTGGAGACAACTGGTCGTTGGCAAGGATCTTGGTGCTGATGCAAAGAACCTATATGATCGGCACTTTGAGAGAAACACTTCACCAACATACAAGGAGCTTTTTGATATGCTCCACTCATGTCTGACAGAGTTTTCAAGGGTCTACATTGTTGTAGATGGGGTGGATGAATACCCAGAGGACAAACGGAACATGCTACTTGGATATTTTGGGATGATGGGACCTTCAGTCAACTTGATGATAACTTCACGGCCACACATCACTCCACCCTCTTCCTTTCCAAATCTTCACAGTTTGGAGATCCGAGCAAGCAAAAATGATGTTCAAAGCTACGTGGATGCTCGGATACAATCGTCCACACGCTTGTCAAAGCATATTCAAAGGCGCCCAGATTTGCGAGAGCAAATTCACTCACACATTACTTGCATTGTAGATGGAATGTAAGTGTTCATAACTTACCCAGATAGACATTGGGAGTAACATATACCTAGGTTTCTACTTGCCAAATTTCACATGGACTCCCTTAGCACCAAGTCCACTGTTAGAGGTGTCCGGGACACTCTCAAAGTCCTGCCTAATAGCCTTGATGCCAGCTATAAGGATGTAATGGAGCGGATTGAACAACAGGACATAGAGCAAAAACAGATTGCATATTCAACACTCACCTGGGTTGCAAATGCCAAAAGACTATTAACAATTGAGGAATTACAAACAGCTCTAGCAGTGGAACCTGGTGCGAAGTTGTTAGATGAGGACAATATCTTGGAGATTGAGTTTATCCTTGCTGCTTGTGCAGGTCTAGTCCTTGTAGACAAACAGCTTTCAGTAGTGCGGCTTGTCCACTACACTGCACAGCAATACCTGGACAGTATTCAGACCCAGAAATTTCCAGATGCACAGTTGCAAATAGCTCGCTCTTTGTTCACATATACAGCATTTGATGAATTCCTGTCACTTGAGCATTCTAAAATCCTGCGGCAGGATGCCAGTCTCCCTCCTCTGTTCTACTACTCCCAATATTGCTTGGCTCATGCAGCAGGTCCACAGGAGGGTGAATTGCAAGATATGATTGTGCGGTTTCTAAATTGGGCTCTTCTTCAGACAAGAAGTCTTAGACTGTTGTGGAATTCACCTCCATGGCACTTATCATCATGGGAACTGGGGCCGTCACAACCTTCAGCATTGTGGTTGGCTGTAGCAGCAAACCTGGTGGAAACAGCAAAGTTCCTTCTTGGAGTGTTGCCTGTACAACAGTCAGACAGCCCTGAACTTACTGCAGCATCATATTATGGTCATCTGCAGATGGTTCAATTGTTGGTTGAACATGGGGCCAATGTGGATGCACCAGATGAATTATCTGGCTTTGCACTGGAGGCAGCCGCATCTGCTGGTCACATCAATGTTGTTGAGTTTCTAATTGAACATGGTGCCGACATACATATTGGGAGCAGGCACCACATTTCACCACTGCATGCAGCATCACTGAATGGACACATTGAGATTGTCAAATTGCTTATTAGCTTTGGTGCTGATGTGAATGCAAGGGGTGAAGTTGAGAGCTGTCCACTGCATGCAGTATCACATCGTGGACACATCAGCATTGCCAAATTGCTGATTGACCAGGGTGCCCGGGTGAATGCAAGAACTGCTGATGAAACAACTGCACTGCATGAAGCATCAAAGAACAAGCATATTGACATCGTCAAGTTGCTAATAGAGCATGGTGCCAACGTGAATGCAGAGGGTGGATGCTACGGTGATGTATTGCAGGCAGCATCATATGGTGGGGACATGGACACTGTCCGGTTGCTTATTGAGTTTGGGGCTGATGTAAATGCATCTTGTGGCCAGTATGGAAATCCATTGCAGACAGCAGTATTTTGGGGACGCAGTGAGATTGCCCAGTTACTCATTGAGCATGGTGCCAATGTGAATGCTCAGGGAGGAGAGTATGGCAATGCATTGCAGGCAGCATCATCCAACTACCACATTGAGACTGTTTGGTTGCTCATTGAGCATGGGGCTGATGTGAATGCATCTGGTGGACAGTATGGAAATGCATTGCAGGCAGCATCATATATGGGCCCTATTGAGACTGTCCAGTTGCTCATTGAGCATGGAGCAGATGTGAATGCATCTGGTGGACTGTATGGAGCTGCATTGCAGGCCGCATCACGTAGGGGGGAAATTGGTATTGTCCGGTTGCTTCTTGAGTTTGGAGCTGATGTGAATGCATCTGGGGGACGGTACGGAAATGCATTGCAGGCAGCATCATCTAAAAGGCACATTGAGACTGTCCAGTTACTGTTTGAGCATGGTGCCAATGTGAATTCACAGGAAGGAGAGCTTGGCAGTGCATTGCAGGCAGCATCATATAAGGGGGACATTAATACTGTCTGGTTGCTAGTTGAGAATGGGGCTGATGTGAATACATCTGGTGGACAGTATGGAAATGCATTGCAGGCAGCATCATATAATGGACACAATGAGACTGTTTTGTTACTCATTGAGCATGGTGCCAATGTGAATGCTCAGGGAGGAGAGTATAGCAGTGCATTGCAGGCAGCATCATCTAACCACCACATTGAGACTGTCCAGTTGCTCATTGAGCATGGGGCTGATGTGAATGCATCTGGTGGGCGGTATGGAAATGCATTGCAGGCAGCATCATCTAACAAGCACATTGAGACTGTCCAGTTACTTATTGAGCATGGTGCCAATGTGAATGCTCAGGGAGGAGTGTTTGGCAGTGCATTGCAGGCAGCATCATATTGGGCACACATTGAGATTGTCTTGTTACTCATTGAGCATGGAGCGGATGTGAATGCTCAGGGAGGAGAGTTTGGCAGTGCATTGCAGGCAGCATCATATAGTGGTGACATTGACATTGTCTGGTTGCTCATTGAGTATGGGGCTGATGTGAATGCATCTGCTGGACAGTATGGAAATGCATTGCAGGCAGCATCATCTCAGAAGAATATTGAGACTGTCCGGTTACTTATTGAGCATGGTGCCAACGAGGATGCTCAGGGGGGCGAGTATGGCAACACATCACATAGCATATCATCTGGCATGCACATAAACACATAGCAGTAGTTAGTTATATTGGCAATAACAACAACTCTGTTCTTCTATAGTGAATTGTATCACCACCTCTACTTATTCAACTTATTCACTTTGTGGCCCACTGCACTCTTGTTAATTTAATGGTATTGTTCAACCATCATCCATAACTCCTAAACAAACCCACACAAGTTCAACTGAGCTGGCCAGTTCGACTTCTTTGCTAATCAACTCTGCTTCAGTTAATTCTTGAAATCCATCCTTGGGTGTGTCTCTCAGGCTATAGACCTTTCAAATCCTATCAACTCCTTTCAACTTGATTTTATCTGCGACTCAAACTTGAACATTTAATCCAATGTACAGGTGTATATCAAGTCCATTCAAATCGGTATTAAGATTCTTCTTTCTTCCCTGCATTCCTCGAATTTAAACTTGACCCACCACCCTTCTCATCCTCCCCTCCTTTCAAGTTGACTTAAAACTTTCAATGTTGGTGGTTTACTACATCTACTTATTCTTGCTGCAGGTTCGTAATGGTGTGGTGTTTGTCTATGCAGCTGGGCATCTGTGTTCATGCATGATCAATGGATCTGGCTTGAGGTAAGTAAGTTCACTCTCACTTCCCTCTGAGTTAGGTTCAGAATGAGCCACTGTTCTCATCACATGATATCCACATGGGCATTCTGAGATTGTCCAGCTTGCTCGGACTGCAGACAGGCTTGCTCTGAACCTAAGTACCTCTAAGCCCATTTTCATTTCTGAATCTCTCAGACTCACACACACCTTTCACCCATTCATATGTACATATTCTCTCGCCTTTCCTTTCTTGTTTCTTTCCTGTCTCACACATCCCTTCCTCCTTGTTTCAATCATCTCTCAAGCTCAACTTGACTTGACTTGAACTCCTCCTCAAATTTCAACCAAGCTCCCAACTCA
Organism: Mycena albidolilacea; assembly: GCA_029282495.1. NCBI lineage: Eukaryota > Fungi > Basidiomycota > Agaricomycetes > Agaricales > Mycenaceae > Mycena > Mycena albidolilacea. The sequence continues at coordinate 82,017 of JARIHO010000093.1, forward strand.
AGACTTGAGCTTGACTTTTGTCCTCTCAATTTAGTTAAATATTTTGCACATCCCTGTGCACCATTTTGGTGTTTTAATATATTTCCATTGGTTCCAGCCTGGAGCTTCAATCAAGCTTGGTCCACCTCATCAGACTTTTGACATCCCAGCTGTCATGTTGTGCAACACATGAAAATGCCAAAAAATGCCAAAAAACAGCTGAAAATACTGAAAACGCGGCAACACTCTGCACTGACAACATTTTTACAAATATTGACAATGCCATGACAATGTGGGCCCAAAATCCCCACCCACGGCACTGACATATCAAAATTTTTCAAAGTTGAGATGTAACCACTATCTTGCACCAAATATGTACCCTTTCCCATAATTCTTCAACCTCAGCAGCAGGCTCCAGCGCCTGTGCAAAAGCAATAATTTTTGATCAAAACATGGAAACACCAAAAAACATGTAAAACACCACAATCAAAATGTCAATTGGCTGATGCTCACACACCTCTGTAACTCGAATTCCACAACCAACAACAGTGACATCTCTTCTCCCAGGCGAACTCACGAACAATCCCCCTCAACTCAATTCAACTTGCATCAAAGCTCTGAGTCTACGCGAACCAAGATTATCACCCTCTTTATAAAATTATGCCATTCTGTCTATCTGAAACTTTTTAAGCTTCATTCAGAATGTTCAATCCTTGACATGCTGGTCTGTTCTACCTGCCATTGAACTTCGAAGTCTGCACACAGCTCTGTGCCAACCCAGTGGCATCTGTCTCACTTCAGATAACCTCACAGCTTCTTTCTTCTTTCTTTTTACCTTATTCATTGATCTTGGGCCTTCTTTGGACTGCGAAACCGTTAATTGCAGGGCGCCAACGAGGTAATACATACAATACTATGCACAAGGGGTACAGCAATGACAGAACTTCCTACCCACTCCCGCTACTCAGAAAGCAGTGCCCACAACACTGAGGGGATAATGGCCTGTTGTGAGGTCTCTGAGCGTGCTATGCACCGCTCATCGCCTCATGGCCCCTGCGAACCATCTGCACGAGTGACGGGACGAGCTCAGACGTATGCGACGGATCTTCCATAATGGGATTCTATGTTACCGGAAGCAGCTTCTGAGCGAGACCAATGCTCTCCCCACCATCCGAAACACCTTGTTGCCTCTCAAACTTGCTCCCACACCATCCTCAGCAGGATACGACGTTTCCCCGGGTCTAGACTCTCAGCTCCTTCCTACGACGCGACGGCAAGTGACCTTCCATATACACATCTCCAACGAACGAGACCGATGCTCTCCTGGCTGACACAGACGACGTGGTTCACCTATAATCATCGACACGATATGACCGGTCCCCTCCTGTGGCAGAACACGTGGACAACCTCTCCTGTTGCCGTTTCCAGACAACCTCTCGTGCCGGGCGGACCTTGCCTGTGCCTGACAGCGATTCAGCGGACGAGGCAGAACTTATCCTGACACTGCCTTCTCCCCCGCTTCACACGACGCATCGACTAGCCGAGGGAGACCACCCGTCTCTCCTCCATCCTGAACGCTCAGGCACCTTCGGACACGACCACCTGGCCGTGCCTGAAACTCCGAACGTGTTCTGAGGTTCCTTGGCCTCGATATGCCTCGCGTGCACCCAAAGGCGATCGGTCTCCTCAGCAGAAGCGCCGAGTCTCCTGCCGTATATGCACCCCAAAACACCTCATGTCGTCCCCTGCCCCCTGGAAACACCTGTGACCCGCATGGCGCCTCTGGAAACGTGGGAAGTCGTCAAGGAGGTATAAAAGGGAGCGCATTTAGTAGGAGTAGTCAGTACCTTCTGGCCTGCAGAAGTAGCTTTTGGGGCGTTTTCCCCCACTTTCTGTACCACACTCACTCAAATCTAAAGGGGTACTCCCAGCCTTCCCCTACCTCGTACCTCTCGTGCACCCTCCTCCTCGCCCACTGCTGGAGGCAGGCCACACATCTTATATTTGCTCGTTCCTCGGCGTCTCACCTCTCACACCTCCATCAGCAGGGTCCCTTCTCACCAGACCCAGTGTCACAATCCCAGGCTTCCTCGATTAGGATCACCATTCTCGCGAGCTTCGCTCTGTAGAAATCAGGCCCAGAGAGAAGCCATCATATACAATCACCGTCCGTAGCCAATGAGACTGATCGTCTCGCCATCGATCGAATGACGTCGGTGTCATCGTCTGAGTGACACACATCACATCTCCAGTGCTGGTTCTAAGGGGAAGAGTGCACGAAGGAAAGCAGATGGGGCAACACATTTAGGGTTCCAGTACTCTCGTACAGGGAACCAGGTTTAGGCATTCACACCTTCTTTACCATTTTCACTGACAACAGGTCCGCTGCACACGACCACACCTAGGAGACGAACGGGCTCCATGAATAACCGTTCACGCACACCTACACACACACACACACACCTACCACTCATAGAAGGCAGATTCACGCACCGACCTTCCGCTCTATCATTCAACTATACCTTCCCCTCTAGAGGACGAACATAGTCGAATTCAAATCACATATTTTCGATACCGACACTGCGGTCCTCATCACACCGTGGAGCGGGCCGTCAACCACTTGTATCCATTCAAATTATTAATGTGACTAATGACTGCTTTACAGGTTATTATGGTACCAACTACTATAGTCTTATAGCAATCACGACCCCTTTGGGAAGACACCGATTGATTACGCAATTGCGTGGCGGTGCCACTAGGTGTTCTTTCCTTTGTACCGCAGCCAGAAGGCACTGGATAAATCAGAGAATATTCATGTGCATACAGGAGGAATATATAATCATTTCTTACTGCGACAGTCAAGCCATACAGGGGGCCAATACCTCAATACAAGATCAGCCTGAAATTTGATCAAAAATTTTGCCTTGGCAAGTTGATCACATATCGTCGCAAGCACTCGATGAGCTACTTAGAGATGAGTGAAGACCCTGACTATTTTCGAGTTTTCTATGTCTCCAAATATTTCTAGATTTATCGCTGCAAAGTATGCACCGCCACACGGTGTTCAAAAATCAGTCCGTGTCTTCCTGATGGGGCCGTGATTACTAACAGACCATATACAGATACTTGTTCGTCATCCGTTTCTGGTCTGTAACAGAGACTACAACTACTAGTACTAGTAGTACAGAAAGAAAGATCATACTTGAAAGTTGGGAAACAGAATTGCATGCCTTTAACGTACGTGTTGTGGAGAATGCCCAGCACAAGCCTGTGCTCACGAGTCCCGGTCGCAGGTCGGCAGGAGTAGCAATACGGGGCACCAAGATGAGTGCCACGCCATACCACCGATGCGCACGCTGGCGCATCGCATGGCTTAGCGACGACGCGTGAGGAGGGAACAGGGCGGCGAGGCAGCGAAAGATGGAGGAGGTCAGAGCAAGGCCGTGCACGTGCAGTGTCGATGTGCGCGCGCGCCAAGGGAAGGGAAAGAGTGCGAGGGAGGGAAGGGCTGAATGAGGATGGATACCGCCACGCGAGTCGTAGGTGCGGCAGTGTGTCGAGCAGTCGATGGCAACTAGTAATCGTTCACCTCCACCCGGTCCCTAATCCTCGCAACCTCGCTGGCCGTGAGCGAGCCCTTAGAGGCGCGGAGGAAGTCCTCCCAGCGCACACCGCGTCGGGGGGTGAGGGGAAGGATGTGCTGGGGAATGTGTGTCAGCACGTAATCAGTGGAAGCGAACGAGAAACGCAAACGGAAGGAGGGAGGAAGAGGCGAGCGAGCACACAAAGGAAAGGAACGGGGACAGAGATGAAGACAAGACAGGGAGGAAGGGACGGGGTGAGGCAAGGCGGAGAGGGAGGAGGAGAAAATGGGGGCCGGGACGTAAAGGGGAGGCAAGGGAGGGACCGAAGAAGAACAAAAAGGGTGGGACAAGGCGAGGAGGGAGGGAAGGGAGGGAGAGACAGAGGAACGAAACGAGGGGATGGAAATGCGAGAGAAAAGGGAAAGGGGAAGAAAGCAAGGAGGGGGGGACGAGACGGGACGATAAGGATGGGCCAATGCAAGGAGAGAAGGAGGGGAGGGCGGAGGGGAAGGGAGGGGAGGGAAGAGGGACAGAGGCACGAGACAATACAGAGGGGAGGGAAGGGCAGGGCAGGAAGGACGCGAGAAGAAAAAGGGAAGGGGGAAGAGGGGAAGAAGGGGAGAGAGAGACGAGGGAGCGAAGGAGGGACGAGACGAGGAGAGAGGAAGTGATAGAGGGATGGGTGAGGGGAGAGAAGGAGACAAGACGCAAGACGCGCCAAGTCCAGATGAAGAGCGCACCCAGCCGATAGGACGAGACAGCCGGAACGACACGACACGCGGTGCGAAGCACACAGGCCCCATCACCACATCCCGCCCCATCCCGTCTCCGCCCTATCCGCAGCCCACGAAACCAAAACAGAAGGCTCGACTAACTTCAAAACTGTAACACCCTCTGCGAGCGCCACATGATACGCGCTGACTTCCTCGCTCGGGAGGCCGCCGCCATCGCCGTCCGCGTCCAAAGTCAAAATGATGTCGGTGACGCTGGTGGGGGCGACTCAGCGGAGGGCGAGTGCGGGAGGACAACGGATACGATGGGCTAGAATGTGAGGGTGTTGAGGTAGACTCGAAGAAACGCGACCTCCGCGCGCTGGGTCGCCCATTGAGAGCTGCGGAAGTTGCCTTATTGGGATGTTTGCTGCCAAATATTTCCGATCGGAAGACGCCTGGGTCGTCCAGTCGTTTTCCATGTACTGCAAATAGGTGACCTTGCCCTTGGCCTGAATTGGTTAGTGCTGGGCGCTTCAACCGCTATCTCCGGCAATCCAGGGCTCTCTTCTCAAGGGGTTGTTTATCCCATGGAACCGCAATATCAATGTCGACAGGCGTGGCTCACGCACTCTTGGATGGTTGCCTATGATCAATGTGAGCACTCATTTCAACGAGCTAGGGCGCTTCACTTACACCTGCTGTCCCATACAAAGTGTTCCCCTCGATGCTCCGTGCGAGCTGCATTCCGCTCTCCTTTCCCCGTGGCTGCGGGCAGCGGGATCATCTTCAGCAGCTTTTGCGCGTGCTCGTGGTCATCTATGCGTGTATGGCTTTGAAAAAGGTACGAACATATTGTTCAAGTGGTTTAAACTCACGGTGTGCTCCAGTATCGACTGGGGCGGGAGTGCGGGGAGGAGGAGCGGGAATACGCGGTGCTGGGGTGAGAGTACGCGGTGACGGGGCTGGAGTACGCGGTGGCGGAGCGCGAGTACGCAGCGTTCCTGTGGATGCAGGGGAGTGTTAAACACATACTGGATTCCATTCGGTCTCACCTCGCGCTGCAGGCGTCCCACCTTGCGCTCTGGCGGCTGGGCCGTTCATGGGCGCCTGAGCAGCAATGTCATGTTGAGCTTCAAGCTCGGCGATACGCGCGCGCAGCCCCGCGACGGTATCGGTGCTCACTGCAGCGTCTGAGGGTATGTCCTTCAGTGCTCATGCATATTGAGCTTCAGACTCACTCTCGGTGCTACCTGCTGCAGCCATGCGCTCCTGGTTGGCCACATCTCCGGGGGATGCCTTGCGTCCCTGCTTGACGTCGGGTTTGACGGCAGGTTTGGCGCCTGGAATTGCAGTCTGGACTGCACCCACATCGTTGTTGCCGCCCGCGCGGGTGTGCGTCCCCTGGGGTGTCTTGCCCGACGCCTTGCCGTTGGTGGCCGTCGAGGCGGAACGGCCTCCATTGGAGAGGGTGTTGGTGCGATCAACGAGCGCATCAGGAGTCTGGGGTAATGTTGCCGATACTTCGAGGTCGAGTCAAACCTAGTCGAGTATACAAAAGTCGCCACAAAGTCTAACTTCTACGCACGGGCTTCTTTCTAAATTCTTTCTGACACTTGGCCACTGTGGCCAACGCCGCGGGGACCGGAATTATGTATCTCCGTACTACGAACCCATCTCGGGTTGTTGAACCTATATCCCGGCCGGCGATCTCGGGAATGTTGAACTCAACTCAGACTCGGACTCGGACTTGATGACGCGACTCTTCCTGCTGAATCGCTCGCTCGAGATGACTGACCACAGCACGCATCCACCCGGCGCCTTACCGTGCGGACTGGTGAAGAGCAAAGAATTATAGTAGTAACGTTATCCATCCTGATACTGGGGGCACATTACAAACCCAAGCGATCTGACAAAGCGGAGGTTTTATGCTTATATAGCGCAAATCTTCGATCCGCTTCCTTCCACACCTCCCACGACGATATCCAACCTACCCCTCTATTTCTCTTCATCAACGTCATGTCTGGTCCCACGACCACAACCAACTTCCTGTTCACTGGCGCAACCGGCACGTTCACGTCCATCTTACGCTCATTTGCTGGGGAACTGAGTATCGTCTCGTATCATTCTTCGCAGGTTACATCGGCGGCTCCGTCCTCGCACGCTTCCTCGCGCACCCACACGCCGCCAGCAACAAGTTCCACTTCACCGTCCTCGTCCGGGACCCCACGAAGGCGGAAAAGTTCAGGGCGTTGGGCGGCGGTAACGTCACCGTTGTCGTGGGCTCGCACTCTGATGTGCAGCTGGTGGAGAGGCTCGCGAGCGAGACCGACGTCGTCATTGCCACGGTGTGTGCTTCAATCGATATGATATCCCGGCGCACAAGTTCACGCTGGGTTCTTTTTGGGAGGCGGATGCGGATGATCTTGGTGCGGCAAAGGCGACGCTTACGGGTTTGCGGAAACGCCATGCCCAGTCGGGAGTTGCCCCTATCTTTATCAACACTGTGAGTGCCGCTAGCTGATTTCATCCCCGCGCAAAAAATTCGAACTGTCGCTGAGCATGCGCTACTAAATTCAATCCACAGTCTGGCACCGGTGCGTTTCTGAATCAATACTGCGGCCATTTATTACATATGTTCCATTCCAGGTGTTCTCTCCGACCAGGCGAAGGGTATGTACGCGGGCACCACGGTATACGACGATTCCGACGCGGACCAAATTGAGGGCATCGCGCCCACGGCATCGCATAGAGATGTCGACTTGGCGATCACCGCGGCGGACGCAGAAGGTGTGGACATCCATATATACGCATCCCAATTGAACGTTCTCACTGATTCATTATAACCTGACGGCGCCCACACTCGTAGGCTACATCAAAAGCTACATAATCCTCCCGTCCACGATCTACGGACTGGCGACCGGGCTCCTCGTCGACGCAGGACTGCAGAACCCGCACTCTATTCAGGTGCCGAGCCTCATCTCCGCGGCGCTCGACCGCGGGCGGGCGGGCATGGTCGGGGAGGGCAAGAACCTCTGGCCCAATGTCGAGATCCACGAGCGTGCGTCCCATTTCCCTCGCATTCACTTCACCTAACTCACATCGACGGATTGGATATAATTGACTTTGAAATATTTAATATCCCAGTGGCGGACCTGTACACCACGCTCTACGACAGAATCGTTGCGGACGCCTCAACCGGGCACGGGCGAAACGGGTTTTATTTCGGCGCAAGCAGAGAACACTCGCTGTACGAAGTCGGCAGGGCGGTTGGCGCGGTACTCGTTGCGCTGAGGAAGAGCGAGATTGCGGATCCGACGCCTTTCACACAGGCGGAGCTCGACAAGTATTTCGGGGTGGGTGTTCAAATTTGAAGTTGTTTCTGCAAGTTCTGATATCATGCATATATAACAGGGCTCCCCGGATCTCGGTTCCAACTCGCGCTGCCGCGCCACGCGCTCGCTCTCGCTTGGCTGGAATCCCGTCAAGACGACGAAGGATCTGTTGGCCACTATTCAGTCTGAGGCGGAGGCGATCATCGAGAATAAGGCGGAATCGGCTGTCCTGAAGGCGTGGACGCGAGGGAGATAAAATAACAGGAGATCTCAGTGGGCAGTCGTGAACGGGCCAACTGATATTATATGCACATAGATAAAATAATGCAGACTACCGTTGAACGACGCTTAGAAAGAGGATAAACAACATGTGCGTCAAACCGGAACGGCAGGACCAGAGCAACTGCACGGCCACTGGAATGAAAAGAATGAAAGAACAACCAAGTTGAACTGAAGCCTCCGAGTCCGTCCGATCGTTACTCCTTTTCCTTTTCTGGCCGCTTCTCGCCTCCTTTCTACGACGGCTTCATGAGGCCGCAGATGATGCATCCGAGTCGACAGGTAGATGTTAGAATAATTGAACGCGTCGAGCCGCCCCCGTCGGAGCATCACCTCCGTCACCTCGTGGAAAATCGAATACATTCGAACCGGCTTCGAAATAAGCGAAGAGACAATGTCAGGGTGCTCAAGTCGGGTTTATCCCATTAGATCTTCTCCCAACATGCAATTCACTGCCGTCTTCGCTTCCGTTGTCTTCGCCGCTGTCGGTCTCGTCCAGGCAGCAGACAACAGACTGCTCTTCACGGGATAGCGTCGACACATTCACTACCGAGCAGGCGCCCCGCATAATTTCTCAACTAAAATGCTGAACCATTGTTTCTATGTGCTATGTATGTGGCTTCATGGATGCTTGCACCACTTGGGCTCCCGCTGTGGATGCAGGGTTCAGTTAAATCGAGGCCCTCGTCGAGCCAGCGATTCCAGCTGAAGCCAGGCTTATTTGCGTGCGTGTTCTCGAACCATAACTTCAAGAATTGAATCACGCCAACTAACTTGTTGTATCTAGTCTTTCACTGACGGAACTACTTTTCCGACCTTCACTACCGATGTTGCAGCGTCGCTGGGAGCCACCCCGGCTTAGATAGCATTGTGGACTATCACGAACTATCATGGACAATCAACCTTCTTTTTTACACGGATAATTTAATCCTAACCTTGTTGTGAAGTCTGAATAGAGTCCCTCATTTGACAACGAACATCCGGCGCTCTACAATTATGGTTTTTTTTTTTTTTTTGGTTTTTTCATTTTCAACATGATTGTGTCTTAATCCGAATAGCTCGCTACGCCATCGTGCCTACAGATGCGTCGCGGCGGGACCAACACCGTGTTTGTTATTGTGCCGTAAGTCTCATGACATTATCACTATGCTTCACCTGTAGACGTTGGTTCTGGTTAGGAGCGGCATCGTGGGTTTGAGCTTGAATTTTAACAATATTCGGGAATCAAAGTCGGCATTCGGAATTGAGAGACTTATACGAAACTTTTCAAGGACTCGCCGTGGGGAATTGTGATGAGCGAGGAACGAGCTGGGGACATCACAGTAACTGTCTAGAGAGACTAGTGGGAATCTGACCAAGTTTTTGCGTGTTCCATTTGGGCAGGCGTTCCGATCATATTTGCTTATCATTTTCTTATTTAGTTCCGGATCCAGGTCACTTTATTCATCTCCGAATAGATGCCCAGCTGGCAGGCGTCTAAAACGCCCCCCAGAGTATCATAATCCGACGAGGGCTCAATTCTGCTGCGCCTGCGAGCACGAACGGGGGGCCCAGATATCAACTTCGATCAACTGATTTTGCCGGTCATTGACGAACTCGGAATTTCCCCTAGCAATGCCTTCACCGAAGATGAGCACCGGAAGGCGTACACTGAGCACCAGTGCACCGGCTTCCGTGTTCGGAGAATATTTACCAGAAGAAGTTGGGATACCGGCCAACAAATTTCAACGAACAAAATCAGGGGCACAGTGAAAGTGCCGCGGCAAGCGGTCAGATTATCGCAGTATCGCTAGCCAATATTTATATCGTACACACGCCCGCTGCGTAATGGCTATGCACCACTTTAACACCACCGCTTTCAGGTCAGTCTCTTGAATCAAGTTTGTACTGGCCAGTGTGTATGCGCCACCCGATCTTTAGTGTAAGTATTTAAAACGTCGGCAGCACGGGTATCAGCACTCCTTCAGCCCTTCTACTAAGTAAGCATTGGATGAGAATGCCGTATCTCCGTCGATTTAATCCAGATTCTTGGGGACATAATCCAACCTCGGAAGCGGAACAGGATCTAAAGATCGGGATGGTTGAGGTTGCTGCGGTCTCCGTTGACGTCGACATTCAATCGACATTGGTCTAAACTCCAATTCCCGCAATCACACGTATCCATGTCGGGTCCAGACAAGTCAAATGACAAATGTATTAGGGTTCCTTTTTGGACTTGAGGAGCGAAGAACTTGCCGTGATACTGCGGGAAAGCTTTGTGCAACGCGGCGAGCCGTGGAAATTGATAAACGGTAATGGAGAATTAACAAAGATATCTATACCCGTCGAACGGTCCTGCTCACGTTTATTTTCTTTCTCCCAAACCACTCACCAAATCCTTGCCCAAAAAAGAGACTTTTCCTATCGCAGTTCAAAATCCCAAAAACAGCCATGTTCTCGCTGCTAAAACGACTATCCCCACGCTGGACGTACGAGCGACTACCACCACATTCCGACCGAATGACCTCTCGCACAAAATGCACTCAGTTGACACAGCAATGGACTTGCTTGGGGGTTGTGTTGGCGGCCACGGTTGTCCTCTGGTTTGCGACAGCCAGGCTCCGACGACCCCCGTATAGCCCGCTAGATAATTATCAGGACATGTAAGCCACCGCCTATGTCGCCGTTCGACTCAAATAATCAAGTCACTTAGAAACCCACTGCCTGTCACTGTCGTCGCCGGCCTTGATCACTCGCCGCCAAATCGACGAGCGGTGGTGTCGTCGTTGTACTCAGACAGCTTCGCCATCGCCGTGGCAGTTGTTGGGTATTCTGCCAAGAGTGCGAATGTCAGCGCCCGCCTGCTGCTACCTTACCTCGAGCACAAGGTGTCAGAGAAGGCTCTCTGCATAGCGCGCGCTGTCGGTTGGGAGCCGTACCCCGTGCCCCTCATCTCCCCGCCGCACAACGGTAAAGGCATCTACCCTCGCTTCATGGACCTGTATACGAAGCTCAACATCTGGAACCTGGACCGCATGGGTGTGGACAGCGCCGTGTACCTCGACGCGGACACACTAGTCCGCCGCAATTTCGACGAGCTGTTCGACAGTCCGTTCCAATTCGCCGCCGTTCCAGATGTCTACGGTACTGGCGATCCTCGCGGATTCAGCATCACGATCAACACAGGGGTAATGGCATTCCGACCTTCATCGGCAGTCTACGGTGCGTCGGTTATCCATGCTACAATGGGACAGCGTTGCTGAATCACTCACAGAGGATATGCTCCAGGAGATCGAGGTCGCCGAATACCCCCTGCTGCAGGCCGACCAAGGGTTTCTGAACCTGTACTTCGGTGGCACATGCATGCGCCTCCCGTACATCTACAACGCAAACCTGGCGATTAAGGACCGCAGTCCGATACTGTGGCAACGGTTGACTGACGAGATGCGCGTGGTCCATTACACGACCATGAAACCCTTTATCCACGAAGCCCGATCTTCGAATGCAATGTTGACCCCAGAAGAGATTGAAGAGGCCGTGGACAAGAGCGAGAGGCAAGCAGATGGATTTTATCACGAAGAAGTGGGGTGGTGGAGGACAGCATATCGAAACATGATGTCAGATCGCGGGAATGTCATGAGACAATGTTATCAGTCGTAGAACTAAGACCATGTATGCTTAGTGTGGATTCGCCTGAGGATAGATCGGGAGAATGGATATTATTTCGGGAATCGGCGGCGGTATTTCTACTTCGGATATCAATCAGAAAGGCAAGCACCACTTAACGTGGAAATTTTACCACCTTTGCATGGGTTCGCGATGTCTTGTGTAGTACGTTACGGCGCTGACACGATGCCGTGACGACGCGCCGGGTTTGTCGATGCTTTAGCGCCACGAAAGGCTGCCCAGAAGGATCGGGTGCGCGATCTGCGTGGTGGAATATTCACTAGAGTCGCTTTTGCACCGAGAATGAAGGGGTGGAGTCCACAGTTCAAGTTCTATACAATCAATCCAAAGCCCTCCATACGCGGACACGTTAGCGCTTTGGGCAGTAGAATAATTCCCTGCACGAGGTATTTAGCCGAAAACAAAACGTGAAAAATACACGAATCTGAGCGCGACAGACCCACCTGTGGCTATTCGTGTCTGCCCGCAGTCTGTGTGGATTAGACGAGAGTGCATGGATTGAAATGGACGAGCACGACGTACTCAAAAAATGATACTCGCGTGGGCCATCGACTCAGAAAATCAGCATGTGACTCTTCCCGCTGCATCTCTCTCTCTCGAGAGAGTCGACTGATGCGGTGACACCTCGGTAGTTGCTGCAGAAGTGCCATACTATCAAGCGACACTCTTCGCCAGCAGCAGTACTCTTGAGGATCTCCGGGGGAGCTTGAGCAGCTGGGCTAACATCCGACGTCCTAGTCTCTCTAGACAAACACTATATACTGTAGTATTACGTTCAATTCGTAAGGCCATTTTTGGCTTTTTCGGTGTGACGACCCGAACATTTCGTACACCGCCAAAGTGCGACCACGTTCGGCGCAGCTGGAACCCTCACTGCGGAGGCAGCTGAAGCAAAAAATGTCCACACCTGGTCGCTATATGGCCACCAGCTGCTTGTTGCAGCCGGCTCTGCATCTGACCACCAGGTGGCGAGACATGTGCAAGCCAGGTATGTGGGCCAGCTGCTGACGACTTGAGAGAATTATTATATTTCACCAACCATACTACTCTTTTACTACTCTGAATAATCTGAATCCGACCCAATATATATGTCTTAGCCGTCGTCGGAGCTCTCCAGATATTCAGAGTCCTTTTTTGACGCCCAATTGACGCGCCGCATCACATCAATCATGTGATCGAAACGAACCAACGCGTCACGACTCTGCTTCTCCCTTCCACCTCGAGCAAACGGACAAGACTCACTAATATTCCCGGTAACCTCTGCCAACCAATCGTCCTCCTGTCCACCTTCTGCGTTCTCCGACCCAAAGCCCAACGTGCTGGCTGTCGTCTCCGGATTCCACAAGCCAAAGATCTCGGCTTCCTCCCGCAACCGCTGCTCTTCCATCTCCGGCTTTTCGATGTTGTCCCCCGCGCTTAACTCTGCCCCGTTCATTCTATAATTGTCCCACATCTCTCGCTCGGCATCGCTGACTTGTGCCGACGATGTGGTGCCAACTGGCCCCGGGAAGGATACTAGTAGAGCGACAAACTGGATTTCGCACAGCCTGTTCGTCGCAGATGCAGCCGCTCTCTCCTCCTCAAGGCGAATCATTTTCCTTTCCCTCTCCTTCGCCAATCTAACCGCCTGCAAGTGTGGGGGTTTCATCAAGTGGGATACACCGTTCTTGACCAAAATCCAGCTCCAAAGCTCTTCAGCTATATGATCATTGCATACCCTGCACTGGACCTCGGTGCGATCCTCGTTGAATCGGAAGTCTGCAGCCCTCAAAATATGAATCCAAGAACTTGTCCCTTGACAATGGGACGTACCCTCGTTGCGAAGTTTACTCGTTCTTTCGGTGGCATCGGTCAAGAGGAAAACAAGGCGTTCCTTGGGCTTCAATCGGATGCTCCCTGCTCGGTATCTGAGGTTATTCGACCTCGCACGACTGGAGACTATTGCAGCCGGTTTTTTCCCAGTTTGGAATCCGCAAATATATAACGCGCAGCTGGCGCCTTTCTTCCCCAACTCCTGCTCCCTCCCCCAAAATTTCGAGCCGCCAAAGCACTCCAGTTGATTCCGACGACGAGATGATGAACACTATGGCTCAGGAAACCCCGACTGCCCTCCGAACCGGTGCTGGCTTGAAACGCACCCATGCCGCCATGACCGGGGACGACAACCACGGGCTCCGACAACGAGCATGGGGCCGCCTCTCTCGACAACATCATCGACATTGAGATCGGCGCGATGGATGTTGCGACGTCTGCTCAAGACCAGCCCGGTGCAGCGTAGAGGGTCAGAAAGGATTAGATAGATCAAATAGAGTGTGCGCTCACGAATTGATACATTTTCTTGGTGATTCTCGCTACCGAGCTCGGGGGGAGGAGAAGGTGGGAGCCGCGGCCGGATGGGAACCGCAGCTGAAGCCCAGGAGCGCCGGGTCGCTGGCCGCCAGCTGGAAATGGATGCATGATGCAGCTATTTGCTGTTCAACATAGCGGCCAGTCCATCGGCACCTGTCCACCAGCCAGCGTCGGCATGTGCCGCACATGTTGACCACACATGGCGGCCAGGTGTCTGCTAAATGGCGGTGTAACCGAGCCCGTTTAGGCAATTTGATCCGCCGACAACGCTCGGCTACGCACGGCTAGCTCGGCTAAGGTCAAAATTTGCTCTGTGACGCAGTGACTTACGAAAATTTTCGTAGGTTTTTGGCCGTGTGACGCGTGACTATACGAATTGAACGTAATACTACAGTATTACCTTAACTCGTACCTCGTTGATATATAGTCTGTTGGTTACCGTGCTTGTTACCCGGTACCTTGCGCTATCAAAAATGATGTGATCTGATACGAGATGCACGACCAAACAACTCATTAAGCCTTGCACAGATCCACGTGTTTCGACGCGTCATTAGCCTCACATACACTGCCGCTGTCCATGGATCCACCTCCTCTCAATACCCAGCTATTCTATGGCACTCCTACCCCTCGCAGATGGCCCAGCACGGTGTTTTCAGCCACCTCCGCTTACACCTGGTCCGCTGCCGACTCCTGTTCCTTCCAGCCAGCCAAGGCAGCGCGCACCGAAAAGAGACATATGGGAGAAGGCAAACACAATTATTTACCTCATAACGAAGGATTTCCAGTCTCTGGGGCAATTCCTCGACAACCTATTTCACTGCAGAGATATGTCTGTCAATGATCCTCGCACCGCCAGACACAAAGCCGCGGTCACTTGCCGGAAAATGCACTCTATAATATAACTTAGTCATTTGACACGTTATAATCCAACTTGCGGCCCTCAGAGTGCGAGCTACACGTTGTGTAATTAGGCCACATCGCGTTGTCGTGAATGCACGTGGTTTCTCAAAAAGGAAGCTTATATAATAACGCAAGGTAACGGGTAGATCGATGTGGTAACCAACAGACTACGGACGTCCAGGACTCGAGGAGTGTAGGAGAATTATTGGGAGCAACCTTCAGGCGAAGTCTTCCGGAGTTTTAATGTAGCGGGCTGAGCGAGTGGCAAGGGCCACAATTTGCAAGAAGAAAAGCCAGCAATCTGAGATGGTGCTCTGTCATCTAATTTGAGTCACATACAAGGGGCTAGCTGTCAACTGCCATCACAGATCCCCTGCAGGATGTTCGTGTTTGTCACTGCCATTGATCTCACTTACAGGGTCCTGTACTCATGTAGATATGGGCCACTTGATGCCTTTATTACCTCCTCAAACCACCTAAACACCTAAATTAACATTCTCCCATACTCGTGTTGTTGTAGATACAATCCCACGTCCATCAATTATGTGCTCTGGTCGTGCACGCGCCTAAACGTGACCCTGTAAGCGAGATCAATAGCAGTGACAAACACGAACATCCTGCAGAGGGTCCATCTGTGATGGCAGTTGACTGACACCGGGGGCAAAAGCCGACGCACCTGGAAACCAGGTGCCTCCGAGGCATGTGCCCCACACGTGGGGAGGCAGGTAACAGAAAACCTACAATAGCTGTTTGTCAGACAAAGAATCAACAAAGGAGGGACAAAGGACAGGTAGAATTTGCCTGGGCACTGAAATCCTGCCTGTCCTTTTTAGCACCTTTATCTCATCTTTGTCCGTTCAATGGCCTTTGTGGGTAGTTTGTCTGCTGTATCACAGCCTGCAGGGCACATGCCTCAGAGGCACCTGGTTTCCAGGTGCGTCGGCTTTTGCTCCCGGTGTGATCGCCCCTTGGTCACATAACGGAATTCATTGGCCGAGAAGCCAGTGCGGGATGACAGCCGACAGACTCGCAGCATTGCTCCTCAATTGCTCCTTTCCCTTTTCAGCTTCCGTAATCTTCAAGGTTGACGTGTTGACGGTTGGAACTGTGTTATTGGTTCAGCTGTGCCGATGGTAGCAAACTCACACCGGACAAAGAGTCTTCCGCCCGAGCTGGAATGCATGATCTTTGAAACCGCTGCCCTCACACATCCGACCTCCATTCCACACCTAGTGCTGGTAGCGCGTTGGTTGAAGCACCGGTATGTCTACAATAATCAGCCAGGGCTATTTGCCAACTTACTCTCTGTATTTCGGAGTCAGTATCGAGCCTCTGCTCTATTGTGTTGTTTTTGTCATCAAGCCCTCCAACAAAGCCTCTGATTGGGAGATGTTTGATTTCCCCCTCTTCACCATCGACATTCTGCTCAGGGTAATTGAAACCAAACCGCCTGGGTTCCTTCAGAACTCCGTGCGATATCTCCACATCAATGCGCCTATCAAACACTCGGATCTGCAGACCATAGGCGCAGCATGCAGCAGTGTCATGAATCTGTTCCATTATTGCACGGGCATAGCCATGGGCCCAGGCGTGCTGGGTGGCCTGCAGAATCTGCGCTTTCTAACGATCTCACTCCGCGAGTTCCTACACTGTTGTTCTTTCACTAAGGTCCACTCAGTGCTGGCCAATATCACCCATCTTGAACTCCTCGAAACTGGGCATTTCCGCGGCGAGGTCCTCGCTGCACACCTCCCCTTACTGCCCCGCCTCACACATCTCGTGCTCAACTCCATTCTGCTGGACGTCCCGTTCCGCACTGCACTACAGGCCAACAAAGCACTCCAGTGCATTGTGTGTCTGGTCAGTGTTCACTATATTGCACGGCGCATGCACCCAGGAAACATTCATCTTCTCTTGGAGGACAGTCGGCTTGTTTGCGTGGATCAGGAGACGGATTGGCGTGCGGACTGGCTGCACGGTGTCGCCACCAGGGAGCATTATTGGATGACTTCTGAGGCATTCACCATGGCGAGGCGCGACGGAAAGGTCGATCGTAAGCTAACAGTGAAACCTTTTCGATGGAGCGCGTACTCAGCATTGTTTGTTTCTCTTTGCAGGCTCTCGCTACAGTATCGTGGATATGGACACGTCATGGCGGATTTAACACCATATTTGTGCACTTTTATCATACAGTCAATGTAATCACATCAATTTCCTTCATCCATGCAACCGGCTGGCAAAGTCGGAATCAGTCGTAAATCACTGCATTCAGACCCCTCTGCAGCCCAGGGTGTGCCAGAGGCGTCGCAGCTGAGCACAACTGATCCGAGGGCGGACATAGTCCGCCACGGTCTGCCTCCATTTCCAAGTCCACAACTGGTCCTCGAGATAAGTAGTCTACTCACCATATGGGTCCTGTGCATTCTGCCAGCCGAGTGACATCACAGGACTGTCACATCATGGGCCGATCTTGCCAATAAGTACAGCCGAGGCTTCAGTTCTCATAGTTCCTACATCGGGCCTCTGGGCAGTTGGTGGCGGCAGACAAGTACCTGTCCAAAAAAAAAAAATCAGCCTCAATCCCATCAAATCAAGCAGCGAGGGGAAGAGGGAGCACTAGACCAGGTAACCACTTTGCAAAGTCCCCACACATTAGCGTCAGCCGATTTGCAAAAGCCCTCACTTATTCATATATAGCCCCAAAAGGGACTTGATCCTAGCTACTAGTAGTGAGATTAAGTCATGGACGGTGGGTTTTTGGCAATTTCTCAGTGATGGAACATCATTTTGGCCTAATCTAAAGTGCTGGATGGAGATAGGACACCCAGAAACACATTTCAGACCCATCAATTAGATCAAAAAATATTGATACATCACCATAAAAGGCAACAGACCGAAAATGCTGATTTTCAACTCTGGAAGAATTTTTTTTCAGGAAAGACCAAATAGACCAAATTGTAGTTCAGGTAATGCTCATAAGTTTGCCAAGTTGAATTGTGGCAAAAGGTCCATCTGTTCATGAGCTACAGAGCCTGCAAGTTGGTCATTTTTGCCTATTTTTGCTATTTTTGGCCATTTTGGCTCATTTTTGGCCAACTTGGCGGCTCTCTAGCTCATCAACAGCCATGCCTTTTGCCCCAATTCAACTTTCCAAGCTCATTAGTATAATGTGAGCTACAATTTGGCATATTTGGTCTTTACCAAAAAAATAGTCTCATCGAGTTGAAAATTGCATTTTCCGTGGTTTTGAGATTTTTTGCCTTTTATGGCAGTCCATCAAGATTCTTTGATCAAACTGATGGGTAATAAATGTGTATCAGGATACTCTACATCCATCCAGCACTTTGGATCATCTAAAAACATGGTCCCATCGTGGAGAAATGCCGCAATACTCACCGTCCATGACTTAATCTCACTACGAGTATCTTGCCTTGATCTCTTTATTTTCTGCCGTGCCCCGTGATTCCCGACGTAGATTTGCCGGGTGGCGCTTAGGACCCATTATCAGTGCCGGAGATTATGTTATATATCAATTATTATACATTGTCCGAAATATCCGATATTGCCGAAATGTGCCCAAAAAATGCAAAAAAAAGCCCAGCTACGAGCGGGTGATGCGCGGGGGCGTGAAGAGGAGCAACGGCGGGAGCATCGCAATGGGCAGGGTGTATGCAGGAGGAGAAACCCCCGCCACGGGCTTCGCGCTTTGAAAGAAACCCCCAAATAAATACGGCGGGAAAACTGGCAGCGCGCGCTTGGGCGGTAACAGAAAAAAGCCTCGGGGCACTGCAACCAACGCTGTGAGTAAAAAAAAGCAAGAAAACTAACGCGAAGAGCTCACGCTAGATATCATCATATTGGCCGACCGAGGCGGACTGAATGGCGAGGAGCTCATCCATCTCGGCCCTCCTCAGAACTCTCTCCTCCCGGCTCATTTCGGCAACCACTCCCTCCGCCTCAGCCGTGCGTGGGCCTGCATCCGAAGCCGCTTCGCCATCGTCATCGCCAGCCGTATCTTCCTCCTCGCTGCTGGAGCTGCTGCTGGAGCTGCTGCTGCCATCGCTGCGATCGTGGTCGTCGATCCCCGACAACTCGGATGACGCGGCGGCCTGTGGGCCCTCGATCTTGTCAGTAAGGCTCCACCACATCCGGCGAAAACGAGCTGTGAGCGCGCGCCGCAATGCCGCTTGCCTGGCAGCGAACACCATCGCGCCGTCCCGATGCATCGGGCTGTATGTGCGTTTCCCGCTGTAGTGGGGTTCCGCTGCCCTCCCATCCCACACGGTAGCCTGCCACTCCAGCGAGCGCAGGCACCGAGCCATCTCCTCTTGCAGCAAGAGGACCTCCTCCTGCCACCTCTTCACCCGCGCATACGCCTTGCACCATTCTACCCTCACCCCTTCGTACAGGCTCTCCCCCATGACTCCGCTCGTGTACCCCGCGCTCAGCCAGATCCAGGAAATGAGACGGTTCTTTTCGCCCATTCCTGGCACGCCGCACACCTCCCCATTCTCATTCTCCTGGGCTGCTTCCTTCCTTTTCCCCTTCATCGCGCGTTGCTTCCTCTTTTTCGCCTCCTCCTCGTCCTCCAGCATCCGAACGTCGGCCTTGTTGAGCTGCTGCCACTGCGAGGCTCCTGCGACGTCGTCGAGAGCACGTCGGGCCGCTCGAGCCTGCCGGTACGTGTCAGCGGCAAGGTCCACCTTCCGCTGTTGGCTGTCGACAAGCGTGCGCGAGCGCGTGTTTTGGTGCTGCCGCCGCGAGTTGCGGGACCTGTACGTTTGCAACCGTTTCTTGATGCTCAGCCCATGACGGATGAGACCCAGGCTCTCATCACATTGCGCATCGCGCAAGCGCGCCTCGCTCACAGCAAGCCCTGGTGCAGAGAGCGGCGGCAAGCGTTCTGCAGCGGAGAGCGCGGAGGGCAGCAGGAGGGGCGTGCGCTCTGATTCAGGGGCCTCGGGAGCGTCGGGAACGGTTGCGAGGTGCTGCAGAGCGCCAGGGGAGTATTTGCGCTGTAGAAGGCGCAGCTTCTTTATTTGGCGCGAAATGCGTGTTCGCCGGGTGACAAAATCGGTCAGTTCTTTTGCGGTGGGCGACCTTTTGGCCAATAGATCGGCAGCAAGCTGGCGTCTGATGGAGAATAAGGACAGGAAGGAGATGCCGCAAGATCAAAAACTGACTGCTGCCCTTCAATCTCCAGCCCCAGCATGAGGTACTCCGTCATGGTACCATCCGTGGCGTCCCGTACGGTCGCAGATGCGCGCTCCGTTTTTTCCTCCTCTCGCGCCAACTCCAGCTCTATCTCCCGCAGCGTCGGGCCTTGGAAAAAAAACGGCACATCAGCCGAGGCAACGTTCGGCGAGATTAAAAACAAGGCATACCAGATTTAGGAAGCTGGTATGGGTTCACGAGCGATGCGCCAGACTCAAAGTCATCAACCATTTTCCTCCAAACGGGCACCTGTTCCTCCTGCGCCTCTGAGAACTCCTCGAGACCGTCTCGTTGCCGCTCGAGCTCCTTTGTAGCTTTGAGCAGCCGTGTGCGAAGCGTAAGGCCTGCCAGGTCCCTGAGCAAACAACGCCTTGAGAAGAGAGAGAGAGAAAGTGCTCACCCATACCAACAACTTTGTTCCAATTCCAATGGTGCCAAAAGTCATCGAGCGTGTCTTGACGCGACCCTGGCCCCATCTCCCGCGTGCTAGCCCCCATCAGACCGCTGGAAGACCAGATTCTTTCAATGCCCTCCATGTCGGCCTGTGCCGCGCCGAGCGTGAAGAGCAACGAAAAGAATTCTTGACACCATGCCAGGTGCCCAAGAATATGAAGCTTGGGAATGACAAACTTCACAACGTACTGCGCGAGGTGGAAGCGCAGGGCGGGCGGGAGTTTCAAGAGGTGTTCCTTCAGGTTCTTGGACCATTGGCACATAATGTCGTATGATAGCAAAAAAAACAAGAGGTCGCGGACATGGCGCCAGGCGCTCGCCACCACGTAGTCCATGTTACTGTATCTGAGGAAAACAGCGCGTTCAGCGTCGCGATTCCAGCAGAGGCAACTTGAAGAGCTTACTTTTCCCCCGCCTGTAAATCCCCCACCCCGTTTTTCGCCACAACCTCGTGGCGGCCGCAAGTGACCATCCCGCACCCAGTGGCAGCGTAACCCTGCGCGTACTTGGTGTTGGCGTGGTCGAGCGCCGCGAGGCCAGTGCACGTGCTCATCTGCCCTCGCCTCATCAGCCTTGAAGAAAAGGCAAGGTAAGCTGGGGGACGTACCTCCGTCTGCTCTCCCAAAGTGTTGACGAACGGCCCGTACTCTTTCCAGGCGGTGAAATACGCCCATCCATCTTGAATGCTCGGGTCCGCAGCCCAGCTCGAAATCTTCTTTCTCTTCAAGCGAAAGCAGGCGTCGAAGGCCCAAAATACAGCAAATAAAAATCTGGACGCCATGAGCCGCACGCTTCGGCGCCAGACGGACACAGAGAACTACCTTCGCTCCGGCGACGCCGTCTCCCAGCCCTCCGGGAGGTTGACTCCAACTTTGGGGCATGCGATGCACTCCACCGCGAGCTCCCCATCACGCGTCTCGGCGGCAAAACGGTCGCGGTCGTTGCCCATCCCCCCGCGCTTCAGAGCTTGGAGGTTGCGCCACTCGCGCACCAACCGAAGGACTAGCTGGTATCGGCGCTGCAATTCCAGGTGAGTACAGGACAAGTCGGAAGAAAAAAGAGCCCTCACTTCGAAAGCTCTACTGCCCGTATTGTCCGTGATCTTCGCTAAGGCATTGAAGAAATGGTAGGCGGTCGTCTTCCCTTGAAGACTGACCGCGTGAAAGAGCTTCAGAGCAGAAATGGTGACGGCACTCTGCGGATTGTCGGGCGTGGAGGGAAACCAGCCATATAAGAGCAGCTGCTCCCAACGGTGCGTCGAGTTGTTCAGGCGGCACTGACAGAAGTCTACCGCGACGTGGTGGAATCCGTTGGGCGCTATCACCACGAATTTCTCGCGGCCACGGTGCGCACAAGGGCAGGGCTGATTATCTGCATGGCCAAGTTGGACCCGCAAGCCAAGCTGCCGCAGCTCTCGGCGCTCAAAAAAGCGGCCGTTCCATGCCTGTATATCAAATTTAAAGATGTCCCCACGCAGAAAAAATATAAGAATGAAATAACGCACCTCTATGCGGCACAACGGGCGCCGTCTATGCGCCTCCACAACGCATGCTCGGCAGAACATCTGCATGCCATGGCACTCGTTGCAGCGGTACACCGCCTCCGCCTCCCCACAGGAACACCGATCCGCACCACCCATGGTACCCTCGCGAGTGATCAACACCCGCAGGTATTCGTCCCGGAAATTTTCGACCCAATACCGAAGATTGTCATCCTGAGAAAAACATCAACATCGCGGGGCAACCAAAAAAGCAACGAGCCCACCGTGGTCGCGTACCATTTCCTTTTGCGCACCGGGTTCTGGGTTGCTGAAGATCTTTTGCGTGCCGGGTTCCGGGTCGCTGATGATATATCCGCGGTATTTGGCCCGGGTAAATCCTGCCAGTCATCATCGTCACCGCTGAGATCTACGGATGGGCCACTTGGGTGCTCAGGTGGCTGGAGTTCGATGATTTGCACATTGGCGCGTCGCCCGTCTGAAGTTAAATTGCCTGTGCGAGCAGTAGAAGGGGTCGAGGCAGGGTCTTTGAGCGTGTGTCCAAATGACTGGAGTGAGAAGATGTTCCTGCCTCGCTTCCTGGAGCCGCCGCCGCGCTGCGTGGAGGTTCGTTTCATGCGAAAAGCACCTGTGTGCACTGCCACAGGTAGATCACTATCGATTCCAAAATGCAAGAAAAAAAATCCGATAGAAGTCCTCCAAAATACAAAGAAAAAAAAGACGTAGATGAGACGTAGATATTCCAGTGATGGAAACTACACGCTCTCAGTGTCCGATATGTTGATTACTTGCACGCTCTTGGTGTCCGATATGTCGATTACTGGCAACGCCGACTCGGTGCCGTAGGCGAATGCTTCACTGAGGTGGGGGGTGATTTCCACCTTGCGAAAAGAACCGTCGATGAGACCGCGACGAGCTGTGGATGAGGCCTGCTGTCTGCAGCGAGCGAGGTGAGTGATAAGTAAGTGCTCTTAAGTTGTTGTTGTAAGACTAGGCGTACTCGTTCGCATAGATTGTAGCACCGTTATCCCGGAGTAAACGTACAGTGGCTTGCTATTCGATCCAGTAGGCATGGGTGGCGCAGACGCAGCCTCGCGTTTTCTCGCGTGTTTCCTCGGGAGGGTGGGATTCCGGGCTCGGACGGGCGCAGCGTTCGCGGCCAGGCGCGCGAATGGAGCCTGCGAGACGCTCGCAAGTGGCGGCGTGAATGGGGTAGAAGGACAGACGACGGGGCGACGAGCATCATCCCACGCGCTCGTCGCAGCAGTCCACCCCAGGTACTTCTTGTGGATAGCATCGGGAAAGCGGGTTACCTGCCGGGATGCGTCTTCCCTGCAGGTAGGAACATTGAAGCTCATCATACAAATAGAAAACTCACTCACCAATGTGTGTAGATGCCCGGAACACGACCGCTAGTAATGACATAGAACCAATCCTTTTCAGAGCCCTGCCTCATTTCAAACCCCTCGCACGGGTAGAAGCACCAGCGATTACCGATCTTCAGCCCATTGAACGCGTTGTCGAGGGTCGTGTCCACCATTTGCGCGCGTCGTTTGAGCGTGGTGGTGGTGAGAGCAAGGCCGTAGCCACTGCCCAAAATGGTAATCCCGGTGCCCCTATCTCTTCCGCTCCAGTTTCGAAGGTAAATCTCGAGTCGAGCGTGTTGCTGGGATATCTCAGCCGGTATAACTTATATTTTTAATCTATTCACAGCTTTAGAGGAGTTATGAGAGGCGTCTGAATTTTTTTCCACGCGAAATCTCTAACACAATACAAGGGCAGTATATCTTCTGGAACCTTGCCTTATGGCTTCTAATCGTATCAACTCCTGAGTAACTCAAAGTTGAATTTGTTTAGTATGTGACCACGGGAATCTGAATGCATAGTTTACACACAACAACAATGAACCGGCCATAATATTGGTGTAATGTCGATGCCCATTCCGGCGGCTGAAGAGCCCGGATGACCTCGCACACTTGGATTTGAGGCTATTCTGACCTTAGAACTAATATATTAAAAATTTGGGTTGATCTGAGAGGTTTTCAAAATCAACATTTTTCGACGTGTTGGGGGATTTTCGGGGCGTACAAGCGGATTAGGTCCATATTGACGCCACTGGGACATGGAGATGGCAGTATAGAGCATGTATTTTAAATCTGAACTGGGGTATTTGAGTTTCACTTGAGGTGGAAGTCGAAAGAGACGGCAACTTGCACCAAGGTTTTGGAGTTGAAACTGGATTTCAACTGTCCCATGAACACTTCATCACGAATATTTCTTCTCCCAACTGACACCCCCGCCCCGCAATTTTGACAAATGTTGTTTGCATATTGTATAGAAGTTCTCTGAGTATTTTTTCCCATTTTTACGAGGCCTTCGAGTCGTGTTATACCCTAAATTTCAGTTTGCGCTCGAAATTTGGCGTGTGTTGGGCTTGGATGGAAAATAAAATAATATCTGCTAGGTGGTTTCTCGTCAAGTTTTGGTATAATAAAAAGGGATGATAGATGTACCTTTAAGGCTTCATAATCAATCCAAAAAGCGAAGGGAGAGAGCAGGTGGTTCAAAACTTGAATTCGTTCGGGGAACTCCGAGAACGGCCCGCCAGTCCGTACCAATGAGATCGACTCCTCAATTTGGGCGCTTGCTGTCAATTTGGGCGCTTGCTGAGTTCTGACAGACAGGCAGACAGGAGGCGTATATTCGTATATGTACAGCGGCGGAGACTACTATGCAAGACGCTTTCTCTTTCGGGGCGGCAGCTCCTCCCCCTCGCTCTCCTCTGTCAGGTCGCTAAAATCCGCGATATCGCCCTGATCCCAGACCTCCCACCTTGCCCTCCCCGTGAAATTTTTAACCTTGACATCTTTCCAGCGTGTAAATTTCTGCAAGGCGGTACGGTACCGCATCGCGCGCTCCTCCTCTCGGTGCGCGAGGTCTGCGGCAGTGGCAGACGCAGCCCATTGGAGGTCAGAGCGGAAGCCGTTCGCTACCCAGCGGAAGAGAGCGCCGGCGGAGTATTGGATGAGCGAGAACCGGTCCTCACCCGCTTGGATAGGTGTGTTGGAGTGGGTAACAACGGCCGAGGGGATAAGGACGCTGCAGCCCGGAGGAAAGCGGATGAGGAGGTTGTAATCCCAGCAGACCAAATGGCCCCCCTTGTCGGGGTCGAAGGCGCCGAGCGCAGCAATGAGACACATGCCGTCGGCCTTATTGGCGGCATCTGTATGGGGCGGAGACACCGAGACGGGCCCCAAGTTGACGGTAACCGCAGCGAAGGGGCTGCGAGGAAAGGTGCGGCGCAGGTGCGGGTTGTTCTGGAGCAACGTTTGCTTGGTGCGGTGGTAATCGGAGTAGATGGGGAAGCAGAGAGACTGGAAGACCGCTAGCGGGAGACGAGTTAAGTGCGGGGTGAGGGGAGGCCGGGAGCTCAAGTCGCTTACGGATCGGGTACGTCGCCATGCGCCGGACGCTCTCGTTCTCGAGCAGCTCGTCCATGGCGGCGCGGTTGGCGGGCGACAGAGCCTTGATGTTGCCGACCGTCTGGCGGCCCCCGCCGAAGGCAAAACCCTCCGAGGGAGCGGGGAAGTTCCCTCGGCGATGGAGGCACGCGCTGGGGGGAAACGACATGTTGTCGCGCGCCGCGCGCATAGCCGCCGTCGCCGCCTCGACAACGGCGTCCCACGTTTCACCAGGGGCAGGTGGGCAGACCAGGACACCGATGATATGCCCCTTTTTGTCCAGGATAACGTGGCATTTTCTGGCAAGCGGGTGAGGAGGAGGCGGAGGAGAGGTAGTTGTGACTTACTTCCCGTCCCAATCAACGTACTGCATATGCTTCTTGAGCGTCTCCGGATCGTGGGCGTATGCGAGCAACGGGTGCTCGACAGGCTTGACCAGCCCCGTCCAGCGCTGCTTCGTGGCGCGAAACTCCTCCGCGGAGAACGACACGTTAACGGGGACAGAGGCGGCCGCCTTTTCAAGAACGCGTGGAGTGGGGACCGGCGGCGTGACGCTGTTCAGCGCTTCGATGGTGGTGGCCTTACGTTGGGCGCGCTCGTGACGTCTTTTTTGCTGCCTCTTCTTCTGCTTGCCGGTGAGCTCTTGAGAAACACCGGGACAAACGGGCGGACGGGCAGCAGGAGATTTTCCGGGGTTGGTGGTTCGGGTGGCGTCCTCAACCTCCACGGGGTCGTCGTCGTCGTCAGACGCAAGGCCCGCGTCCTCGCGTGCGATTCGCGCGGCGTTTTCGCGCCGGAGAGCTGCCTCAAGATCATATGCGGCGCAAACGATGGGGTCGCCGAGATCGCCGAGGTCCTGCGAGGGAAAAGCTAAGAGCAGCGGAAATGAGCATAGCGCTGAGAAGGAGAGGGAAAGCAGAGCAGAACGCGTAAGGTAGAAAGAGATCTAAGGACCGCAAAAGCATACCACCCTGCTCTAAGGTAGGAGTTGGGTGGTAGCCGCGCAGAAAGGTACCGCGCCCCGCCCTGCTCCATTGTGAGAGTTGGACGGGGAGCAGCATACCAAGAGAAGTGGCGAAGCATGAAAAATGCCACCCTTCGCGCACGGCGCCACATAGGGTGGAAGCCGGGCAGCAAAGGGAGACATGGAAAGAAAATAGCAGGAAAATGCGAGAATAACTTATGGGCTCACCTTCGTGCATTGCGGTGGAAGAAGGTATGTGTATGACTGGTCAGGTGCGTCTGTATGACCGGTCAGGTGCAAGGTGACTTAACGCGTTGTCACGTCACAACCTTGGATCCGTTATTTTGCAAATTGCTTGGCAATTCATCTGGCCCTGTTTCCTCTTTCTATCGTGATGGCTCCCCGCGGCAACAAAGGCCATTTCCACGGCGAACCTCTCAGCTTTCTCAATGATTCTCTCCCGCTTTATCTCTCCACCGCTCCCAACAAAAAAGAAGTGTTTTGGTCAAAATTCTTTCCGGAATGGGACGGGAAGTACCCGAAACTAGATTCAGAGGAACTGGAGGAGGAACTGAAGGAGGAGGAAAGGCTGCACAAAGCAGAGACCGAGCGCGTGAAAGCGGCCAATCAGGAGGAGGCCAAGGTGCGCGGTCGCCGCAAGGCCGTTTTGCAGCCCTACCCCGCGACGAGCGCGTGGTTGAACGAGCTGCGAGCCGCGCCGCCGATTCAACAGTGCGTGAAACCGTTTTTTATTTTATTTTATTTGGCAGACTGAGGGACATACGTCTATTAGAAGTTGAAAGGGTGGTTTTCAAATGCGAAGACCAAGGACAAAACTCGCAAGGTGGAGCCCTTTCGCGCCTGGCTCACGGGCCTCACCGCCCTGCGGGGAGCCCTCGGCATATGCAGATGCCTTGGATGTTGTGGCAGCACCCGGCCCACGGCGAGGTACTGCGTTCCCGCTACCGGAAAACGTTCGGCAAAGACGCCGATGACGAAGAAGACGACGTTGATGGGCTCGACGGATTTGAGAAGGAGGATGGTGATGACGTGGATGAAGATACGCCGGCTCGGGCGCAGACGCTGCATCGCAAGCGGCGCCTCGCGGTGGCGTATTTCGAGGAGCTTGACGAGGAGGAGCAAGCGCACATGCAGGCTGAGAGGGAGAAAGATTTTGTGGATCGAAGGAACGCCTACGAGAGGGCGCTCAAAGGCGAGACGGAGTGTTCCACGGAGGAATTGGCCGAGTAAGCGGCTTCCTTTGCCTCACGGCTGTTGTGGATACCTAGCTCATCTGTTTATGCCAGCCGTCGACGCCACGCCGAGGTCGTCTCTCAGCGCGCTCTCCAGTCTCTCTGCGCGCAGATGAAATGCAAGGGAATTCTCGTGTTGGGGGAAATCGTAGACGGTGAGGAGGAGGAGATATTTATTTCCATGTGAGTGCGCCTTCCCGCTCGCTTTCGGGTGTTTTCTTACCTGCGACAGGGTGCAAGAAGGGGCTCTGCCGGGACACCCCGACATAGACTTCTCCGCATGGACGCCTTTGCGCTCCAAAGGTCTTCTGCAATCCTTCGCCGACTTTCTCGTCGCGTGCAAGAAGGCGGAAATGGGTGAGGCTCCACGTTATCGCTTCAGAGGCGTAGCAGCGTGCTGACTGTGTACAGGACACCTCGGCAAGCTCGTCGACCCCGCGGGCGCGCCTGCGAACACGCCTGACACGCCCGCTCTGTGTGCGCAGTGCATGGGCCCGCTCATACCTCTGCAGCGCCCTGCGTCGAATGTCCCTGCGGCAGATCCGGCGCCGAATGCGGTGGAGGACAGCTTGCCCAAAGTCCGTGCGCAAAGAGGGGGGGGGCACAAGAGAGGGCGAAAGGAGCCGGGGGAACGAGAAGCAGAGGATTCGGGCTCCCAGGAGGAGGAGGATGAATGGTCGGGCGGTGGCTCGGATGCTGAGCGCGACGACGACCCGTTTGCCGACGACGAGGACGAGGACCAGGGCGACCAGGGCGACCAGGGCGGCACGCCGCCTCCCCCGCCCTCGCTGAGATACCCGCCTAACGCGCCGCTGCAGAGGGCGCTGGACGCAATGGATACGCCCCAGCGTAACAGCCGCATCTGGGACCTCAACACGCTCAGCGAGTACGAATTCGACCGCGAGAGAAACATCGCGAGGAACCAGGAGCTCCTCCGCGCCCTGGTCCCGCAGGACGCCGGTACCGCGGTGGGTCTTCCCAAGCCCCGGCCTAAACCCAAGGCCTCCCGCTCCAGCACCAGCACCAGCGCTGCATCGGTGTCGGCGGAGCCGAGGCGGAGCTCCCGCCGCCTGGCGGGCCTGGACTCGCCTGCCCCTGTCAACGCCAACATGGCCTCGGCGGCAGGTGAGACCGCCCACGATGCGAGCGCGGATACGGGCGCCGTCGAGACGGCTCCGGGCGAGATGGGTCGTGATGCGAGCGCCGATGAGCACGCCGCCATCGACACAAGCGCCCTCCCCCCTCCCCTCGACGTCGACGCTCGACCCGCCCCGCCCAGCCTCCCCGTCGTCGTCCCCACAACGGGCTTGAGCGGATCGTCCCCCGCCCCGCTTCCGTCGGAAAAGCTTCATTCGGAAAAGCACGGCGTAGTGCTGAAGCTGTTCCGTTCGGAGGGGAAGCACCCTGCGTGGGTAGCCGCAGTGGATGCGTGGTGGGCGCTTGAGCACGCCACGGGGTTCTACGACAAGACATTGCCCGCCCTCCCTGCCCGAGGACGGCCCGACGCCGTTAGCTGGTGGGTTCAGCGCGCCCGCAAAGACAGCCGAATTCCTGCGGGACTTGACGCTGACGACGACAGCAAAGAAGACTTTTACGACAGGGTCGTAAGCTGGTGGAATGACGTGAACCCTGCATGGAGGAAGGAGGGCTTGGGATGCGCGGCAGATTTCGAAAAAAAAATGCTCAATAAAGAGGGAGGCGGCAGTTTTGAAGGGCTCGTGTCGGGACTGAACGGGCTGACGAGCGTTATTGCTTGTCTCTGGTGGTGGTATCGGTTGGCTGGGATTGCGGACGGCACACCAAGGTGGACGAAGCTGGTAGAAGACGTGACATGGGTGCTCAGCGAGAAGCTTAGGGCATGTACACGCAAGCGCAGCGCGGCGCCGTCCGAGGATGAGCCCCCATCCCAGCGTGTTCGGCTCGTATAAATAATATTTTGTTTTTCTGTCGCTTTTGCGGAAAGCCTGTGAAGTCTCGTCAGCAGAAACTGTCAGCGGTCTACCCAAACCATTTGGGAATGCGATAACAGCCCAGCCGTACCCATAAGCGTGATAATACCCCTTTCGGGATGCCTGAACCGGCCGGAACAGCAAGAAATACCGAGAACCCTGCTATCTGTGCCGTAGAAGTGCCTTCCGGGGATATATACGAGTTAGTGGTGCGCTTTGCAAATCCCCGCGACACTACCTCCCATGGTTTTTTGAAAAGTATTTACCATACCAGCTGGGACAGGCGGACGTGGGATCACGCCATCGAACTCGTCCCGGATGCGAAACCGGCCAATTGTAAGGTCTACCCGATCTCTCCGCTCGAACAGAAGGAGCTCGATGCCTTCATTTCGGAGGGATTGACTACCAGCCGCATCCGCCCGTCAAAGTCTCCGATGGCGTCCCCGGTCTTCTTCGTCAAGAAGAAGGACGGTGCCCTCCGGTTTGTCCAGGACTACCGGGCGCTCAACGCGATGACCGTGAAAAACCGGTACCCGCTCCCTTTAATCAACGACCTTATTAACCGGTTCAAAGGAGCTCAGTTCTTCACGAAACTCGACGTCTGATGGGGCTTCAACAACGTCCGGATCCGGGAAGGCGACGAATGGAAGGCCGCTTTCCGTACGAACCGGGGGCTTTTTGAGCCACTGGTGATGTACTTTGGCCTTACCAACTCCCCAGCCACATTCCAGACGATGATGAACAACATCTTCCAGGACCTGATTCTGTCCGGAGATGTCATGGTCTACCTGGACGACATCCTCATCGCGCACTCCGACCTCGCCCGTCACCGCGAAATCGTCCGAGAGGTGCTCCGCCGGCTCCGAGAACACCACCTTTTCCTTCGGCCGGAAAAGTGCGAGTTCGAGAAGTCCACGATCGAGTATCTCGGCGTCATCATCTCCCATAACCATGTCGAGATGGACCCCGTCAAGGTCGCCGGCGTCGCCTCCTGGCCCGAGCCCGAGAACAAGAAGGACGTGCAGCAGTTTCTCGGCTTCACGAACTTCTACCGGAGGTTTATCCGGGCGTTCTCAGACATCGCCCGGCCGCTTTTCGACCTGACGAAGAAGGGTGTGGCCTGGACCTGGACCGCCGCCTCGGCCGCCGCGTTCCAAGCCCTCAAGGACGCAGTGACCGCAGAGCCCGTCTTGGTCCTCCCGGACGAATCTCGGCCGTACCGGTTAGAAGCGGACAGTTCGGATCGGGCGACCAGAGCCGTTCTGTCGCAACAGGACGCAGATGGAAAGTGGCGCCCCGTCGCCTTCTACTCCAAGAGCTTGAACGATGTCCAACGGAACTACGTGATCCATGACAATGAGATGCTTGCGATCGTCCGAGCCCTAGAGGAGTGGCGGCACTTCCTCGAAGGCGCACAGCACCCGGTCGAGATCTGGACGGACCACAAGAACTTGGAGTACTTCCAGAAGTCGCAGAATCTAAACCGGCGGCAGGCCAGGTGGTCCCTGTACCTGTCTCGGTTCGACTTCGCCCTGTTCCACCAGCCGGGTCGACTCATGGGTCGCCCGGATGCGCTCTCCCACCGACCGGACCACGGCGCCGGATCCGAGAACTCGGATGTTACGCTCCTTCGGCCGGAGCTTTTCCGGATCCGGGCGATGGAGGGGATCGTGGTCGACGGACCCGAAGTCCCCCTTCTGCACGACGTTCGGAAGGTGTTTGCGACCGAGCTGGAACTTGAGGATCCCGTTGCGCTTGTCGCCCGGGAGCTTCTCAAGAACCGGAAGGCCCCTTCTCCCCGCTCGGCCGAATGGCAGATCTCGGACGGATTGCTCCTGTTTCGCGGTAAGATCGTTGTGCCGCGGAACAAGGACCTCCGCCGGCAGATTATGGAGCAGCACCACGACACGCGGGTCGCCGGACACGCTGGCCGCTTCAAGACGTTGGAGTTAATCTCCCGGAACTACTGGTGGCCCCAGTTGTCCCGACACGTCGGTCAGTACGTCGGAACCTGCGACGCATGTAACCGGACAAAGGCGCTTCGGCGACTTCCCCACGGTGAGCTCCATCCGACCGAGATTCCGGCCGAGCGCTGGGACACTGTCTCGGTGGACTTCATAGTCGAGCTTCCGGAGGCGCACGGGTTCGACGCAGTCATGGTTGTTGTCGACGTCCTTGGTAAGCGGGCCCACTTCAACGAGTGCCACACCAGCCTCGGAGCAGTCGGAGCCGCCCGGTTATATTACCGGAACGTGTGGAGGCACCACGGAACCCCCCGGAAGTACATCTCTGACCGGGGTCCGCAGTTCATCGCGGAGTTCACCCGGGAACTGTGGCGCCTCATCGGTATTGAACCCGCTACCTCCACCGCTTACCACCCGCAGACCGATGGTCAGACCGAGCGCGTCAACCAGGAGCTTGAACAGTTCGTCCGTATCTTCACGAGCTACAAACAGGACGACTGGGATGAGCTCCTACCGGTGGCCGAATTCGCCTACAACAACCATGTCCACTCCTCGACGCAGCAGGTGCCGTTTATGACGGACACCGGCCGGCTCCCTCGGATGGGCTTCGAGCCCAACGGCATGCGCTCGGCCGACGAATCGGTCAACGAGTTCCGTGACCGAATCGCTGCCGGAGTGTCCGAAGCCAAGGCCGTGCTCGTCAAAGCCAAAGATGAGTTCAAGCTGTACTACGATCGCCGGCGCGTACCCGCACCGGAGATCAAAGTAGGCGACCGAGTCTGGGTGGATGCGTCCGACATCAAAACGACGCGACCGTCTCCCAAGTTCTCAGATAAGCGGCTCGGACCCTTCAAGGTCGTACAGGTTGTGGGAAAAGGCGTGTACAAGCTCGAACTCCCTCCACGGTACTCCCAGCTCCACCCGGTCTTCCCGGTGGTGAAACTCGAGATTGCGAAGCCGGACCCGTTCCCCGGGCGTCCCCGGAACGACGAGCCCCCACCTATCCTCTGGACGGATGGAGACGAGAGGTGGGAGGTCGACGAGATCCTCGAAGCTCGGGTCCGGTACGGCAGCCTCTGGTACATGGTGCGCTGGAAAGGTTATGGTCCGGAGCACAATAAGTGGGTAAAGCACTCTGATGTCTTCGCCAAGGACGCCATCGATGCCTACTATCGCCGCTACCCCAACGCTCCTCGCCGGATCGCCTCAGCCGCTTTCGACTCGCTGTCCTTCCGGAGGCGTGGTAGAACCATCCGCTTTATACGTCGGGACGCCGTATTCCAAGGGGGGGGTGATGTCAGGGGAACCCCCGCTTCGGACGGTTTTCCACCCGGACCCAATCCGGATGCTCCGGACGCTTCGGGCGTTTCTCCGGATGGTTTTCCGCCCGGTGCTCCGGACACTTCTGCGCCCTTCTATCCGACTGCCAAACCACCCGGGACATCCATCCGCTCTCGTTGGCACGTGCTGTGCGATCAGGCCCGTGACCATTGTAGATACCTCCGGACACGTGCTACTGGGTAGTTACCAATTAGTATATAAGGTTTCGCCTAGCGTGGGAATCCTCATCCTTTCTTCTCTTCGGATTCTCCCGCTAGGTGCGTAGTATTTCCACTCCTGTATTGTAGTACCTATATTTATTCTTCGGATTCCCCCGCTAGTTTCCGCGCCCTGCGCCGAGCTTAAGGTTGCCCTTACAGGCTGACGAGAATTAACAAATCCACGTGTCCGGCTTCCCACCACCCCCGAAAGCCGACACAGCCTCACGGCAATCGGGTCAAACTGGATCAATTTTGGTTTACAGGGGCATCTCAACATCCTATCCAACCTCCAATCGTAATTCGTGGAGAAAACCCAACAGATTCTGTTATAATTCCCGAGTGGCCAGGTAGGTGATAAAAGATAGTAATGCCTGCAATGACTGTTTAATTTTACTATTCAATGCGTATTCAGATCACTGCTTAATTCCCTCCTCAGCCACCAGCGACGACGCCAACGCCGACAAAGAATACTTAGGGCAGCAGGGACTTAAAGATGGTACAAAGTTATAAATTTTATTTATTTATCAGGCCTATGTCATTGCGAAGGGTCTCTCATTATCGTCGGCAACGACACCGATGATGCCGACGCCAACGGGCACGACACCGACGAAGAATAGGGCGGGAGGGAGTTGTAGAGGGTGGCGGACCGCGCTAAGCGATGCTAAGCGAGACGTGAGAGTGCCATCACGGGCATCAAACCGCGCAACGGCGTTGGGGGGATAGCGTTTTCTCAACTTTGATCATCCTCATCCGCACTCAAAACTGCGCATCCAGCTTATGCCGCCTTTCCACTGCCCACAAACAACATCACTTCATTGCCATTCATCCACTCTCCTATTAGACCCTTCTACGAGTCCGTAGGGCGGCCTGCGTCGTCACTTGGGCCTACCGCTTACCTGTCTCGGAATTTTCGGTTGGGGGAAGGATGTGATGGGATCAACTACGTGGGAAACTGGATAGCTTTGGCCGGTTTAATGCGGCCGATTATGCGCCTTTCTGATTCGTTTCGACTGAGTTGTCGACCGAGTTAGCATAGGCACCTTTTCTCTCAGAATACTCTTGGGTTCGTCGAGGTAACTGTACCTAAGTATTATATATACGTAGACGAATATCACACTGTTAAACTGTTAAACAGAGCTTTAGTCTCCCGGCCTGCCCGGATGTTATTAAGAATTTAAAAATACAGTTCGCGCGACAAATTCGAGTCCATGCCCACCGTTTTCGTTCTGACGACAACTCAATGCGGATGAAAGCAGCAAACGTCAGAGAAAGCCCGAGAAGCCTGTTACTCAGCTCGGACTCTTACTCATCTACGCAAGCTTATCACATTGCTCAGCAACTTCTTGAAAGTAGAGGACTATCAGTTTGTGTTGCCGCGTCGAGCCACTGTTTTCTCTTGCGTTAATCACCCTCCGCTATGCTTCCCGCCTTTCCGCTCGTCGTCGCTCTGCATTTCCGCGCACCCGGGGCTTTTTCTCTGGCATAGATCACTCATATCACCGAAAGCTGTGTGCTGGGACAAAAGCTAATCAGAAATTGCTCTTCATTCGCCTCTGTCATCCTCGTAGCATCGAGACCAACGAGAGACACCTTCAGCTCGCCGCTCCAAGGATTGTGAGGTATTGAATAGCCGTCGTTGCGTTGCGTTGCGTACAGCGCCTGCATTGAATGCTAATGGATATTTTCCAGGTACATACCCTCGCACCGCGAGCTTTCGGAATAATTTAGAGCTATTTCCACTTGTGTATATATTAACTAGTATTCGAGCCTTGCCCAGTTTCAGCGCCAAAAGCGCTGTCCCTATCCCTTTTCAATCCGTTGCTGTAACCTGGCGAGTTCCGCGTCTTTCCCCATTCCCAACCGTAAAGCGCAATCGACAAGTAGCTCAGTTGACGCAAATACTCGAGATTTCCATCAAAAAAGGCTTCAGAATTGTTTGCATCCAAACGTCGATGGACGTTTCTTGTAGCTCGTAGCGGAGTTTTCGACTGACGAAATAATCAGTGCTACTGGATACCACTGGTCGTAGTACAAATCAAATTACTTGACTGTCTAGTGGTAAAAATTGACTTCATACAGCACATGGGCGGCAAATTGAATGAATTTGATTGAATTGAATTCAATCGAATCGAATTGAATGGCAAGTATAGAGATTTGTAGAGGTGTACTTGCAGCCCTAATACACACCCCAAAAATTCCACTGGCTGCCGACCTGACTATCGCCTGCAGGCTGCAGCAAAGTACACTACCCCGGACAATGAGTCGAGACCATGGATGGATTGGCGCAGGGGATGAGGAGCACCGCCTTGAAGCGCAGGTAAGGGCAAACCATCTTCAAGGCGGCGGACGAGGCAGCAATCGATCCCGGCACAAGAAAAGCTACTAGAGACTAGGAAGAGACAGATATGCGATCGGGGATTGAAAATAGCGGCTGGTCGTATTATACAGCATACATCCAGCATAAGGGAGGATTTCAATGGCCGAGGTCGCAGCTACAGAGGCTGTTCCACAACGTGTGCAAAATGCGCTCGCGGAAATCAGTTCGGGCGGCGCACAACATGGGGGCTCGAGGGTCCAACGACAGGCTTCATGAGCGAGAGAACGGCAGGGAGGAGGTGGCTGTGTTGGTAGATTGTTATGAGCAAGGAGGAAAAGGACTGAAATGCAGTCACGCACCGACTTCAGCACAATGCTAGACCACTCGATAAAGTGCATATCCATGAAAAACACCACAAATCGCAGGTACGGATTCATGAAGACTCGCGGACCAATTATTGATGCACCGCAGCTAATTTGAGGTCGTCCTTGGTGCTGTAAGCGCCATGAGTCGCCCAAAGCCGGAAAGGAGGCCAAAGAGCCAGAGAAATGTGCCAAATACTCAGAAACAAGTCAGGGAGTATATTGGGGACTTTCAAACAGCGTTAGGTGTGCTGGAGAGCGCTGGTGGTTGAGGAGGGAGCAAAGAGAGGTCGAATCCGGAAAATCAGATTGTGACGTGGCGACTGGATCCGGAAAAAAACCTCAGGCTACGATGGCTACGGCCGGCTATGCTATGTTGGATGAATTGAGTCGTAGTGTACTTGGATGCTGCATCACTCACAATCATAGGGACCTGGCCGAAAGGGTGCTTTGCCATGTACTCCGTTGTTTTGTGCTCCTTGACGTCCATCTTGACGGGGACGTGTTCATAGGGAACGTGCTTCTCCACGGGGGTAAGTGCGACGATCGCTGACCCTCCGCCTACTTCCGGGCGTGTATAAAGTTTGAGAACCATGTTAATAAGTTTCGAGGAGCGAGGATATTATTGGGATATGGCTGGTTTTATGGTCGCAAGGAACTTGCGGTGCCCCGGGTGACGTGGTGAATCATGTTCAATTGGCTGATGTTCTGAGATTGAATTGATAGTGCTGAGGAAGCAAAACCCGATATTTCGGTATTTAAATCCAGGCTGATGAGTTACGTTACTTCAATGGAGTTTGAAAAGTAATAATAGGTCGGAACACAATTTATTCTCTGCAAGTTCCTCTTCCCCGCAGGTGATTATGGGGGAATGAAGCTTTAGTCTTCCAGCCTGTGCGAATGTTGTTAAAATTTTAAAAATACGGGCTAGCTAAGACGCTACATCAGACTTTTGACAAAAATCTTTTTACCTTGTACTAGGTCAAAAAAGGCCACAACTTCGCAAGGCCACAATCTCAGACGAAATTCTCGCAAGGTCGCTCGTTCGACTCCAGCCGGGGGCTAAATTTGTCAAAATTGGAAGACGGGTGGGTACGGCACGGTTGCGAGAGATTGCAGCAGGACTCCTTAGAACTTTTACAGACTCTCACAGCCTTCTCATGTCCTATTTGTGCATTTTTGAGAGGTTTTTTCTTGCACTTTGACCTTGTGAGCTTTTTGGCAAGCTCACAAGCCCAAAAAGGCTGCAAGATTTTTGTTAAATTGCTGATGTAGGCTTCCAACGAATAATCTTTGGGGAAGAGGAGCCCCAGAAACTGAGTTTCTAAGATGTCTGTGAGTGAGGCTTCCGGATGAGCACTCTCCCACAAAAAAAAATAGGGAACGCAGAAACCGAACGAGCGTCATCCGAGAAGACGACTCCCCCAACAAACTTGATATCTGGCCTTGCCGCCTTCCAAGGAATATTACCGCAACCAGTAAGTTGATCACAGTGAAGCAAGTTGCAGTCAAAGCTAACTTGAATTTGATTTGGACTGTGTAGTCCATTGGAATGAATCAAGATCCGCTCGTGTTCAACCTGCTCGAAGCCGCATAGAAGCCGACAAAGAGTCCGATTACCTGAGTGTCACAGGCCATCTTTGAAACTTCCGCGAGAGCTTGGAACCGAGATGAAGGCTGAATCTCGTGGAATCAATTGCAAGACATCCAGGTAAAATATCCGGAGTGCACGTCCGAAAGGTAGGCAGCACGGCGACCACGTTGGGGAATTCATGACAATTCGACCATCAGACTAGTTTTAGTCGAAAAGCATGGTAGTAGTGGAATCAGAGACAAAAGGGAGGGTGACTGAATGGGAAACCTAACTATAGCTATTCCTCACTGGGGAGTCCCAGTGAGTGATAGGCGAGCTTAGCCGAGTGCGTATCACTATTAGCTGGCTGCGTATCATTTGATATGCAGGCAGTGGCGGTACACTTCCTTGAATATCGAGTTTGTTCTATTATTAGAATGCATATTCCTTCTCTTAGGCCAGTTAATCACAGTCTACTTTCTCATTTG
Organism: Mycena albidolilacea; assembly: GCA_029282495.1. NCBI lineage: Eukaryota > Fungi > Basidiomycota > Agaricomycetes > Agaricales > Mycenaceae > Mycena > Mycena albidolilacea. The sequence goes on from JARIHO010000093.1 coordinate 119,856, forward strand.
TTAGGATAAACAAGCTTTACAACCCATGCACATTGCACAGGTACATCTCGTTAATGCTTGCTCCTTTCTGCTCCATTGCCCTTGGCATGGTATCTATCGTTGACTTGCACCCTCATATCTTTTTGTGTTCCCTGTCCTCTGCGCACTTTCCCTTTTGCACCCAGCCCCAAGACGAGAGTTTTTTTTTTTGCCCTTGCCTTCCCTCCCACCATATTGTCATAGCCCTCAGGGCCACAGCATTTGTGCCAGGGGTTGCGATGTGCTGCTGCCGCTGCCTGCCGAGTATGGGCTCCTGAGGCAGAATCATGTGTGTGCTCTTTTGCAAAGATTGTTTGCCTATACCATGTCTCTCCAAACTCCAGATTCTTTCTGCACTTGGTGTAGTTGGTATTAATGGTGCCGTGACTCGCGACTCCGAGGCCCCAAGTCGACTCCACGAGTCGACTCTGAGTCGAGTCGAGTCGAATCACGGATGCGACTTCGTGCGACTCGCAAGTCGAACCAAGTCGACTTGCCCCGACTTCGAGTGACTTCGAGTCGGCCTCAAAAGTCAGTTATGTACCTTTCATTGTGTACTCCTCAGAGGACTAATATAATATCGGGAAATCACGTCGAAAGTACAAACTGAAAGAAATTTATGTACATATATGTTCTCTCAATATTTACAGCCTTTATGCATGTTCAGGCTGGGAGTTGGGGGAATGAAGGAGTAACTTTAATGCTTGCCTAGCTTGAGTAGGGGTTTCCAGTTCCCCAGCGGACACCCAACGCGAGAGAACAAGAGCCAACCTGAAGAAAAGCGCGAAACCAAACACGCACACCGACCCGCGAACACGGCGAACCCAGGGCCTGAAGGTTGAGCAAGTGTGAAGCACAGACGAGACGATCGGTACAGCGGGTGTCAAAGGATGATGTATAATCTCCAAAGAGTCCTTGAGCCGCCGCATTGTTGCCAGCGTTATCGGAAATAATAATGATAATAGCCCCAACAAATCTAGGTTGAATAATGAATTTTATATCGGAGTGGCAGCCAGCCCCGGTTGACGATGAAGAGGAGGACTGGCCTCGCAACATAGCCGCTGTGAGCGATTAACTTGAGCAACAGGATCCCAGGAGGTGATGGTAGCACTTACGGCAAGTTTTGAAATGGGGGCAGGAGGGAAATGTGTAGCTCAATTTTTTTGCATGTGGGTCTAATTGTATACCGCTCAGCTATCCAATTATGCACTCCCTGTTTTCCCATCGGTCAAAAAACATGGTCAAAAAAAATCCGACTTTATCGACTCGAGTCGACTTGAGTCGACTTCGAGTGACTCCCTGGGCCGGAAGTCGAGTCAAGTCGAGTCGAATGACTTTTGAAGTCGACTCGCCAAGTCGTGACTCGACTTTTCGAGTCGCGGCAACATTAGTTGGTATTGCTATACTTGCTACATTCTGTTATACATAGCGCTGAATGTGAAGCGCCACCAAGCAGGGATGTAGCCGAGTGATGGAAGACAAAAGCAAAAGGCAGGCTGTGTGGCAATGTTAGGCATAAGTAACCATATGAAGTTTGATTAATCAATTCTTGTCTCAACCCAAAATCTGGCTCAAGCATTGCTTGCTTAAATGTAGGGGGCAGCACAAATCCTGCAAACAGGTGAGCAATGTGGGATTCAAACCCAGTACCATCAGTAGACCAGCAAATTGAAAACTTAGAACATGTACTAACTGAGCCATGAAGACGACAGCAAAGAATCAAAAGGAATCCGTGATCCACAGGGTAGCATTAGTGGCCGAGGTAACAGCACGGCCCGCGACATCACATACCGCCGCGGATGGGACCATGGCAGATGCCGCCTCATTTTTTCAGCCTCGGCGTAGTCGTTTTTCAATTGCTTAGCAGTCTGGACGGCACCTGACAAAGTCAGTAAATGCAAGTATAGTCTCCTGAAACAGAAAACAATTCACCCTTTCGTGTGCTCAAGAAGACCGATATGGGTTTGCCAACAGAGTGCGCCTGCAGGGTGCTGAATAATTTGAAGTCACTGTGTTCAACTCATGGTTGGAATCAGGGCTGATTTGCGTTAACTGAGTGGGCTCACAGTCTAGCAAACGAGAAGTCGTTGTCGCCCCGCAGTCGAGGCACGCCGATGACGTGCCAGGTAAGCTTGCATGGTCGGAAGTCTTCGCCAAGCTCGAAAATGGTAGCCGCGCCGTCGCGCCGCTCATTTCCAATACGAAACGCAATGTCCTGGATGTTGGGTACAGTGGCGGAGACATGAACGAACGGACCGCACAGCCAATCCACGCATTTTCATGTGGGAGATTACAACTTCGAGGGTACTGCCGCGGATTTCATTCAGGATATGGACCTGCGTGATGTAATATTTAGATGCTTGTAAAACATAGATAATGTGCAAGGTAATACCTCGTTGACAAGGAAGAGCTGTATCTGGGAGAGGATTTGGCTGTGGGCGCCCCTGCGGAGAGATTCTGAGAGGAGAAACCACAGGAGGTGGGTAGTCATACCAATTGCGAGTCAGACTATCCCATTTCTCGCCCTGGCCGGTATCAGCGGCGATTGTGAAGGATGAACATGAACCTTACTGTGGTAATTCTAGATGAAAGAACTAGCATTTCAGATGCAGCAGCGGCAGTCAAGATCCTCATATGACGGTAGCATTTTTTGCGTCATTCCAGGCACCTTTCCCAAACTGAGCTGTGTCACCGGTCAATTCGCAACCTGATGGTGTACAAATGAATAGAGACCTTGCGGTGGGCCACCGGGCGCCACCCGGTGGCTGAACAGGCATGCGGTTGCAGGTGGCTATGTCATCTGGTGGCAATCTCCGTTTCGATGTTCGCTCGCCCATTCTCATGAATCTTTTCTAATAATGAGCCATCGCTATCTTCTTTCAGCTGCTCAATGGTGAAAGGCGCGGGATGATTTTGCGCTTGGAAATATGGGCAAAGAACATGATGAAAACCCTACCGCCTTTGGATTAAGGCGACGCTGGGGAGTCCAGCAGGGTTTAACGACGAAGAACGTCGGTTGAAACAGAAAGGATCAACAAATGGTTAGATAATCAGGAGGATGAAACGGGTTACCGAAAAGCAATGTACCTTCTGAAACAGCAAGTGAAACGGGTGAAAGAACAATGGGCGAGGACAATGGGAGAATACGGTCAGGTGACCGATCGATGGGGCACATTCTTGGGATTAAAACGCGTCTCGCGTTGAAGAAACAAGCCAAACACGTTTCACCAACTCTTCAGAACCGCGTTCTGGGGAGTTTGAAACGTTCAGGCATATAACAATGGGAACCAGAGCATCGGTATTATTTGTACAGAACAAATAAGTAAAAGGTATAAAAGGCCTGTAAAAATGTAGTGTAGGGCAACTTACGCCCCCGGGCAATACACCTTTTCTCACGCACTCTGGAACGGCTTTGGAACGGTTACGGAACATCGTTGGATTTTGGAACTCGCGCAGAACATACGGAAATACGGAACTTGGAACTTTGTTTATCGGCGGAGCAACCACACCAGAATTATCAAAACTTACTTATCTAAATTGCAACAGCCATATACATTGGTTGGATCCCCCGAATTCGCACGAACTACGTTGCTTGATTTTGTTGGAACGCGTTGGTTGAGTTTTGGGTTGTTTGGGCTGTTGGAGGTTCTTCTCATCTTCGCGCTTTTCACGAGTCGGCACGTTAAGTTCGTTTCATCTGGAGCCCACCGCGAGGGGGTTCATTCAGATAAACAAATTTTGATTGCGCTGGTCGCGGTCTTCTACACAAGCTTTTACACAAACTTTCAATATTCCGGGAGACAGTCGTAGGCGGACGCCTGCAGACACAGCAAGGAACGAGGTTAGGGAACAAGTACGCGCGCAGGCTGTAGTGTATACGAGGAGGAGAGCAGCGGAAAGAGACGATCTAGGCATTGCAGGCGACGCCGAGGAAGTCAATACGGGAGATAATTCGCTGGACGAGTTACCTTTTGATCAGGAAATAGAATCTTTACTCGACATCGATCTATCGTTGGATTGGGACGAAACTGCAGACCATACCTTTTCACTTCGACCAATTACACCAGAGTCAACAACGATGGCGGGAGTAAATGTACCACCGGCTGGGAACGGCGTTGCAAGTTTTAAAGTACCGCGAGCTTGGGAATCCAATGTTCCCAAGTTCACCACCGAGGACAAAGATGATCTGCGGGACTTCATCGAGCAGGTTGATGATATTATTGCGCTGGCGCAAATCACCAACGATGATGAGAAGAAGAAGTTACTCACGGCTTATCTTCCGGCGAAGAAGCGAGAAATTTGGAGGGCATTATCGGAGTACACAGCTGGAACGACTTACGCCAACTTCAAGAAGGCGGTGTTGGATGCGTACCCAGAAATGAAGGAGGACCTGGATGGGACCCTCGAGGAGTTGGAGAAACTATGTGCAGAGAATAGAAATATCAAACGCGCCGAGGAAGGACGTCTTAAGCGTTTCGGGATGCGCTTCAGAACCCTGGTGAAGAAGCTTAGCCAGGCGCCTGCAATAATCCTTAACAAGGAGGCTTGTCGCCGATACCTTGATGCGCTCGAGCGTGGATTCGCTGAGAACTTGAGGATGGCGATCAATACTCGAAACTTGATCAAGGATGACTTGGTGCAAGCTGGAATTCAACCAGCAGCGGCACAGAACACGTTGGACCACAGAAAGGAGGACCCGATCATCTTGGACGAGTTGATCAAGATGGCGGAGCGTTTGGCAAATAAAGGGAGCACCGAGGTTACTTGGGGCGATGAGGACAGCCCCGAGGTTAAACGTTCGGACCGGTTCCCGACAGTCAAGATCGAGCGTAGAGACGCGCGGCTGGAGGAGTTGGGAGGTGAATTATCAGGTCTCCGCGATGCGTTTGCGGTCTCCCAGAAACAAGCGAAGGTGGCTCACGAGTCAGACTAGTGTTGCCGCGGCTCAAGCCGTCACACTTTGTCACAACTCACCATCTGTGCTCCCATACGAAAACAACAATTCCTCCCACCCAGGTCGGTATGGGGAGATACTTGAGTACCCCCTAGGCATTATACCTGATGCTTAATATCACATAAAATACTTTGTAGGTTTTTTTAGGTGGCCAATACAAAACCTGTCAAAACGGCTCATGTGACGGCTTGAGCCGCTGAGCCGTAAGCTTCTTTTCCCTCATAGCGCACCAAAAATTATAGATAGAACATATGTTAGCCGAGGATAAATGAGGCTAACCTTATTGTAAACATGCCTCGCAACATGGATATTCGCCAAAATCTTATAGGACCACAGTGGAGGTCGAGCCATGGTCGGAGCCGGCCTGTCACGTTAGCCGAGCCGCGGCAACACTACTCACGAGGAATTGCTGAAGGCTTTCCAAAACACAAGAAACTCGGGTCCATCTCGAGATGATAATGAGCAACGCGACACGGGGGCACGCAGTAATGGGCCTACCTCGTACGGCCCGGATAGGCAGTACAATCGAGGGTATGGTGGAACGACGCAGAGAGGAGGTTGCTACTATTGCGAAGGCCAGGATCACTTTTCAAAGGAATGTACCGTCAAGTCGTCCCATATCCACAAAGGCTGGATTGTCGTTGAGGATGGACAACAGAAATTGGCGGATGGGAATTATATTCCTAGAGGGAAAGGATCAACTGCGGCGCGCGTAGAAGAGTATTGGCAAAGGAAAGGCGCTGCCGGGCAGCACCTGAATGAGGTGTTCTATAATGGGGCGGTGGAGGATGAATTTGACATGCTACGCGATGAAGTACGCACCTTACGGGTGAAGCTGAACCAAGTTGCGAATGGACAGCCGACCCCAGCACCTGTGATGCAGATGCAGGCCCAAGCTCATTCGTACGCAAATCAGGCAGCACCTGTCGCACCAGTTAATATGGAGGAATTGGGACGGACTGTGTTCAACTTGATGAATGCGGGAAATTCTGTTCAAAATCAAAATATTCAGACCCGGAGCAAGACGCGAAACGTAGCGTTTACGGACCCACCGGAGCAGGATTTTTGAGGACCCCAGGGATAGAGGCGCGGGCGAAGCCAAGGAACTCAACGCCTCTGGAGGGGAATAAGCCCGGAAGTCATGATAACGAAACAAGGAACAAGCAACAAGAGTTACCATACCGATTTGTCAAAGCTATCGGAACTGGGGCCCGAACTCTGCCAGCATCCGAGAGTAGAACGGAACGGCGGTATCTTGATGATGGTGGAAAGTCATACGAGTTGAAGGCGCCGATTCAACGCGATGGTTTGACAGAAGATATGCTAGAACGGATCGACAACACGGAAGTTACTGTGAAGTTGAAGGACTTGTTTGGGATAAGCAAGGACTTACGGGAAGGGGAAAAGTTACGATTGACAAGGATACGTCAGTCGTTGAAAGAAGAAGAAAAAGAGCAGGACTCAGCTCCTTCGAAAAATGTTCCAAAGGCGGTAGAAGCTCAGGCGGTTGCAACATTAGCTGAACAAGATAGTCAGTTGATGTGTAATGCGCTGGAAATGGGGGACTTGCCGGAAGTACAAGGCGTATTTATTACAACGCTTGGGGCAGAAGGCATGCCGGCTGGTTCGGTCATTGCCCAAGACCCGTACTTGCAATACCTGGAAGGGTTGAGCAATGGGGAGGAACCAAAACAGATATATGTTGCACGCGACTCCGTACCGTTGCGGGTGACGTTCCCGTACATCAACAGCCAAGGACCGGTTGAGAGTGTGTTGGACACTGGCTCGCAAATTGTATCGATGTCATTGGCACAAGCGCAAACGTGCGGGTTGATCTGGGACCCGACAATTAATATCTTCATGCAGAGTGCAAATGGGCAGCTGGAGAAGTCGATGGGATTGGCGAGGAACGTACCATTTCGGTGGGGAGAGTTCAAGATTTATCTCCAAGTCCACGTAATTCGCAACCCGGCGTACAAAGTATTACTTGGGCGACCTTTCGACGTATTAACGAAGATTCGGACGGACCATGAAGATGGGAATCAACTACTCACACTTACGGATCCGAATACGGGGAAGGCCTGGACTGTGCCAACCTATGATCGTCCTAGAGATGAGAAGAAGCAACCACAAAATGGCTCAAACAATAAACAAACAATTACCAACCAGGATTTTCACAAAACTTCAAGGAATTGACACAGCCGTGTCAAGGAGAGGAGCTGGCGATTATGGTTGGGTTCGACGAAAATAAAGAGATGCGGGTTGAACAGATCTATCAACCAAGGGGTGGAGTTATGGCATCTGAAAAGATTGTTGAAGCATATATTTCAGCATCCGGAAAGACGGGTGACATGTCATACGATGTACAGGCGGCTGAATTGTTTGAAACCTACCGGAAACAAGTCATTGAAGATGTGGATGGAGTTCCGCATAAAGTCTTTGCGAACATCGTTGGGAAACCTGTACAAGAAAAGGGTCAAGAAAAGGTGTTTCGGGGAAGAAGAAGCGAATGGGACACCCGCACGTGGCATACCGTGGATACGGAAGTACGATGTGCCTGTTGCCAGACGATTGACTTCATCTGTCCAACCGAGCCGGTGGAATTAGTATCGGTGTTCGCTGGGAAGAAGTACAAACCTGTGGGATTGAAAGTCAGGCCGGTTTACACCGAGCTGCCAGACCAATACAGGATACGGAGGGAAATTAAGGGTGATCCGCTGGAAGGACTGCCACCCCTAAATTCTCAACCACCAGACTTTGAACCGGGGGAACGGTATACGGAGGAACGAAAAGAGGAGCTTGAGAAGAGGCATAATGGGTTCCTACAGCCTGAGGAGTTAAAATTGTTGCATAATATTGTGAGGAATCACGAACAGGCGTTTGCATGGAACGATGAGGAGCGGGGTAGCTTTCGCCACGACTTCTTTCCACCGGTTGAGTTTCCGGTTGTAGAACACGAGACCTAGGTTGAACGGAGTATCCATATTCCACGGGGTCAACTCGAGGAATTCTGAAAAATAATCAAGAAAAGACTTGACGCTAGGGTTTACGAGCCGTCAAACGCATCATACCGGGGCAAGTTCTTTAGAGTATTGAAGAAAGATGGGAAAAGCATTCGGTTGGTACATGCCTTGGAGCCGTTAAATGCAGTAACAATTGCACATTCCGGGCTACCGCCAGCAACCGAGGAGCTAGCAAACCATTTTGCAGGTCGTGCCTGTGGAGGATGCTTGGATCTGTTCTCGGGTTATGATCACCGAGACATCGCGGAGAAGTCAAGGGACTTCACCACTTTTCAAACACCGTTCGGAGCATTGCGACTAGTAAAACTGCCACAAGGATGGACCAACAGCGTACCAATCTTTCACGATGATGTCACCTATATTCTCCAAGATGAGATTCCACATGTTACGATGCCGTACATCGACGACGTACCGATACGAGGACCAGGTTCGCGTTACGAGCTGCTGGATGGCACTTGTGAAACGATTCCTGAGAACAATGGGATCCGGAGGTTTATCTGGGAATATTTCAATGATTTAAACCGGATCATCCAACGTGTAAAATACTGTGGAGGGACGTTTTCAGGGGCCAAGTCGGTTTTGTGTGCTGAAGAATTTCATGTTGTTGGACATTTGTGTTCGTTTGAGGGCAGGAAGCCGGACACGGACAGAATCGGGGTTATAATGCGATGGGGTGCTTTGAAGGACGTATCTGACGTACGCCGCTTCCTGGGGACAGTTGGGGTATTGCGGATGTTCGTAAAGGACTACGCAAAGCTTTCCCGGCCAATACAGAAGTTGACAAGGAAGGATGAGGAATTCGAGTGGGGTACGGAGCAGGAGTTAGCAATGGAGAAGCTTAAAGAAGCTTTGGCTGGTGCACCATGCTTAAAGCCGTTGAATTACGACTGGGATTCGGATATTGTGATGGTGGTAGACACGTCTTGGATGGCGGTTGGGATACAAGTCTACCAGACTGATCCAAACGATCCACGGAAACGATACTACGCCAAGTTTGCGTCGATTACTTTGAACAGAAGGGAAGCGGAATTCTCACAACCAAAGCGAGAGCTTTATGGATTAAAGCGGGCGTTGGAGGCGATGCAGTATTGGCTGTTAGGATGCCGGCGCTTAGTGGTTGAAATGGATGCAAAATATATCCAAGGGATGTTAAACAACCCGGGGATGGGACCGAACACAACTATAAATCGATGGATTGAACAGATCCTTATGTTCAAATTCAAGTTGAAACATACCAAAGGCGCAAACTTCCCGCCAGACGGGTTATCTAGGCGAGAGGCCCAGCCAGGAGATGAGATATGGCTGAATACGGAGGATGATACAGAAATAAACGGGCCACCAGGGGAACATGGCGATTGGGGTTATTCTGGAGAGCAGCCACTGGATTTCGATGAGTTTAAGGGTGAGATTGACACAAGGGGAGGATACCTTCAAGAAGTAGCGGGATTTGCTACTGGTGTGGAGGATTTCGAGGGTGAGCTCAATAGAGCACGCTGTGAAGAAGAGATGATCGCAGAATGTGTGAAAAGGGGATATGAGTCGGAAGGACTGGTGTTACCAACTTACCTCCAGACTGCAGAGGAACGATTACTCCCAGAAGAGAAGTTCCGAAATGATGAGTTAGAACGCGAGGATTATGATGAGGAACACAGAAGCGCTGGAGCGCGCGAGCAAGACGAGAAACTCGTATTGGTTTGCGAGTGGCTGAAAGATACGTTAAAACGGCCAGTTGGGATGGAAGATGATGGAAAATACAAACGTTTCATCCGTTACGCATCGAAATTCTTCATGGCGAAAAACGGGAAATTATACCGTCGAAAGGAGAATTCAATGCATCTGTTGGTTGTTCAGAAGGAACACAGGATGTACATGATGCGCTCGGCGCATGACTCACTTGGACATAGAGGTGGATTCGCAACAAAATCTTTGCTGGAACAAAGGTTTTGGTGGCCGGATTTGGAGGGAGATGTGCGGTGGTATGCTCGGACGTGCCATCTGTGCCAAAAACATCAATTAGCAATCATGAAGGCACCGCCAACGGTGTCAACAACGCCGAGTATTTTTCAGGAAATACACACCGATGTGATGCATATGAGCGAAACATCAAACGGGTGCAACTTCATTGCAGACGCACGATGCGCTCTGTCAAGGTATGCTGAGGGAAGAGGATTGAGGAAGCAATCAGCAAAGAATGTTGGGATCTTCCTCCTGGAAGACATCATTTGTCGTTGGGGTTGTCCGTTATGGATTATAACAGACAATGGGACGCCATTTATCGCTGCAGTGGAATGGTTGAAAAGCAAATATGGGATTACGGGAATCAGGATCTCACCTTATCATTCACAATCAAATGGCGTGGTCGAGCGCGGCCATTGGGACTTGCGGCAATCGCTGTACAAAGCAACGGGAGGGAACCTGCGTCAATGGTTCTACTTCCTGGCTCAGGTATTATGGGCGGATCGGATTACGGTACGAAGGGGGTGGGATGCTCGCCTTACTTTGCGGTGTGTGGAGCGCACCCGACGTTACCATTGGATGTGGCAGAAGCAACCTGGATGGTGGAGTACCCTCACCATATCATATCGACGGACGAGCTCGTTGGACTTCGAGCTCGGGCACTAGCAAAACACGTTGTACATGTTGAAGAAATGCGCACCAGAATGGCGGCCATAAAAGAGAAGACAGCAGAGGAATATGCGGAAAAATATAAGCATGTAATCAAGGATTACTGCTTCAAGCCGGGAGACGTTGTACTTGTACGGAATACGGTAGATGAGGGATCTCTGAGTGGCCGGAATCGCGATCGATGGTGGGGCCCTCTAATTGTGGTCAGAAGAACAAAAGGAGGGGCCTACATCGTTTGTGAATTCAACGGTGCGGTATGGCAGAAGAAAATTGGTCGGTTCAGGGTCATACCATATGAACAACGGCAAAAGCTGGAGATTGGGACCCATATTGAAGATCTAATAGATGTCTCGCAAGAAACGTTAGATGACTTGGAGAATGGGGATGAGGAAACTTACGGAGGGAGGGACTTGCAGTTTGATGGAGTTCAACTGCAACCAACCTTGGCGGAATAGAATAAAAAAGGGTTGCACTCGGATGAGGGGCAACTGGATGGTTGGAAAACTCAAATCACACAGAAATTTTACAAAGAGACGGCCAGCGCTCAAAATAAATATTGGGTATGAAGGAGACAATAAATAAGCGGACTACGGAGGGTGCCAAACTAATCAATATCAGCACGCATCGGGCAAGTCGCGACGAGGTGGGAGTGCGAAGAACAATAGACAATAGAAGCAGCGTTTAGGAATCCTGGACACGCATCAGCAGAGTTCGAGGATGCTAGGAGACACGTACTTGATCAGCTGCCGCTGGTTGAGTTGAGTGTGAGTCTTGAAGCGCTTGGAGCTGCCAGCAGATGTGTTTCTGTGCACATGAGAACCGCCGGATTTCCGCGTCGAGGCGAGCCAGTCGTCGACGTAATTCAGCTTCGGAAGGAGGGAGTTTGTGGGAATCGGCCTCGGAACGAGGACGGCGAAGTTGCACTTCTGAGGAGGAAGTTGTGGAACTTGCATCGGAGTGTGGGGCTAGAAGAAAATAAATAGGTGGAACAAGTTAAAAAAAAAAAAAAAAAAGGAACGTACAGTGTGGCAGATCACAGCGCGCTCGAGTATGGGCTAGGGAGCGGCTATCCCTGTCTGCCTCGGGAACGGGACGTTTGCGCGGGATACGTGACCCCGTAGACGATACGACGCGATCGGCACGGGGGCCGGTAGGGATGGGCTTGGTGACAACGGCGAGGCCAGCTAAGAAGGACGGGTGAGAAAGATGAGGATAGCAAGGATAAGATTATACGCACCGGGACGCTGGGAGGACTTCTCACTCGAAGCCTGTCCATTTGGGCGTCCAAATCAGACAACGGCGACAAAGGGGCTAGTAACGATACTATGAGTGATGGGGAAATAGCGATGAGAAATCTAAAAAGGGACTCACCCTGGGTCGAGGAAGGAACAGCAGTAGTGGAAACGTCGCCGACAACGGGAGAAGAGGGATGCTGAATGCCAGAAGGCTCTTCAGCATCGGATTCTTCACCACTAGATGGGATGGAAACCGCGTCTTCATCGGTGGAGGGAGGCTAGAGTGTAATAAGAAGAGAAACGGAGAAGAGGAACAGTATGGGGCGAACCTTGTTGACACGGGCAGCATGCTTCAGAGCGGCGCGACGTTCAGCACGGGCAGCCACACCATCGGCAGCACGAGCGCGATCGGCCTGCGCATGGTTACGATCACGGAATAACTGGCGTTTACACGCAATTTCGCCGGCAAAATCTTGAATAGCGGTCAAAGTGTCGGCGGATGGATTAGGAAGCCGAGCGTTGTTAGAATGGAGGGCAGAGCGAAGCGTGAAGACACATTCGCCGACCTCCGACACCAGCGCGAAAGAGGCAACTTGAGGCCGAAAAGGAAGCTGGGCTGGTCTTAGAAGGAATATTTCGCCAACAAAAAGCGTGGACATACCACAGAATTCGCCGAAGCGACAAGGAACGCATCCTGATCAACAGGATCTTCGTAACGAGTGGCGCGGACAGTCTTGAGAAGCTTGCGGATGGCCGCTTCATCAGCCAGTGACAAGCGGGGCGCGTCAAAGGCAGACATGGTGATCAAAAAGTCAAAACCGAACCAGCGGTTAAGAAGAAAGCGAAGGCTAAAGGAGGCGAGTTGGAAGCGATAAAAGAAGCGGAATAATGAAGAAAGGAACCAGAATGAGGCACCTTTTATACCATTTGGAGAGCGGCACGGGATAAATATCTGAGGACAGATAGTAGCAGTGAAAGAGGGAGGAATGGATAAACACGTACCTGAAACGACGACACGACGTGGCGGGCACGTCGAGACACGAGAAACGAACACGTAGGGCAGAGGAGGACAATGGTATGAGGAAAAATCCAAGCGCCTGAAACTCGGATGAGTTTCATGGCAAAAAGATGAAACAAAAATGCGAACCGACAAAGCCCATTGTTCTCGATTGGGACACGTACAAGGACGACGACACGACGTAGTCGACACGTCGACGCAATAAACAGGACACGTAGAATGGGGCGGCACCTGAGACTGGAAACTCGGATGAGTTTGATGGCGAAAACGAGGCAAAAACACGAACCTAGAGGGCTATTGTTCTTAAAACTCAGCCCCGAAGGCAGGACCGTACAAACAGGCTCACACGAGTCGAAAATCACACGAAGGGAGCGTCAACAAAGGTCCCGCAGGACTATATTCAAGATATAATACAAGAAACCATAAATTAAAACAAGATACGTCGCAACGCCAAGAAAACCGGCGACCAAAAACGGACTACGGAATACCAAGAAGGGCGAGGAAAATCGCCTGGAGACGGTCCGTAACGACTTGAAGGACAAGCGGGTGGAGATGGGTTTCGAAGCCGAGGGAGATGAAGCGGGTAAGAAGACCGGTGTCGGTAGCTGAGCTGGCTAGAGCACGATAGCCGCGCAGCGCGAGGCCATCGGTGGCGCGATGATTAAGCTTTAGCGGTGTCAGAAACGAGAAAAGAAAAGATAGAAAGGGGAACGTACCGTAAAGCGGGTAATGGCACCCTGCGCTGTGGAATAAAACCAAGATTGGGCCTTGGTGTATTCCCGGTCTGTCGGGAATGGTCAGAAAAGACTGAAAATCAAAGAGGAGGAAGGGGCGTACCGAAGGACGAAGGGGGGAGTTGATTATTGTGAACGGCAGTGCAGAGGGCGGAACACTCCTCATACAGGAAAGTGTTGCGGGTGTGGCCGACGTTCTCCATAAAGAAGTCGGGATCGGCAAAGGTGCAGTAGGGCACACCCAACACGTTGCAAGGAGGACACGGGAGACCAGTCTCGCCAAATTCGCAGTCGACGCCAAGCTCGGCACAGCTGCTGCACTTCGCATTAACCTAGAAGGGGTTAGCGAGGGTAGAACAAAGGAAATAAAAGTGGACGCACGTGGATCCGGTACTTCATAAGGCGATTTACGCGGCGATGGTCGACGTGAAGCGGCATCTCTGAGAGGTGGGGGAGCTGCCAGTGGCCCCGTGCATCGCGAATGACACGGACAGGGTCGTTGGGTGGCGGAATGTGAGGCACGATGAAGCCCTCAGGAGAAGGACTGGAGTTACTGGATCCGAGAGACGAGACGGGCGGCGCGGGTGCAGGCCTGGGAGCGGTGAATGAGTGGTCGTGAGGGTAGTTCGTGTCGTAAGAGGAGTTGGAAGGCATGATGAAAGTATATACAAGGGGAAAAGTGCGAAGTATAAAGCGGGAGAAGGAGTGAAAGACGCTGAGGAAAATGGGCGGCGGCGCCGCGCATTTTATGGGGGCTGTGTGTGGCGGTGCAGGGACAATGGCCAAACAACCATTAAGCAAAGAAACAATGAGAAAGGAGATTATAATGGGAGGGCCAAAAGAATGAAGCAAAAGAGATAATAGGACGAGGACGTACGAGGGATTTACGCCAATAATGCACCCCGCAGCGACAATACGCGGAGTGTTTGGGACCCGTGTTTGGTGATCAAAAAGCCATGGGTGGAAAAATCCGTCTGCGCAAAGCACAACGGCGGCAAAAAATCTGCTTGCGCAAAGCACAGCAGGGGTAGAAAACAACCGGGTAGCACGGGCCAGGAATTGTAGGAGAAAGGCTCCACGCAGCCGTTAGACAGCTGGTGGAGTGGACGAACGGTCGGGCGGCCAAGAGCCATCACACCGCTGGACCTGCCAGCGAGGTGGTGGTGGTAGGAAGCAAGAAGTAAAAGGGTGAGAACGAGCGCCCACAACCGAGGAATTGGGTCCGCTTTCGGCCCGATCACGGAGAAATTATAAATCCGGAGATCTCCGAGAACAAATGAACATACCTCTGCGCACGCAAAAATCAACGCCTACGGTAGGATCAGCTGACTGGGGACAGTCAGGATCTGTCAAAGAGGGAGATGAAAGGCGCGGGATGATTTTGCGCTTGGAAATATGGGCAAAGAATATGATGAAAACCCTACCGCCTTTGGATTAAGGCGACGCTGGGGAGTCCAGCAGGGTTTAACGACAAAGAACGTCGGTTGAAACAGAAAGGATCAACAAATGGTTAGATAATCAGGAGGATGAAACGGGTTACCGAAAAGCAATGTACCTTCTGAAACAGCAAGTGAAACGGGTGAAAGAACAATGGGCGAGGACAATGGGAGAATACGGTCAGGTGACCGATCGATGGGGCACATTCTTGGGATTAAAACGCGTCTCGCATTGAAGAAACAAGCCAAACACGTTTCACCAACTCTTCAGAAACGCGTTCTGGGGAGTTTGAAACGTTCAGGCATATAACAATGGGAACCAGAGCATCGGTATTATTTGTACAGAACAAATAAGTAAAAGGTATAAAAGGCCTGTAAAAATGTAGTGTAGGGCAACTTACGCCCCCGGGCAATACACCTTTTCTCACGCACTCTGGAACGGCTTTGGAACGGTTACGGAACATCGTTGGATTTTGGAACTCGCGCAGAACATACGGAAATACGGAACTTGGAACTTTGTTTATCGGCGGAGCAACCACACCAGAATTATCAAAACTTACTTATCTAAATTGCAACAGCCATATACATTGGTTGGATCCCCCGAATTCGCACGAACTACGTTGCTTGATTTTGTTGGAACGCGTTGGTTGGGTTTTGGGTTGTTTGGGCTGTTGGAGGTTCTTCTCATCTTCGCGCTTTTCACGAGTCAGCACGTTACGTTCGTTTCAATGGCACTTTCGGTCATGGCAAATTTTAATGAACTCGGAAAATTCGACCGTTACGCGCTACTGGAACACTTGGTCAAAATGGAACAGTATAGTCAAACAGTATAGTCTCTATAGAGACTAGTCAAATGCCATCCATTTTCCGACCGGGGTACTATGTTCGCCGAGGCTGTTGACAGCCTTTGAAGGCACGCATGGAAGTTGTGTACAGAATATACGTCGACCATTCATGGTGTTCACAGAAAATCTCTAAGAATTGAGAGGACCCCCAAAAATACGGTTGGAACTTTGATGTCTGGTCCAGAAATTTAAGACAGCAAATTTGGCCTGGGCAAAGGGATTTTGCCGCAACAGTGCTTTTGCCGCATGCAGCGGCAGCGGCAGCGGCACTGCAGCGGCAGTCTGCGGTAGTTGTACTTACAGCAGACATTGAGCTGCTTGGTATTACAGTAATTAGTGGTTTCAAGGGTGTTGGCGCACTCTACTGTAACTAATGTATCCTTTAGCCAATGCCCCGGGTTGAATAAAGTCTTGCCCACAACATTAAGACATGAATTATTTTCGACACAGCGGTAGTCTGCGGCAGTATAGCGGCACCCAAACACATGCAAACATTGGGCAGCGGCAGTTGGCAACACTCTGCAGCGGCAAAGTTGGCACTTTGCAGTGGCAGTAGGGGTATTTCAGCGGCACTAGGCCGTATGCTGTGGCACTTCTGCAGCTGTCTGCGGCACTCACAAACGGCAACACAGCGGCAATGTAGCTGTACAGCGGCAGTTCAACAGCCCTTCAGCGGCAGTTTTCTTTGGTCTGCGGCACTCGGTCCTCGACATGCGGCACTATGTAGCGGCACTTTTAGTTCTTATACTGGACTTTATCCTCATTCTTGGCATTGCTGCGATGAAAACAACTCCTTGGGACTGCTTGCTGGCCTTGTCTTTTCGCTGTAAGCATAGTTGACTGAGGCGGCAGTTTTTCTGTGGGCTGCAGGACTCGGTCTTCGACATGTAGCACTATGTTGCTTTACCTCTTACACTGGAATTTATCCTTCTCATTGGCATCACCACATTCAATGGGACTGCTCGTTGTTGGGCGATACCGACCTTTTCTTCCGATGAAAATGTCCTGTGTACTATATAATCGACTCATGCTCTGGAATACGCTGCCTGCGCTTGATTCTCGGACTGCGGCGCCGTAACATGCCACTCACCTCGTCTTCTACTGGATCAGCGGCAAAATTGGACTTTTTAGCGTCAGTTATGCTGCTTACAACGGCATTCCTGCGGTTGTCCGCGGCACTCACACGTCGAGACACGGCAATGTGACAAGTCGGCGGCAATCTTATTTCAACCATGCAGCGGCAGTTGTGTTCGCCGTCTGCCGCAGTCTTGTGTCTCTCTGCAGCCAGTTGAATCCTTGTGCACTTCCAGTGCCAGTTTTCCCCAGGTCTTTCGTACACGATGTTCAACATTGCCCAACCATATCCCAACAGTTCAACCATGGCCATTTTCGGACCCTGAAAGCATTTTTATACGGGTATTCAAGCCAATTATGTTTCAAATTTCTGGTTTGCAACATTATCAATGTGTTTGCATGGCATTGGCAGTACGCAAACCGTAGCTGCGGAGCCCACGGCCGCAGTCTGCGGCAACACAGCCACCGTGCAGTGGCGCTCTCGTTACCGCTGCATAAATCATTCCGGAAAGTGTTTCGAGATTTGTATACTAAGCGACTCCCATACTCATATTACACATCATAGCAAGGAGAAAAGAGTCATGATTGGTGTTCTAATCATGTTATTCAACAGAATTATAATCCATGCAGATACATACGTTGCGGCGCGCTGACCATATAATCATCTCCATTCTTAGATTTATGCTCACAGATGTTCCAATCAAGTTTTTTATGGAAAAAACACCGAAATGACCTTAACTATGTGCCAGGAAGTGGCATCTCATTCTTCCATCTGAACATGCTGTCAACTGAGAGTTGAAAGGAAATCTCCATTCAGCCACGAGCCACCACAAGAAATCCTTGGCGGGAAATTACTTGGAAACGAATCCCCAGTACTCCCACCATCTAATGAGGCCACCGTTTCATGGGCATGCCCTCTGTGTAGGAACAGCAGGATTCGTGTTCAATTCAGCAATGGCAACAGCTACTCTGCGGCAATGTTGAATGTACCTCTGCCGTTGAAGTCGACGGTTCTCAGGTAAATACTGAAGTTCTGGAGTTCACAAAACGAATAATTCACAAGTGCTCCCCAGTAGCAAAAAGTCGGGGTCATTCGGGCTTCTCATCCAGATATTCAGAAATTAGTCCTCGACCTTGTAAACCTGTACTGGCGCAATCTACTCAAATGGTGAGCCCGGGGTCCTCTGGTACCCAGCGAGATTCATCGAACGACGAAAACAGTATGAACGCACAGCTCGGGAATATGAGTTTGAGTGGCTGGAGTGCAACGATGGCACTCTTTTCCACTCGTCAGACGACTTGGATATACCACCACTGATGTTGCGGATATTTTACAGATCCCGAAAAGTGTGCAAGGAAATCAATGCGATCCAACTTTCCGCGGCCCAGGTAAGGTCTGCATCGAATCTAACTCATGTTCAATTCAAGATTCTGATTTTTACCTTGGGAATGTCCACCTACCTGAAACCCGATGACCCCGACCACAAGAATCCGGAATTGCAGGCTATATTCAGCGCTGCAATTCCCCACGTCGCCGACATTCTAGCCGCTTTCGACCACAATTATCCAGTCATTGAATCATTCATACAGTTTATTGCCAACAGGAAGACAATTGATATTCTCCGAGAAGCAGATGACTGGATGCGCTCGCTGTGCTTGGTCCTTAAAAACCTGAGCTGGAGGCAGTAATCACGGAACCCTTGGGCAATCTGCTCAAACAGATGAATTGTGATGTCCCGCTGTGGTGGTGGAATAACAATTTAGATTGGTAGCAGATGAAGTTACAGTGACGCCAGGGTGGTTGGGTCCCAGCGAGGCGAGGCAGCAGCGGCGAGAATGAAGTTAATTGAACAGGAGTCCATCACGCTGACCTGTAGTGGTGAGCGAAGTCCAGTAAAGCATAGTGTGAAAGATAATGTGTAGTAGAAGATAGAGTGCACGGTAGCATGCAGCGGTACGCTAGAGGCAACGTCAAACTTGCTGCAGTGCTGCAGCGGTAGCACAGCGGCAGTTTGAAAGTGGAGCGGCAGTCCAGCGGCAAAGATCAAAGCGGTGCTGCGGCAGTCCCACGGTAACAGCGGCAATAGGGAGTTTGTGCAAAAGCCGCATGAGCCGCATGCGGCTTTTGTGCATTGTGCAAAGCCGCATGATAAACTGAAGAATTTATGAGTGGATTGATGTTGATTTTGATGAAATACGGGTAATTTAGGTGCTATCCAGTACATTGAACCACTTACCAAACGTGATGTGCATCATTTTTGACATCATTATTTGGCTTCTCCACAACCGCTGCGCGGCTATGGCCGTGATGCTGCCTAAAAAGGCCATTCTCCCACCTTAGTATGGGGGAGTGATATATCACATCCCTCTGATCTTCGGGTGCGGTGATATATCAAAACTGATAACTTAGAGGCGGTTTTGATATATCAACGCACCGTCCTTCCTTAGGATGGGGCCATTATTTCTGACCGCCGTGTCACTGCCCAGCACGATGCTGATGAATATATACATTTGGACAGCATCGATCAAAGGTCGTGCGAATCGCGATCAGTTGCGATCAAAGCTCTTTGACGTCGTCGGCCACAGCGATGGCAAAATATCCTTCAAAAATCACGAAAAATTTGTGGAATATGGGGTGCATACACAGTATACCTACTGTGAAATGTATGGTATACACAATTTGGAATAAGACTAAATATACCTGTTTTATTGAATTTCGCTACCCATGAGGTTGCTGGAATCTGCTCGCCATCGTCAGCTACAGCGACCGATGTGGCAATACTACCATCCTGCCACCAGCGGGTCCACCGTCTGCGCTGCCTGCCACCGCCCACCCACTGCTCAGTGCTACTCGCTTCCCGCCGCTAGTGCCCCGGCTGTTCCAACACATGCTGCGGTGTGCGAGCATGTCCACCCCCAGCCCATCCCCAAAGAGGAGCTCTCACCCCCAGTACACGGTGCCCACCTGCTCACCCGCTTAGCTGCTCCGCTGCTGTTTACCTGGGCCGCCTGCTTACTGCTACTTGGTGCTTGTGGGCCCATACGTGGGTGTGAGCGCAGTGCGTGGAGGGAATGAGGCGGTGACGATGTCCCTGCATGTGGAGGCGTTAATACGAGCGAGCATAATCCAAGTGTGCACTCATGCAGCCGATGGTCGCACTCCCGGGGCGTGCGCCCCGCTGCACCTGCACGTCACACGCCGCACGCTGCCTCTTCCCACCACCTAGTTGCTGCCTCAGTAGTTGCAGCCTGCCGCACTTGGCGCCGTGCCGTCTGCTATCTGCTACGCTGTGCGGGACTATACCAGCTCGTGCTTGGTGGCACGAGCCAGGGACGCAGGGATCATGCTGACCCACTGGACATAGCCGCTCGTTAGGCTCCTCAATGCCCACTGCATGTCGCTCCCTCAAAGCGGAGGCAGACGACAACGGTTAAGGAACAGCGGCACAGCCGGCGCAGATGCACTAGTGTTGCCTTGCACAATCACAACACTAAGCAGTGCGCCCTGGGTCGCCGTCAAATGCCCGGGTCTGGGCACCCATGCGGGGACTTCTGCTGGGTTTAGGGAGTGGATCCGGACCTATGCACCGGTGATGTGGCACAGAAAAGCCAGCTTACGCGCTGCGAGTGGCGTCCGAGCCATTGCAGATAAGTGCAAGGCGAGGTTAGATCACTAAAAACACACCCATATACCTAAAACCCGGACTCAGTTGCTCTTTATAGCTGCTTTCTCTCCGACCACTTTTGCACACAGGACAGAAATTCCGGGACGCTGGCTCCAACAATTCATGAAACGAGTAAAAGAGCTTCATTTGAATAAGATGCTGCCAGAGGACTGCCAAAGAACGCGATGTGACCACATTCCAGAAAGCATGAGGAAGTACGCGCTCCAGATGTATCGGCGGGTAAAACCACCCGTAGCACGGGATCGAGGAGGGTCTGGAAAGACATAGATGATGTTAGAAAGCAAAAGAGGCGGCCAGCAGTCTTGAAGAGAGCGGTGGATGCTCCGAGGTGGTGGTGGAAAGTAAGAATGTCACGGCAGTCACGAATCGGTAGGGCTCTTCACCGCAGCCGTAGGCATACGGTTACGTACGGTACGGTACGAATTTTTCACGTACCGTAAGCCCTTTGGATAGTCCGTATTTTCCCGTACCGTATACGGTGTTACGGCCGTTATCCGCCGTAGGGTTAAGCGAGATTTCCCACGTCAACTATTGCCATAATAGGTAATCTAAGCCGCGAATCGGCATGAGACACTAACTTTCTGGGTGCCATGGGCAGCCATCACCCTCAAGATGGCTTTGTTGATGGCAAGGCAAGACTTCCTGCAGTCAGCCGAGGTGATTTCTGTCATGTCACAGCCGGGAACTGGACAAAATTGATAGCTGTCGCCTTGAGCCGTGCCGTACCGTATTACGGACGGAATTTCACGAAATTGCCGTACCGTAGCCGTATCCGTACCGTGCGAGGGTCCCACTCTCCGTACCGTATACGGTACGTACGGTGAAAAGCCCTACGAATCGGGTCACGGTGCCGATGTGTCCGAATGGGCGTCTAATGGGCGCCAATCGAGTCAATAACACAAAAAATCACCTCAAAAACCACCAACATCACTTCAAAGTAAGGGTTTGACATGATGAATCCGTTCTAGGAGTTAAACCAGTTCATAGAATGTGTACATTCAGGACTATTAAAGGCTGGGTAAAAATTTTGAAGTCGCAACATAGTTTGGGGGAAAAGCAAGCTATAACTACTAGAGCTTATAGGCTGCCCAACGCTCACCTTTATGCAACTTCTCATTCTGCCTCAAATGACTGCATTTTCTGATCCTCTTATCACCCTGGGCCTAGATCATGATATTAGAACACAAATATAGAGACATCTAGGGAGTCATCGATCCGTTTTTGTGTTTGAAATGCCTTTAAGCACCCATCAAGCGCCCATCGAGAATTCTTGTCATAGCCAGCCATTATTTTGTAGATTCCTCAAATTATGTTCACAAAAAAGTTTGGCTAGTCATTTGAAATGCATTCCTCTCTTCAGACCTTTCCGGAAGTGGTGCTGAGCATAAAATGAACGACACCGTTGTGTTATCGCCGCTCATCGGCCGACTAATCCGTTCCTCGGATGCCGTATCCGAAAGTGGTTTTTCCTGTCTTCTGAACTCGCAACCAGCGAAATCACTTCTTAAACAGATATACAGACTTGTTAACCCCGAAAGATGTATATTCTAGGTCACCAGAAGTGTTCTACTCGAAAAATAATGCACATAATTTCTACTAGAGTGCGCGACTGTGCAGCAGAGCGACAAAGCATAAAGTAGCCGAGGAAGACACCTGAAATGATCATGTCCATCGCAAACGGTTGTTCGGGGCATGCCGGAATGGAAGAAAACGTGGTGGCTTATGGGGTAACACTGATTTCCACCGGTAACCCCGTTACGGTCATAATTGGGATTGGCTGGCTAGCAAGAGGCAGCCGTGTGGCGTGCAAGATGGGTGTGCACGTCGGGCTGAACAGTAACAGTGCAAATTTGGGGCATGAAGACGGCAGAGCACCGCGGCAGGCAAGGCAACTGTGCGCCAGGTGGTATGCAGCAGGAGCGGACAGGTGTTACGAGGACGGCACGCACAGACGGCGGTGAAAGCAGCGAGAATCTAGTGAGCTTAAAACCCACTTAGAATGAGGATTCAATAGACAGAGCCGCGGGAGGGCTGTGTGCAATTCCGATTGAAAAGTGCTGCGCAAGAGTGCAGAGACCATCTAGCAGTCATCAGACCGATCCAGATGGATCACAGGGATACATGGAGCTGTTTTAATCACATTTTGAGCGGCCAGCCTGCAATCCGAAGCGCAGGGAGGTGGGAGCAAAAGGTGAGGTGCAACGACGATCGCGAGGCCCAAAGAGGAATAGAGAGCTGGAAGTCACAGAGGCTGAAGATATAGTGATTAGAAAACCTCTGGTACAGTTTCAGGATTGCCGTAGACTGGTAGCCCATTTTATGGACGATGCATTCCAGGGAACGGATGCCAGCGCAGCAGAAATGCTGGGGTACCGAGGGTGATTCGAGGCTCGTGATTCGATGTAGCAGTGAAGAGGACCCAGAAGAGCAGCCTAGCTAAAGTAGAGAGTGAGCAGAGGTCCGGGAGGCAAACGGGAGCCGGTGTGGCGGAGGAGAAGGAGGCATTGATGGGAGGCAATGCAATAGTAACAAGAATCAACACGCTGACCCATTTGGAGTGGCAGTGGAGCGCCATCAAGGCGCCATCATTCCAGGCGGTCAGGCGTGGGCGCCCAATTCGGGCGGAGCGCATGGCGTCGCTCAGGGACGGGGATTGATGGGAAATTGATGCATCACCCTTACCGCTGAGTAGAGTCTCTGATATATCATGATGCTCCGACAATCAGAGGACTTCTGATATATCAAAGTGCCGCATACGCCTGGATGGCACCATGTGATCGTCCGGCAAAGGTGTACAAATAATGCACAGTTCCCTCTCTCCCACATTCCACAACCCACAAGACGTCTCATCAGATATGTCGCCGCGGAATAGTTTCGGGAGGTGCGCTGGATCATACGTGATGTTCGCACAGTGTTCACTATTGGTTCACTAGAGCGAAATTCACTGCCTCCTTTCCAAGAGTCGAAGGCACAGTCCTCAGAGAATTCAAAGAGGAGTATCATCTCGGATTCGCTGGACCCAGCTATCACCTGAGAGAGCTGGATGTATACCGGGAATTGCAAAGAAATCACCAAATACGCCTGCTTTCAATTCTGGTGAACACCAGCCGGTCCATCGCGTGACTGGCAACTGCACCTTGCGCCGTTCTTCGGAACCCGACATGGGCGCGAAGATTAACCGTCCCTGTCAGTATAAATGCGCGGCTTTCCAGCTCTTTTCCAGATTCCACCAGATTCATTGCATCTCCGTGTCAGAAATGCACTATCTGGTATTTCTTGCGGTCCTCTTCGCTGGCTCGGCCCTCGCGACGGTTCAGGAATGGGGGCAATGTGGTGGGAGCGGATACACGGGAGATACTGGTATCCGCGCATCCCTGTCTCTCCGTATACAGCTTGGAACTCACTTAACCTCTGCAGTCTGCACCGCGCCTTTCGTGTGCACTGTCTTGAACGATTTTTTCTTCCAGTGTCTTCCCGCTGGCAGCGGCACTAGCACTGTATCCAGCTCAACCACCACAACGAACAAGAGCACGAGCACGAGCACGAGCAAAACTACCACCTCCATCACAACAACCTCTACCCCTGCGGGGCCCTCTGCAACGGGATTCGTCAAAACTTCGGGCACGAAATTTACCCTCAACGGCGCGCCGTTCACTGTAGTTGGGTACGTGCCTGTTAATACATGCCCCCAGAAAACCAAATAAAATGGCAATAGAGAGAACGCCTATTGGCCTGCTCTACTCGGTTACAGCCCCACCGACAACGACAAGGCATTCGCAGACATTGCTGCGTCTGGTGCCACGACCGTCAGGTACATGAATATTATATTGGGGGCTGATAATGTTATTCACAACGGAGTGTGCTCAGGACGATGTGAGTGTTACCTCGCTTGGGCACTGTCCATCCGCTCAAGTTAAATGGAACAGGGCATTCAACGAGGTAACAAGCCCGGTGGGCGTGTACTACCACCTCTGGAACGGAAGCACTGCTACAGTCAATACCGGCCCGAACGGTCTGCAGACTCTCGGTGCGCAATTGCACGCTCGTATTCCGCTCTCCCGTTGAAACATGTGGGAGCAGATATTCTCATTGCCTCAGCTAAGACGCATGGACTTCGCCTGATCATTGCACTGTAACTGTCAATTCTCTTTCCTGCCGATCAGTAACTAAAAAAGACCTCAGTACGAACAACTGGTAAATCACGCCTTATGCCACGAAAATCGACCCCCAATATTGAACCTAGGTCTGACTTTGGCGGAATGGACGTGTATACCACTCAGCTCCTGGGTCCTGGTCATCCTCACGATACGTTCTACACCAACCCCACTGTCATTGCAAGTATTTTTTCCCACGCATTTTACAACAGAATGTAAATTATTCATCATAGGCAGCGTACAAAACCTACGTCCAAGCCATCGTCTCACGCTACGTAAATGAGACGGCGGTCATGGCAAGTCGTTTCTTTTCCGCTGGTTGAAAAGTGCTCACGAACTTCGTGGTAGGCTTGGGAACTCGGTCAGCACGTTCCTCCTAACATCCTCGCAGGACTTCTCACCTACCACCACTAGCGAACGAGCCGTGCTGTGCCGGCAACACGTACGCTCCAGCGCTATTCGTGCAGGAACCACGATATCTGACACGCCCATGTCCCGCAGTCCGGCTTCGGCGACATGCAACTCCACGACAATTAGCACTTGGGCGGCAAATATCTCTGCATTTATCAAGTCGATCGACAAGAACCACCTCGTCGCGATCGGTGACGAGGGTTTCATCAATGCGGCAGTCGCGCACAACTTCGACTATCCGTACCAGTAAGAACGCAGCGAGAAATTGTTGATGTGTTTGACTGACTCTTTTGTCCTGGGTACCAGAGGAGACACCATTGGTGTAGACTTTGCCGAGAACATGGGGATCAGCACGCTTGACTTCGGGACATTCCACGTACGCATCCGTTCTTCCCTTGCAGATTACCGAGCTTTAACAAACCGTTCTGCACAGATGTACCCCGTATGTGCTCGCGTGCCGCCGCTATTGTTCTGTGCAAGTGACACCCTTCCTTTCATTTATTCAGGATAACTGGGGACATTCGGCGGACGACATCTCCTGGGGCAACCAGTGGATCACCGATCACGCAACGATAATGAAATCAGCAAACAAGCCCGTCATCATGGAGGAGTACGGCCTCACAAGTTCGGCGCGCACTACGATTTATCCGATGTGGTACAACACAGTTATCAGCTCGGGCCTCACAGGCGACCTGGTGTGGTGTGTCTTCCTGACGTGCGGTAGGCAGATTTTGTGTTGGCTAATAACGATGCATTTGGATAGGGAAGCTGGCTCGGTCTTGTCGACTGGTGAAACCCCGAATCAAGGGTATGAGATATATCCCACCGACCCGGCGTACAAGCTCCTGCAGGCCCACGCCGCGGCACTCAAGGCACGGGACGGTTCGAGTTGAGATCGAACTACTACGACGTAACTAACATATGTGGTCGCGGAATTGAAAAATCGGTCATCTCCAAGGCGTATATATACCTATACGGTTCGGGACACTCTCTGGATCATTATTTGGATTCGATCTGAGTCTAACCCTAAGCCGTTGAATTGACATAAACGGTTGAGGCTAAACCCCATCGGGCCAATGAAAAGTCCGAAGTACTTTACTTAAGAGCCAGATCTTTTACATTTAGTTGTCCGGACTCCGGATATAAAACTGTACGTGAGCGTGGATCATAGACGGCCTGGCTGCCTGAGAGGCATGTCAAGCAGCGTCAACTACACCATCAGGCAGCAAGCTGTGCCGCACACTCTTTATCCTTTACTTTCCTGTTCATTTCAGACCTGATGCACGGGTCTCCGCTCGCAGTTATAAGTTGATGATACGACCCGGTCTCATTAGTTTTCATTCTGTTCTCCCAATGAATGCACTACGCAATCGACGAAATGTACCATGCTTGCAATGGTACGTGCCGGCGAGCAGTCCCAGAACTAGTACAAGCCAAATGCATGAAACTCGCATATCCACTGTCTCTCAGTGGCGGCATGAATCCAGAACTCCAATGCAATGTCTTTAATTAAATTTCCTCCCGCTCATTCCCGCTGCCTTGTAACATTTCGGCTCAGGCGCAGCCGAGTTCAAAAAATGCACAAAACAAGCAGAAAAACATCTATTTTTTGGCTGGTGCCGTGTCGTTATCCTGCTCGAAGGCTCCCGTTGTTTCTTCTTCTTCGACCGCAACGACTGGATCACACTAGAGATCAAAAGCTGGCCACGCCAACGTCACGTCCCACGGGACGCACAAAAGAAGCAAAAGTGCTGCAAGCGATATTCAAAACCGCGGCGAAATATCTCTCGTTGCGCGGAAAACGCTACATACCATTAGACTATCTCGACACCTCCCTGTCTTCCCCAGAAAATCGCGCCCGGGCTGGACCAACATTGAAAAGAATGTGTACGACGCGTTGAACGATGGCCCAACACTCACCGAGCTGGCTGTCCTTTCCATCTACCACCTCTTCATCGCCATTCCGTATACACGACGTGTGCGTGAACCCGAAGAAGTCGCACTCAATGCCATCTCCCTCGGTCCACTCCATAGTGAGATCCAAGACCACTGTGCGATGCTTCTCGAGACCCCAGAGTTGGTGTTGGACTTTGACGAGGAGCAGTACAGGATTGCTACGTTCGATGGACAGCCTGTTGCACGGGGCGAGGTCATGGTGGAGATCAAGAAGCTGTACGACAGTGGGAAACTGCCATACCTCCGTGAGATGTTTATCCGCTTTCTCGAAGGTGCCAAATCGACCTGGATCCGGTTCTCCTCGGAATTCGCGCCCGAAGGGTTGATTGACGGGTTGAACGATGACGAGAAAGGCCGTATCTGGCTCCCAGCAACCAACGACCGGAATGAAGGTGCCCTCGGGTCGTTCATCGTTTACATGCGAGGGAATCCAACAGCTGCACTTACCTCACACAATGGGCTTGCGATGTTCAAGCGCAACCAGACCCAGGGCTTCATGGATATGTGGTTCTCGCCCGAGGATCACCAGTATGTCGGAAAAATCTTTGTTGCCTGGTATTCGGATATTTTGGAAAATATGTCCATATCAGGTCGTCAGACTGGAGGGTGCCATATTTTTTTCAGTAATGTACCTTTTTCAAATATCAGGCAATATCCGATCTAATGAACAATATCAGCCTGACGGCACAATATTTTGGAATATAGGTCTGATAAGGTGCTTTTGGTCCAAAAAAACAAAACCTTCTTACCTTCCTTTCAAGTCATATGAAGGGAAGGACCGTTACTATCCAAATCAAGACAAGGTCATAGTGTGAGCACTTAAGTTAGCTAGTTAGTCAGTAAGTAAAGTCAGTATTGATATAAGTAATGTACTGATTACTGGACCTTTAGGTTCGGCTACTTACGGGAAAGGGCACTTGGGTTTCGTGCCATTTTTTTGCTACATGTACAAACAAATTTAGTCAGGCAACATTGGTCATTGCGAAAATAAATCGAAAGAAAGTGGGGTAAGACGTAGAAATAAATCAAAATGCCATGATATGTTTTTCAACTTCTTACCCACCTGAATCCCCTGGTGCATTTCATCCCCTGGAACCAAAGAGATTCTTCAAGTTCGATTTTCTGTGATTAGTCATTTCTGCTTTATGTTCGGAACTGTATCCGTCGATTAGTCAATCAAGCTTACCGATCGATCATCTTTACTTGGCTACTTCGAGTCCGACAGAGGCAGCAACATACCTGTGCATTGTACTGTACCAGTTCAACCGCCAGCTCAGTCACAGGTCACACCACTGGAAGATTCGTGATGTGCACCATAAATCGAAATAATATTCCTCGGCCTTCTCGGGCAAAATTGAACTTGAACTTGTGGTCGAACAATACCTTGCATGCTGTATTGCTCCCTCCTCCATGTACTCTGGCTACTGTGATGTGCTGTATCCACTGGGTTCAACGGCCATGCCACACAACTTGAACTCACCGTGTTTCTCTGGAATGGGTGCTCCCTACACAACCCTAAGCCTCTGGGCTCCTGGTGCTTCATGTGATGTTGGCGACATGTGTCTATGTTCTTGAGCAATTTTTCTGTGACTGCTTCTCTGGCTTCTGACCTGGTGTCTGCCTTGGACTGGTAACTGGGTTACTGGTTCAACATTATGACCTGAACTTGTAGGGGTTCTGATAGTGGGTTAAAACAAAATTTCAATTCAGGTCTCCGGGTTGCACAGGTCAACGGCATTTTTCAAGTCTCTCCCCTAATTTTTCTGGCAAAACAGGACCATTAGCATCCATTTAATGATTTACCTGCTCAGAACTCCGGTTTACCTCAGTGGTTACTATTATTTGACTCGATCTTTACGTCGTCATGCTTATGCCTAGAAGGGGGACAGGACAACTTGACAAGACTTTTTGCATAATTCTCACTCAGATGGACAGCTTTTGCTTTATCAATTCGGATACAATGGCTGCCTGCAAAAGAAAATGCCCCATTTTCTTGTGACTTTCACTAGTCCAGGCCAACGGCTTGACCTCTAGAAAACAGGTCAGTACAACAGATTAAATGGCCGTAAAGCAGGTATTGTGGAAGCCCCCATCTTTTGTGGATCTGAATTTCCATTGGCAATTCTGCCAATTTTCGGGCACTGAACCCGCATACTTCTCAATTGCCTATCCACTTATACAGATAACATGTTCATTGCATTAGAGAATGGTAGTATTTCCACATTATCCAATGTAATGGTTCCAAGTTCTTCAAATCAAGAAATAATTTGTTGAACCTCAAGCTAAAAAGCTGGTATAGTGTGTATTTTGTCCGAATTGACTTAGTGTTTACCCCTACCTAAAGGTTCAGCACCTGCCTCGAAGAGGCCCAATCCCAAGTCATTTTCCGTTCACAGCCATGCATACACCCACAGGAACAGGTTGGGAGGTCGTGACCTGAGTTATGTACCTTGTGGGAGCCACCTGGATGCATCTCCACAACAGCCCCACAGCTCACTGAACTCAGGTAAAAAAAATTCTTGCATGCTCAATAAATCAAAACTTGACCTCGGAGGCATGTTCAACATGCACGCTTGTGGGTCCTGTCCAGTTTAGAACCAAAAACAATTTAAAGGGAGGGGGGCAACAATATATGGTAAAATATTACCTCACTACTCCTGATATTGCCCCCGCGCTAGCAATATTAGATCATATCAGGCCGTCAGCCGGTTTCAGACCTGATAGGTCAACAAAGATTTTTCCGACATACACGATGGGCGCGGCGCGGAATCTTGACGCTGCCGGGCTAGAGAGCAAGAGGAAAGAACTGCAGTTGAAGTACAACCAGCGAATTCTTACCGAGAAAGCCCAGAAAGTTGCTGATGCAGCAGCCAAGGCAACCGAAATTCGGGACCGGTTGGACACGACTGTCCTGATTTCGCTAGCAGTAAGCAGGCGGCCCAGGTACACAGCGGCGGAGCAGCTAAGCGGGTGAGCAGGCGGTGTGGAGGGGTCGTATGGCCGGCGTGTAGAAATTTGACCAATGACCACACGCAGGTTTCGACTCTACCGGATTCCTATTTTTATTTCTAGTTACATAATTGTTTGTACTGTAAATACGCGCCGGAGGCGCCAGCGAATCATCATCCCACGTCTTACGCTCATCTGTGCGAGCCAGTGCGGGCTAGCGCCCAATTACAGTATCTTCAACGTCGCCGATATCGAACTAGAAACCACGCAGAACGCACTTCGGCGTTCAATTCGTCACAACACTCAGTTTCCACGCACAAACGCACTCACGACCATTTCCACGGCCTACCGATACCCTCTTCCTTCTCAGGTTTATCAGCCTACCGACAGGTTGATCTTCCTAGGATATTCTTATTCATCTTACTCTAAATTCGACCGGCCACCAACCTCCATCCAGAATCCGCATCTCGGGTTACTAGCCCTTCTTCAGCGAGCACTGTGTACTGGGGGCGAGAGCTCCTCTTTGGGGATGGGCTGGGGGTGGATGTGCATGCGCGCCGCAGCATGTGTTGGAACAGCCGGGGCACTAGCGGCGGGAAGCAGTAGCGCTGAGCAGTGGGTGGGCGGTGGCAGGCAGCGCAGACGGTGGACCCGCTGGCGGTAGGACGGTAGTATTGCCATGTCAGCCGCTGTAGCTGACGCTGGCGAGCAGATTCCAGCAACCTCATGGGTAGCGAAATTCAATAAAACAGGTATATTTAGTCTTATTCCAAATTGTGTATACCATACATTTCACAGTAGGTATACTGTGTATGCACCCCATATTCCACAAATTTTTCGTGATTTTTGAAGGATATTTTGCCGTCGCTGTGGCCGACGACGTCAAAGAGCTTTGATCGCAACTGATCGCGACGCGCACGACCTTTGATCGATGCTGTCCAACTGAATATATTCATCAGCATCGTGCTGGGCAGTGACGCGGCGGTCAGAAATAATGGCCCCATCCTAAAGAAGGACGGTGCGTTGATATATCAAAACCGCCTCTAAGTTATCAGTTTTGATATATCACCGCACTCCGAAGATCAGAGGGATGTGATATATCACTCCCCCATACTAAGGTGCAGTTGGTATTCTGCGCGGAGAGCGACTACACCCGTCGGCGGGACGTCTTCAGCGAGAGACATGGCCGGTATATTCGATGGGGAGTCCACGCGATGGGCAGCAGTGGGCGTTGGCTCCCCTCCCTCCGACTATATTGTATGAATATGCGTCACTTCTTCTTGAACGCATGCTCTGTTGGAGTCGTTTCAGTCATCGTTCTGATTGTCAATTAAATCGTTTCTTGGCGAGGCGCAACCCTTTCATCCACTCTTCATCTTGAACTCTGGTGCGTCAACGCCGCGCAAGCACAACCCCGTTGTTTCTGGCCGGGAGGAGAATGCCAACCGGCATCATCAATTACAAGTGACGACGGGGCCGCTTTTGTTCATCGTAAGTTCAGTGAATTCACTTCCTCTGTGAATCAATTGTAAATCTGGATCCAATTTTTCTGAGACATTCAACGCAACTTTGCGGAACGCCGAGTGCGGCGCGGCTGCCAACCTGTTTGGAGTCGCATGTAGAGTACAATTCACGGAGGTAATATCCGAATATTCGCTGTTCTTTTGATCGTTTTGTGGACTGACTTTGTTCAATTGACGGACCGTCCAAGTACCTCCGGTAAGTGTCGACAACTTACGCTTGAAGCAAATCGACTCTTATGGAGAGAATGCAGTCTGGGAAGGGTCTTGAATAACGTTGGGCTTGTTCGACGTGGTGTGGATCCGGCGCGTTGTGGATCTGCCTCAAATCCCGAATCGTTGCCCCCGTTTCGGTTTGTTCGGACAAGGTGGTGCTCAATTATTCCAGGCCCGGGCAGAACGAGTTCGGCACAGTTGAACGAAGATTCAACCCTCTCAAACATTATTTTAGCGCGGGGTGAGGTTTACACACAAGGGTGGGCGTGTAACAACGAAAAAGTCTCGGAGGCCCTTAGGCCACGCCTCGCTATCGAAACCGTCCGCGAATCGCAGATCGAAGGACTTAAAAAGCACGACAAGCACCGTGAACAGCTCACGCTTCGCGAACTGCTTACCGACACAGTTTGCGGGTCCAATTGAGAAAGGGATAAACGCCGCGGTGTTGTGTTTCTCCAACTTCGAGTCCTGGATCCACCTGTCTGGGATGAAGTTGTCGGGGTGGGAAAAGTAGTCGGGATTGCGGTGTAGCGAATACGGTGGGATGTATATGCTCGTTCCTTCAGGGATGAACCTAGCAACGCTTGAGAGAAGTTCGAGAATTGGTGCAGAGAACATTACCTTCCGGCGATGTTTCTTCCGGGTTCGTTGAGACGAACTTGTCTCGGACCACTCGAAGGAACTGGTGGGTGAAGCCGCAGCGCCTCATCTCTGGTTGAAGATGAACCCGACGGAAAATGAAAGACACAATACACTCACATGCAAGCGGATAAGAAATGCAGCTCCTGATGCTTCCCCACATCAAAGAAATCGTCGCCGTTAACAAAGACATTGTCCGACTCCTGTTGAACACGCTGATAGCATTTTGGGTTGGACAGCAGGAACCACACGAGGCTGCTCATCGTAGACGCCGTTGTGTCCGATGCTGCTATAATCGCTGTGACTCCGTCGCCCGCCGCAGTTTCGACAGTTGGTTGTTCTTTTTCTAGACCGGCTTCGTCAGTCTGAATATTGCCACGAAGAGTCAGAATGCATGTAGCTAAGGATAAGGAGAGACTCACAAGATGATACCACAGATCCATCATGCCGACCGCGCCCTTTTTCATCCGTTGCATAGCGAGATTTTTTGCGAACCCGTTGAATTCTTCGACAATCCGCCCAGCCTGAGGAAGCAAATGGAGCGTGCTCATGATCCATGGCACTTGTCCGCACAGATGGTAAGCCCTGCTCTCGCGTCAAGAGGCCATAGACAACTAGATGCAGAGGGTGACTTACTTCGTATAGCCTCGAATACGTTCTCCCAACCCGTCTAGATCTTCCCCATCTCGTAGCATTTCGAAACCCCCACCGAATCTGCATAAAAGAGAGTCAACTCACTGGAACGAAAAATAGGTGGACTAACGCCAGATCACCCATCAAGTCGAATCTACCAGCCGTTAGCATGCGTTGACAGAAAAGCAGGCTCCATACGCAAATAGGTTGAACCACCGGACCAAATCGACGGCTCCACTTTGCTCACGGAGACGCGAGATCAGCTGGCTTGCGCGGTTCACAATCAAAGGCTCGTATTCCCGAACGGCGACAGACGTCATTGCGCGGTTCCAAACTCGCCGCTTCGCCGTGTGAATTTCTCCAGTAGCAGCCCCGATGGGTGGTTGCGTAACACTGTTTCTGCCCGCCTCGTAATCTGGTGGGATCTCAGATGATGAATCGAATATTGAGCGGTGGGGACTGACAGCGTCCTTTCTCGAGGCCACCGAAGTTCAGAATCTGACTGGCCGCGGGAGCATCGATCACCGAGATTTCATTCGGGCCTGCGGGAAGAAGATCAGCGCGCTGGCCTTATTCGAACCGGGCCACTCACCTGTGCGAACGTATGGACCATATCGATCATGGAGCTCTTTGGTATAAAGATGCTTGTATCCTTGCGATGCCTTCCATAAGCCCCATAATTTCGTCACTTTGTCGATAGTGGGTCCGGGGTATTGCGCCAGAGGGTGGAAAGGAGAGGTGCGGTATGCAGCTATCGAAACGCTCAACGAGCCCAGGAATACAAGATAGCTCAGTAGCACGCGAACAACAGTGACTGGCCCGCCGAAAAAAACGAGTAGAGCGACGGGTTGTACCGCCAGCAGTAGGAAGGGAATGTTTGCACTTGAGGGTTCACATTTGTGGAAGAAAACATGGTTTATCTGCGAGAAACGCGGAGTCAGCCGTCAGGGTCGAGTCGAGCAATGAGATGGGACACACGAGCCCCAGTGCAGCAGCCCAGATAGAAAGGTAGGAACCCATAGATCAGGCCTCCATACAAGGTGCTCTTCTTATCTCATATGTTGTCTCAATTGACAGCGGAACCTGAGGCCTGATCAACGGTTCAACACGATGCCACAACAAGCGGAAAACCCAAGAAGGATGCGAAAAGACAAGATGCCGCGATGAATGTCACGGAAGTGGGTGCGAAACACCAAACGCTTTCATTTGCGCCACTGGAGACAATCAGTGTTGGCCCTTGGGACCGAAATGTTCTAGACAGCGAAGTGTGGACGGTTAACCTTGTGATTAACTCGGATTTCGCCGGCGTAATACCATGTACAGGCAGGGGAGTCTGACGAACCCGGGATCGTCGGATTCCCGCTGGACTCCGCTGTGCCCAGATTGAGATATTCCGTGGAAAGACTTGATGATAGATATCAGGAGCTGAGCCGGCGATCTCAGGCACAACATAACAGCGGCGGAAGCGAAGAGTCCATTTGTCGTGTCGTTGTGCTTAGTAGAGAAAAAAGAGCCGTCGAGATCGTGGGTATGTTGGCGGACAGTACACAGGGGAGCCGAGGCAAATCCAACAGTGGTTGCCCGAACAGAGACATAATCACCCATTGAAGTATGGCATGTATCCTCGATTTCGGCCCCGGAGCTCAGAGTTGGCTAGCGTCGACAGATGGGAAGAAATCGCCGACGGCCGAGATATGGAGATATCCGCGAGGACACGACTAGGTCTGCTGCGCACCGTTGGATGTGTATTTATGTGGGTCCCAGATAGACACGGTGAAGGGCACGGAACAGAAATAGTAGAGCGTGGTGAAGCGCGTGGAATTGGACTATGTTTGTAGGTGGTATTACACTCGTGGGGCACGAACAAGTTTCGGTTGCTGGCGGCGCTGACTCAGGTTTCAAATATCTATTTATCATTAGATCAAAGCCAGTGCCAGGGGAAGTGGTTATCATCCACTACATTAGTTTGAGTGAAACCGAGAACGAAGGCAGCGAAGGTGGCTACGGTAGATCAGAGGAGTGGAAAGAAAGGAGCATAGAGGCTGGGCGGATGACAGATTTCGAAATCTTCCGATTGAAGCGACCGGAGAATAGCGTTTTCAAGAGATGCCGCCCGCCACTCTCGACAGATTGTCCCAGCTGTTAAGGGTATCGTTTCTTGACCAACGCGGTGTGTGTAAGGCAGTGTCCACAAAAAAATCGTGCAAATGATCTCCGCCCAGCCTGGGTCTCGATGCTATCTCTCGGCTCTCCGATGCAGACTCTCGATCTCGTCGAGTTGACGATCACGTTTCATTGTAAGCGAACAGGTCCTGGATACTTACTCGATAGTTCTGGGCCAGAAGGTCTCTTCAGTGGTCGCCATCGATTCGGCTCAAGTACAGTTGTCGGGGAGTGGAGGCGGCAGGCGCCCACCGGAGCAATGCCTGAGCTTTGCATATGACCATGAGAATTAGCTCCAGCTTAAGACTCGCGTGCGTTCCTCGCCCGGATGTGAGCTCCTAAGCTTCGGGTTTGTTGGTGCAAGCTGATGAAAGAAAGGAGGAAGAAAATTGATGTCGGCAATCCCATGGTTACCAGTTAAAGCCATGGATCTTATGTTGCCCGAGTCACGCATGACTCTCTTTCGCACTCCACGTGGCACGACGGGACGACGCCGCATCTTCGTTGACTGGCCGAATCAACGGAATATCTGTACCATTTCATTCAATTCGTCAGGCCTGTGACATGTGACACCGAAAACCGAAATTCGGTTTTCGTGGATTGGCCTCGCCGACCGTGACACGAAAAAAATTTCGTGTTTTTTCGGTCGCAGTGTAAGGATTTATGGGGTTTTAGCCAGGTTTTCATACTTATATGCCGGCAGCACTATACCCACTTTCTTCAACCAGTCGCAAAATAATTCAGCCTCGGATTTCAGCGATGTGTTGAGTGTTATTAGCGAGCGGAGGGACTCAAATACGTCAGTCCTGTGAGCGCCGCGGTGACGAGCACGGCGAGGCGCCGCTGGAGAAAAAAGATCGGATTTTTGGCAAACTCGCGCCATTCGAGTCGTGACTTCTTTGACAAGTTGGTGGTCGGCCTCGGTAACCCGTGACATACACGAAAATCTTCGTGGATTTGGCAAGGATTTGGGAGCCTGTGACGCCGCGTGACATACCAATTGAACGAAATGGTACTATGCATAAGTATTATGAACGCAAACGGATATGAACGCAAGTTCCATAGCCAGTACCGGATGTCTATCCCCCTGCTCTAACTCTTACGGCTGCCAAACTAAGTACTTGTCTTCGTGGTGGTACGGCTCTTTGTTTTCAGTCAATGCTGACGGGTGCCTTATCGTCGATTCGTCGCTTGAGCTTTTTTTCCTC
The DNA here is from genome assembly GCA_029282495.1 of Mycena albidolilacea. Lineage (NCBI taxonomy): Eukaryota > Fungi > Basidiomycota > Agaricomycetes > Agaricales > Mycenaceae > Mycena > Mycena albidolilacea. Next base: position 156,353 of record JARIHO010000093.1, read on the forward strand.
CAACGCAACTGGTGCTCTAGCTGGTTGACGTGAAACATATAATAAGCCCAGTTGACGCGCATAGGATTGGCTGTCCGAGGCTGAAGTCCAAGGTTTACGATTTGGAATAATCCACTGCCTTACTCACGCTAACGAGTGCGTATCTACGAGTCTGCTGCCCGGCGGATCTTCAACTGGAGCTCCTTGAAAATCTGCTTGCACTTCAGAGAGGAGCGTTCCTGGCCCGGGATATATTACAAGTTCACCGTGCATCAATGTCCGTCTACCCTGCAGGTACTATTACTACACCGCCGTGTGGCGACAGTCAACCCTGGCTGATCCAATTTACGATATTCCAAAATCTGGTAAACATTCATTTTTGGGTTACCGGCCTTCAAAACTGTACAATAAAAGCCTTGGCTTTTTGGGCCGGCTTTGGCCTGAGAGATTAGTTTGGCCTGAGGCCAAAGCCAGAACATCACTATACTTGATTTGGTGTCGAATCTTGATTAAGTAAAATATTTACTTAAATGACAGGCCGGATCCACTGTTGCACAGTTTCGTGGACAACTCGCGCGATGATCGGACATCGAACTTGGAGCTACATTATGCGAATTCCTTGACAATGGCGGCATCAGTCAAGGGTTCAGTGTACTGGTCTGACTCTGGGTTGTTGTCCGAACCACCGTCTCCGTCGTGAGGGGCAGGTCCCCAGTGGTATTCAACAGGCCGTAATTGCAACGTGGTTTCATCCGCAAATTGATTTACTTGCTAGCGGCATCAACTCCGTCGGCCAATGACATATACGCCAATGTCTCACAGTTGTCTCACGGTTGTCTCACATTTAGCCACAACACAAACCCACAAGCGCAATAATTATTCAACTGAGACACTCGCCCTTGCTCTCCATCACTAGCACTCTCAATGCCAACCATTGACGTCGAGACACCAGCCGGCTCTGAGAGCTTTGCGTACACCATCTCAACGCCCACGGAGACCTCCTCGACGAACATAGTACAGAGCCTCCCCACCATCCCCTTTATACACCCCATCTACATGACCTCGGCAATACTTATTCCATCGTGAGTCTCGGCGCGCTTTCTGTGCTTCCTAAAGTAACCCACCCTCGTCTCAGCAATGTACGCAGATGCTCGGCTACTCCGGTTCAATCTCGTCGCAATAGATATGCGTGGTCACGGGCAGACAAAGGCGACGGTGACAAATCCGTACAACCGAAAAGTCGCCGCGCAAGATATTCTGAAGATCATGGTACGTCGTCTATTTCGTGTTGACTCATCCTAATCCCGTCGGCTTGTTTCAAGGAAGTGGGAATACTGCGCAATTTCGTTCAATTCGGCACGGGTTGTGACCCGTGACCCAAAATACCATTCGGCACTTCGGCAACCAACAAAGTTTGGCGTGACACCTCCAAAAATTCGGCATTCAAGGCGGACTCTATTTCGCTCTCATTTCATTCTCATTTCAATCCACAATTCCGTGACCTGATGTGATGAGAGTCGCTTACAGTTCCCTGACGACGCGCATCAATCACGCCGAGCATCGCCTATCCCCCGCCCACATTGCACCACTCATCCCCGCCGCCTCGAAACAGACCACCGGCGACGTCTCTTCTCCTATTTGGCTGACTGTAATATTCCAGCGTGTGAGAATCAGTGAGATACATAACCACCAAAGAAGACTGCAATGTTTAGGGTTCCCCAAGGGTGTGCCGGGCCGAGAAGCCGAGACCTAGGGCAGGGAGGGTGGGTCGACCAGATGGCCGATAAAAAAAAAAAATGCCCTCTTATAATTTTGCCCAAAACTCATCTAGAGGACATCCAATTAAGCTATAAAACACCTCCATGCTCCCTCGAGCTTGGACAAAGCCCGAATCAAGTCTAAACGAAGCTGCATCACCCAGGTCCGACCCTTTAGGAAGTATTCCGTCATTGAGTTGGCACTGCTTGCCGGCAACTAGCAAATCATCGCTATTTTCAACCAAAGACATGGCTCATTCCGAGGTGACACTAATTGAGCTGCGGAGGGTCAGCCGGACAAGAGGCGTCGCAGAGGGTGAGGAGATGGTATCGTGTACATTGCTATTGGAAATGTTGTGCCGATATTATCGAACCGTTTCCGGACATTCAAGTCGTCCAGAGCACAAGAGAACCCTTGAAGTCGACTTGGTACTAGTGATTTCGAGTTGCCGGAATAGTGCTATGGCTGAAAATGAGTGTTGAAGAGTCCCGTTCGTGCCGAACTAAGAAGCGGATCAAAAATTACCTTATTTGGACGTCACGTGGTAGGGTGGTTCAGAGCAAGGGGTTGCTAATAAAAAAAACGGCCCTAGGTATTTTTTTTTTTGTTTCAGAATCCCCTTGGGGTTCCCTGTGGAGGATATAATGGCGCTCACCGTTGTGGTTGATGGGCGGGCGGCGGCGAGGGCATCCACAGACGACGAGCAAGCGCCTGGCAAAATCTGATTTCAACCCCAGTCAAAAGTCCACGGGATGGAGTGGAATGAAACAAGATGAAATGCAAAATATTCAAACCATTTCACCAATTCACAAACCATCTGGAAAATTTGCACTAATTTGCGGTATGGCACGAGCTGTATTGTGATAGTTTGAGTATTTCCACAATCCATCTCAATCTATTACACATGATAGCGTGAGGTACCGCGGCGTCGAGAGAATATGTTGGAATGCTCTGGGATGGTTTGTAAAGAGAGTGGGTGAAATTGTGGAATGGATTGAGATCAAATGTACAATAGTGCGATTAATAGTATTGTACGATATACAATATATCCTCGGCACGCGCAAGCAACCAGCCCTGCACCATACCCATACCCTCATGTCCTGCGAGGGATCCAGATGCTGAAGCCGGTGTGTCAGCAGCCGGGCCAAGGCTGACCGCGTCTTGAATAGCACGGGCCTTGGGGATTGTCTTCGCTACGCCTTTTTTCTGAGGTAATTGATTAGCATGATGATGCAGATCCTAGAATGAGCGCCGCCCCTCAAAACCCGCCGCACGTCGTCCTTGGTCTCTTTGAAGTCTTCTAGGTCCCATATTTCGACTGCGGGATACATTTGTTGGAGCTCCGCGAGCTGCGGGGAGCCAGGTGCAATGCATGGCTGTTGAAGGAATGCGATGCCGGCTTCGTGGATCCAGGCGGCGTGTTTGGGGTCGCGAGGGTTACGAAGGAGGTCCAGGAGCTGGTCGAGCTTCGAGTCGAGCGGGCTAAAACAGATGAGCAAATTTTTGCCACAACAAAAAATTGTGGCCATGCAACGCACCTCAATGAAGCCTTCACGTTCCCGAGCTCAGCCGACAGCATTTCCACCTTTGATACCAGGGGATCTGGTGAAGCTGAGCCCTGCGAGTGTACTGAAAATCAGCAAACAATGAGCGGGGCAAGTGATGCACGCACCATGTGCCAACCCATCCCCACTGACGGGCTTCCAAAGTCCTGGTTACTGAAATAAAGACTCGAGGGCGACGGGCACAACCCGTTATCTTTGTCTTGCATTCCAAGCCCCGATGAGCCGCTGGCGGAAGTGGAGGTGCGGGTAGAAAGACTGGATGCCGTAGACTGGGCCCGGCGGAAACCGTGAGAGCGAGAGAACGAGCGAGATGGCGCGTAGATGGAGTTGGGAAAGAAGGACGACGACCCGAGAGGACCAAGGCCATGTGCCATGTTGGTGGGAAGAAAGTGAAGACGTTGACACGTTGACAACATCAGGTGACTCCGATCTGTAACACCGTGAACAAAACCGTGCAGAAGAGCTACCTGTAGGCGAGCGATGGTGACTGTGATAAGACGAGATGGTTTGATCAGGCTTATTCTACTGAGAAACCCCGATTCCAGGAGAAACCCCTGTTTGAAAAGTTGTTCTATGTGGAAACCCAGATTCCAAGGGTTTCTTTTGGTGGCAGAGATCCCCGAATGGAAGTGTGTTAGCCGGCGCCGGCCGTGATAGTCCCATATGGCTTTGGTTCACACACGGTTCAACTCGAATCCCAGCAATATTTTGAAGCGCAATTGAGCTCAGGCATTGATTTTCAGACAGATAAAAAGACTGTAAGAACTGCGTATCAAGAAGATTATTTGATGCAAACAAACACAGATTCAATCTACGACTGCAAAGGACAATTCGAACAGTTGTGTCCTTCCTTCCGACAGAGACTACACTTGTAGGACTTTCCAACCCTGGATTTTTTCGGGGGGGAAGGATTCGACACTGGTTCTGAAGCAACCTCTAGATTATTGCATGCAATTCTAGTCACACCACCACCTCTCTGTCGACCCTCACGAGCGTTTTTGAGCCGAGCAGTACGTGGTCGGCCCTTGTGTGAAATAACAGGTGGATTCATCATCTGCTCTTGCTGAGTTTCATGTAAATTTCTCTGACTATTCACAGTACCATTGAAGTCAATTAATTTGTTGGAGCGGAGATCTGACAACATACTGCAGGGTTTCCAGGCTTTGGATAAGTTCTGTCACCTGTTCTTGAGTCTGTATACCTGCGATCAATGGACGGATCCCAGATTGCACATTGTGGAACACATCGCGAGCCGGCAGTGTTTGCGTCCGAGGAGGCGGGGTTGTGTCATGAGATGTGCTGCCCAGAGGATTAGAGGCGAATGCAGATCGTATTGTCTTCGTTGGAAGCTTGAATTCTTGGGGACCAAGCTCGTGAGTGCGACATTCAGCCGGAGTCAATTCAACAGCTGCTCCGGGATCCTGATACCACCTGCACATAATTTTGATAAATAGAATTGAACTGAATTCAGGCACATACCTCGGACGATTTGATTGTTGTTCACATGCAACAAAAGACGAATCTAGTGTGTTATATCAGAATGTGAACTCGAATAGAAGGACATTGTCGACCTTGGACAAGTGATAGAGCTTAGCGACTATTCCAGCTGCGACCCTGAATGTAACGGCAACCGAGCGAGCACCTTCAGAATATTTCTGCTCTATGTCTCGTTAGATTGGCAAGATATCGTTGATGTGTGGAATGCCTTCGTTCGGTTGGACTGTTGAATCAGCATCAGTGGGAATTTCATCTGTGAATTTCCATGCTGAGATGGCATTGGGGGAGTATATAGTGGAAAGACACGCTCAGCAGCCTGCTTGAACGTAATTTCCCCAAAATAAGTGGCAGAATAAGGTGTAGAAGGATAAGGACTCGAGAAGTTCGTGAAGTCAGAGGGTTGAAAGGCAGCCATGCTGATTTTTCAGCTGGTAGCACTGCGAGCACAGGTCTTTTATAGAAAAGCTCTGCGGAATTATGCCCAGAAATAATAATGCTTGTGGCTGTTCAAACAGAGCTGTTCGGTCGTTAGGGGAGGGGCATTGGAAGTAATTTCGGAAGTCCTAGCCAGCCGATGTTTAGCACAGCGTTCGCTTGGCGTTTTTGAAAATCGGTGAACCGGCATCCGGTTTCGTGCGGTGTAAAATCTAGGGATGTAGAAGGGACAGGGCCATTCATGGTCCAATCAGAAAGGCGGCATAGCACATAATTAGCCAAATGGAGTCACAACATTCGGACAAAGAAGGTAAAGCGACGCAGCTAGTGGGATTTATCTCGCGAGCGACAGGGCAAAGGTTTCAAAAAGTAGTCAGTCATTACAAGGGGTGACTCAAGGTGAACAGATCTTGGCACACAGTATGGCACAACCCTTTACGAGTATACCATTGACTACCCCATTTTGAACCATACCTCAATAGACGGATTGCAATAAAGCCGCTGTCGCCAAGCAGAAGCTCCGGAATGGCACTTGGGACTATTCAAGACAGACAGTGATTGAGCGCCGATGAAATTCTAGAAATGAACACCCAGGATTTTTGCTTGAGACTTCTTGAGTGCCGGGCGTTATAGCTTCGAGCTGGGTTGTATTTGAGAAGGAAATGAGAGAATCGTGATGTTGCACAGCATCCCATCAGAAATCAGAATAGATTATGATCGCTGATCCGGTCGTCCGGTTGACATCGGAGGGGGTTCTCAGTAGACATTTGAAGGGGATGCCCCCGAAGGTGGGATTTTTCCTGGAATCGGGGTTTCTCAGTAGAATAATCTGTTTGATCACCATCGGTAAACAATCTCAGATCATTCCACTTGGTTGCCGCTTCCGGCATTCTATCCCAAATTATTTCAATCTATCCGACCGACTTTTGACTGGGTTTCAACTTTGATCGTGATGGCGAAATGAGAATTCGCTTATTTTGGGCTTTGCCGGTCACGCTTGCCAGTGAAATGAGAATCGAAACGAGGGCGAAGTGAACTCGAAATAGAGTCGAAATGGCTACTCTGAACGTCCCTATTGGCGTTGTCTTGGACCCAGTTCGAAACCTTCCTCAAATTGCGTTGGGCTCGGATCCGGATTTCATCTCAGGAACGTCAGAGATCCCGCCGCCAACTGATAGTGTTCTTGCTACTTTACGCTGTCTGACGGTGGAGGGTATGCAGATCACGCTGGAGACTCCAACGTACAGGTGTCCTGGAGCGGTCTGGAGTGACATTGGCGAAGATGAGTCCATGTCGAATGAGGACTGGCATGTATATTTGTTGAGATTATACACATACACAGATCACCATGTTTTCAATCCCGAAGATCCATTGCTTTTTTATGACTCGTAGTGCGTGTCATCTACATGCCTCAGCGTCGATCCGCCGGGTTGGAACAAAGTATCATTCTTCTTACTCCATCTCCGAGTTGAAATGTTGCTTGTACCCATGACATTTGATAAAAATTGAATGGTTAAAACTTGCATAGCTCTGTCCCTGAATCTGTCGGACCTCTCATGATCTAGCGCTTGAGTACTGTGTTATCCAGTTTGCACCCGATTGTTCAACGCTCACACAATCAAGGTCCCTTCACCCAGTCAACAAAAAAAAACTGTCATCCATTCAATTTATTCACTGCAACGAAAGCATATTCCTAGGGTCAATTCCTGGTTTCAACCAAATGGCTTAAGCCGTCGGGCAAAATGCTAGTGAGAGATTATTCAGCATTGGACACAACATCGCCGAAGACTTGCACGTACGGTCGACACAGATCTCCTTGCACGAGCCACACCCGGTACACGCAGGGGGCCAGTACCACGTCTGCGCACATTCATCGAACTTCGGAACGCATCCTGTTGCAGGATTGAAGTCACATTTGCAGGTGTACTGATATCCGCACCCTGTTTCGGGGACGTCAGCGCTGACTGGGTGATCTGAAGAGAAACTCACATCTCTTGGTGAGAGTGGTATCGGTGGTGGTAAATCCTGGGGCAGCTTTCACGGTGCCGACCACGACGAGGGCAAGGATAGAGCGGGTGAATTGCATGGTTGGAAACTTGGAATAGATGTTAAATTGCGCCAGAGAGACGTCCCTCTTATACGGTTCGAGTGCTGGCTCCGACGGTGGCGGCAGTGGAAGCTAAGATCCGAAGAGTGGATGAATTGCCCCACTATGACGCTCGACTAGTGCGGGAAGCCACCGAGGGTAGAGCAGAGTAAATGGAGGTTCAACGCTCCTTATCCCCCTATGGGTGCCTGAATGCCAAGTCCGCGTCAATACATAATTTAAAAAAAAAGAATCTTGGGCTTACCTCCAGTGGACGCCGCATTCTCGTCGAGTTTCCACTTTAGTTCGGAATAATACAATCCAAGTCGACCGCCCAGCCTTCAGGCAATCACGAAGGCCTTACCCTCGTGACGGAGCGTCCTCTAACACAATGATAAATATCGCAGAATCGAGACGGCGGTCTGCCGAACTAGTGGCCGTGAGATCAACTTATAGTATGCCAAAGGTGCGGGATGAATATCAAGTCCGAATCTTGACCACTGGCAACGAGAGGGTTTTTCTTCTCCGATTCTCCAGGAAGAACCGGCGGAGAAATGAGACACCAATATGTTTGGGCGTGGAGCCCATAACGGACCGAAAATGGAGGGGAGACGTACCCTTGGAGCTGCACCGATTGATACCAACGCGCTATAGCCAATGCGTTCATCGTACATTGAGATGCAATGGATTATGAAAATATTTTTTGACACCCCGGGCCCCTGGAAAATTGGAGGTTAGGAAATCTACCTGTTGGGCCGCTGTGTGAGTGGGAGGCGAGGAACATAAATACCAGCCTGGCCTTCGGCTGGAGTCCAACAAGTCGGCATCGGAGACTCAACAGTACCGAACGGGACGGCGGGACGCACAAATCGGGCGCATGCCGCCACCGTGGAGAAGTTCCAGAAGGTGGTATTAATGCGTACTGAGATCAAGCACAAAAATACCATTTAGCAGCGGAGAAAACGGGTGCACTGGACGACTCGAATCAGAACCTCTTCCCGACGAGAGTCAACAGAAGTAGGAGTTTAGCGGGGAGGGTCTAGGAGTCGCGGCGGCCTAAGAAGGGAATGGGCAGGCAAGTATCCGAATATCATGCATAGCTTGTAATGAAGTCGTGTGAACTGCCCGAAACAGAAAGCTGATAGTGATACACAAGTAGAACGGGCTTGGGGAACCGCAGCGAGCCCGGATTCAGTGCGGCATGGGAGCGAGGCCGATTACGAGGACACGGAATTCGAGGGGATGCAAACGGCTCAGAAGTGGTAAAGATGGCACCGAAGTATCAAAGCAGCGGGGTAGGATGTCGAGAGACAGTGTCAAGAGTTCTGAATTCTGAATGGCGAGCCCAGGGTCGCGAGCGGAGCGCCAAGGTAAGTTCCGTGGGATCCTATACGCGATGTGGCCTGAGGCAATGGCTCTGGGACAAAACGAGGAAGAGAAACACAGAGTGGTCGCTCAGTAGTGAAGAAAAACGAGGTAGGAAACTAGGTTCGGAGCAAGCCTGTCTCCGCACCGGCGAGCCGGTGATTCTCGGAGAGAGGCTTGTTACAAACTGCCAAAAACATGGCATGTGTTGAAACACAAATTGCTCGCCCGCTTCCGGTCAAATTCATTCAGAGTAAAGACATGATTTGTTCTTTGGATACCTGCCTGTAGTCCTATCAAATTAGATTAAAATTAAATAGCGAGGCGCACCCGCTAGACTCGAACTTTGACGAGGCATCATCACTTTGCATACCTAGCAAACAAAGTACATTTCACAGAAATTCCGTGATTTTATGGGCTCGATGAACTCAAGCAATGATTTACAGCAGGTCGTCAAGCAATTTCTATCCCTAGAACTGCTTTGTTCATGCAGGAAATATAATTTTGTTCTTTTGTGATGAGTGTGACGGCGCGTGACATGTGTGACTTGAGCCCTGCATACACTAGAACTGGTCGGATGAAGAGTAGAAAAATAGCCAGTAGATGTTTTGGGACAATGTTAAATCCTATTATCCCTGTACCCAAAATTCAGAGTCAAGCAAAAATCTCAGGTATGGACCTCAGGTCAACTCAAATATACCCACCTCCGTTATCCTCGACCCCCACAATCCTCATATCACCTATGTAGCTAGCTAAAAGTGGATTCGCCATCTACAACACAGACTGAATCAAACTGTCTACTCAGATTCGTTATATTCATCCAGAGGAAAGTTTGGTGGAAGCAACTTAGTCTCTCCTCATTTGTGAACAAGCCCAAGTTACGGTGGATTTTCTGAGACTCTCGAGGACGTTGTGGGATTTCTGAGTAGGCCAAATCAATTCCGCACTTCCAAAGTACAAAACTATCAACTTGGAGCAAAGGGATCCAGGCACATTATGAGGCAGGAGAGCAGTTTGAACACATTGCCCTTTTTCGGCATCTTGGCCCAAGCCCCTTCTCAGAATGCCCTGCGAAGCACGTGAATGTCATGTGATGCTGAGAAGGCGGCTTGTTCCGAACCTAGTAGGAAACATATGACAGAAGGCTGTGTCCGGTCACGAGGAACGTCATGTGTCGGACGCGTCGCGTTAAGAACGCCAATCAAAGCCAAGCAAGAGATGTTTTGAGGAAGAGGTTTTGAGGAAAGGGTTAGCTCGATGCTAGTTTCACCGCAGGACTGATAAGTGATCGGTGGGCTAACATCGTGGATCGCTGTGGACTTTAAACCTGGTTGAAAGGTAGGCAGCCCGCACCACCAGGTTGCAACAATATCCTAGACATCCAGGCATCGGGTTTCCAGATAGTATATCGACTGGAAACAACAACCATGCTATTCTCACTCGAGCCCCTCGAGATCCGGGGAAAACTGTTGCTGCTTGTAAAAACACGATTCGCTTCCACTAGAACTGGACGCGGAGAAGTCGCCGGTCATCGCAATGACCGTCTCAAAAATTCTCCAAGGACCTGGAAAAGCTTGGTTGCAGCGGGTCTACAGCTTCCGGCACACCTCGGCAATCTGGCCGAGGGACTCGCATGTCGGAAACTGCCGAATCGGCAGAGCCGCGCGTCCTCTCCCGCCACTGCCTCCGGATAATCTTCTGCACCATTTTACCGCCACGTCCTCAATTTTACCGTCCAGGAAACGGATCGGTTTGCTGCGTATCGATTCAGGGCTACTTAAATGCTCTTGAGCGATGACATCTCATTCTTCATTCCCTACATCTCGTTGAACTACCAGCAAAATGGCCCCGACCTGCCCACCAAAATTTGATCCCGCCCGCGACATCCCTGATTTCACCGGAAAGGTCTATACTATTCCCAGTTCATTCTGTCGCATTCCGGAATCTGAACTCTATCCAGATAATTTTGGTTACGGGTGGCAACTCGGGAATCGGATACGAAACCGTCAAGATGATGCTCTTCAAGAACGCAAGAGTGTACCTCGCCGCACGCTCATCGAACAAAGGCAAGGCCGCCGTCGACCAGCTCGAAACAGACACTGGGAGACGCGCAGAGTTCCTTGAACTAGATTTGGCGGATTTGAGAAGTGTGCGCAAGGCGGCGGACACGTTCCTTGAGAAGGAGTCAAGGTTGGATGTTTTATTCAACAATGGGTGCGTCTCGCGTTCCACTGTATGTGAATACCTATTGAGTAGAAATGCAGTGGTGTGATGATACCGCCGACGGAGGAGCTAAGTGCGCAAGGATATGATTTGCGTATGTTTTATTGCTAGTAGTAATTCAACGCTGCTATTGAATCTCAGATTTTCCACAGAATTTGGGACGAACGTCCTGGGCCATTTCTTTTTGACCGAGCTTCTCGTGAGTACAGTGCTTTATTTGCTCTCTGTTCAACCTTGCCATTTCGCCGCATGTAACTAACCCCACCCCCCCCAGCTCCCCGCCCTCGCCGAATCCCACGCTCACTCCTCCGTTCCCGCACGCATCATCAACACTTCCTCCTCGGGATACACCACCTGCCCGAAACGCGCCCTCTTTTTCGATGCCGTGAAAGGCGGCCCCGCGCGCGACACTCTCATCAAGAAGTGGGGCAAGATGCAGGCGCCGTGGTGGGTTACCCCTTATCCTCTTCGGACTACGCTATGAAACTTGGATCTGATGGGGACTGATGACTGCAGGAATCTCTACGGCGCGAGCAAGGCGGGGAATATATTTATAGCAAACCACTACGCAAAGAACCACCGCAACGTGGTGGTATCGTGCTCGCTGCATCCGGGGTTGATTCAATCCGGCATTCAGCGGTTAGTTCACGTCCCACCCTCCCCCAGATGTCAAAGATTGATTTGATTGATGCGTACCGCAGCAACGCCCCCGCCGTCCTCAAATTCGTGTCAGGAATCGCCTTCTCCGCGCCCAACGTCGGCGCCTACACGCAGCTTTGGGCCGGCACCACCGCGTCGCCGGATGAGATCAACGGCAAGGTGAGTTTGGCGTTCTAGAATGTACTTCAATCTCAGCGCTCATTCATTTGCACAATTGCGCTCGCAGTACTTCACCCCAGTGGGCGTCCCCAAAACGCCTGGCGGGCCTTCGAGCGACGCAGAGTTGGAGGCCGAGGTGATCGCGTATTTGAGGGAGGCGGTTGAGGGGTTCTAAGCCTAACGACGGTGAAGCACTTTGGAATAAACACATTCGTCCCTCTCGGTCAGCGGACAGCAGAATTTTTGGACGGTTCACTGATTTACTGCGTCCTGTGCCTCGTTGATTGCCTGAGCAGTGGAATTGTCCAACAAGAAGCAAACCGTGCAGTCCGGAAGGCACTGTCTGCACAGAAAACCGAGAAACAGTGGGCTGAAGTTTCTTGGGGCCCAGACCAAGGCTGACGGCAATGTTGGCCGAAGCATTGTTTGCTTCAACTAATGAGACCTGAGCCAAGAGGATGTTTATCGTTACTGTCATGTCGGCTGAGGCTGCCGTTTTTGCGGTTTGAATTGATTGGGAGACTTACATGATGTTAATGGTTTCCAAACTGTGGCGGGCATAGTCGATTCCCAAACTTGCATTGACGTTGGAATTGTCGCAGTCTAGAGCCTCTTCACGAGCCCTGAATGGAGCTATAATTTCAGGCGATTGAGCCAATGATTGTGCAGGCAGTGTATAACATACCAGCCAGGGTTTGAACATGCACACGACGGAAACAAGGGCGAAAATCAGACGGGCCATTACTATGAAGCTGAGAGTTTTGAAATGCAGAAGAGAACTGAGGGGAAAATGTCACTTCAAGAGCCGGACACCAGGTTGTGGAACGAATGAGAATAATTTGTTAGGGCGGTAGTCTCACCTCTTTATACCCTCCCGGTGGGACGTAATTTCTCTCCTACCGATACCTGGAAATGATGGGTACTACAATATCAACGTGTGCGGATCATCCGTGTGGGCACCTGCCCGAGAGCCCCCAGAAAATATGGTTATGAGGACCCTGGATGATTGACCAAAATGCCTGTTCCGATGCACTCAAATTTTGACGATTTCGTCGGGATTAGAACAGGCCTGTGCGGAAAATTGGACCAAATTTGGCGGGATTCACCAAACTTTCACCTAGCAAGGGCTTTTTCCGGAATTTCTTCAGCTGACGCGATTTCATCGAGATTTCTCCCAAGCCTGCGTGCAATTTTGGCCGACAAATATCGGGATTTGGCACGGGCAAAGTCAAAAATATTCAAGATTTGTCGGGATGAGGCTCACGCATTATAGTTAAATATCCGGGGTCCTTGCTTATGCTGTTGAAGATGAGGCAGTTAAATTGAGTAGCCGGCTATGAACCCGATTCGGAGTTTAACCGAAGCTGCCGTCGGTCGAACTGTGTTGAATTTGAGGGCCCGAGAATTTTAAGGTGATTTTAACCACGTTCCTTCGACACGGAATGTCTGCGATGATTTCGAGGAAAGTCATAGACCATTCCAGCAGCATAATAAGCCAGGAGAAATAAGCTCTCATCGACGAACTCTTCTACCCCCGAGAAGCCCGATCATTCACCTTCCACCGAGCAGATCGAAGATGTCCATCTGTGCTCCGTTTCCCCTCAAGAACTCGGTGTTCTAGTGTGGGGGAGACCCCCGCGGGGGCCCACTGCATGGAGCTTTGAATTTTTTTCCCCGTGTGTACCAATTTTGAAGCTTATTCCTAGTGTATAATGGTATCTAGCGCGGGGAGAACCCCGCGGACCCCTGTGCGGTCGCCGTTGGGCCCACTGCGTGGAGCCGCGAGGCGCTGCGCGGAGTAGGCTCAAAAAGAGTGAATTAATTAATTAACTAAAAAGAGAACCGCCCGTACCGAACTCCCGACAACACCGACACAATAAAACCTATCATTTCACATACTTACAGTAACCATTACACCAAGTCAACAATATAGAGCAGGGGCAACGAAGAGCTCAGATGGGCGTTGACATCAAAATATCCATCTGTGAATGATACTCGAATAAGCTAGATAAATTTGAGAGCCCTTTGAGTACTACCTTGATTCGACATGCACGAGCACTGGGAAAACCAGGTTAAATAACGTCACGCAACGCGCGAAGAACATCGGGCGTACCGCATTAGGCAGGTGGCACGTGCCCGTGAAAATGTGCTGGGTCAATTGCACTGACTCAGTGACTGGTGGCGGCTCTGGTGCGTCAATTTCGCTTATCACTTCCCGAATTCTCCCCCGATAAATCGTTAACCGCCCGCGCGACATCCAGGCTGCCCAGATTGCGCCTCCGCCTGCTCCCGCCTCGCTCGACGACGCACCAATAAGCCAGTACGTCACCGCCTCGCTCTTCTCGCGCCTCACCTATACGTGGATCACGCCCATGATGGTGATGGGCTCCCGGCGCACGCTGCAGGCGTCCGATCTCTGGCGTATGGGGCCCGAGCAGGAGGCGGGCTATCTTACTGACAGGCTGGAGGCGACATGGGCACGGCGGGTGGAGGCGGCGGAGAGCTGGAATACGCGCTTGGCGAGCGGGGAGGTGAAGCCGGGGCTGGTGAAGCGCGTGAGGTGGGCCTTCAGTGGGAAACGCGAAGAGATGGAGAGGATGCGGCGCGAAGAGGGAGGGAAGAGGGAGGCGAGTTTGGTGTGGGCATTGAATGATGTGCTGGGGCATTTGTTCTGGGCTTTTCAAGGTGCGCAAGTGAATACTTGCGTGCGAGCCTGTCTTACTTGACTGCAGGTCGGCCAAGACACCTCTCAAATCATGGGCCCCCTCCTCGTCAAGGCCCTTATAAACTTTGCCAACGCCACGGCGGCAGCGAAGACGGCGGGCGAGTCGCTGCCGAATGTCGGGCGGGGAATAGTCATGGCACTGGACTTGCCGTGCATCATTGTGTTTGCGAGTATCTGTCAGGATCAAGTACGTTCTCTTACTCTTCGCCACTCCTCTCGGCCTTTATCTTTCCGCCCGCCCTTCATCTTCTGATCTACCCCATCTCTATCTCTATTTACCTCAACCCCATGTATCTCCAACGCTCGACACTTGCGCTTACGCTTACCTTGCACCTTACAGTTTTTCGTCCGCGCGATGACAACAGGTGTCCTCGCCCGCACCGCCCTCACCGGCGCCCTGTACCGCCGTGCGCTACACCTCACCCCAGCCGCGAGGCTGCGGCTGCCCAATAGCGCGGTGCTAAACCATGTGAGCGCGGACGTGAGCCGGATAGATGTCTGCGCAGTGGTTTGTGAGTTCTTACTCTCTTCGAATCCTTTCCTCCTTCCAACGAATAATGGCGCATTTATTTCCGGGTGGGAGTGCGAGAATTCTTTTTGGGTTTTCAGAACTTGGTTTGAAAACGCAAGGAAGACACTGACGAGTTCGCAGCACGCGGCATGGACGACCCCGATACAGACGATGGGGGGCCTCATGATCCTACTCGTCCAGGTGCGGACGCCATCAATTCATTCCAAAAAAACAACGCTGATACTTGTTCCAGCTCGGTCCCTCCGCCCTCGCAGGCTTCGGCCTACTCGTCCTCATTATCCCCACGCAGGAGCGCGTCCTGGGCCAACAGTTCAAGTTTAGGCAGCAGAGTCTACGGTGGACCGATAAGAGGGCGGCGAAGAGGTGTCGTGTTCTTCCGTCTTATTCGAAAGCCTTCTCCATTCGACCGCATTTGAATTTCTGAAATCGTTTATTCCCTCGATACATCTTCCAATTTATTGTGATACTAACCTTTGCGTTTTCTCAGGTCCTCGAAGTTGTCTCTTCCATGCGCGTTGTCAAGTACTTCTGCTACAAGGGCAGTTTTCTTCGGCGATTATCAATGTGAGGAGGGTGGAAACTAAAGGTGATTAAGAAGATTCAGCATTCGCAGAGTTCTAAGTGCGTTGTCGGTCATTTAGCAATACATCCTTGATCTTTTTTTTCTTGCGTTCTTGCTTTCCCTTTACATACCTTTCCCCGGGAGTTCTGTTCGTGTTCGATTCATACCTCTCTTTATCTCTTGGACAACGCTGCGTTTTTCCTTTCCCCCTCTTTGGGCCAAACCTCGGGCTTTTGCTCTTCATATTTTCTCCTCACTAATGTCTTTGTCATCCAATTTTTGACGCTGCGGCATCCTTCCTTCCTTCCGTCAATCCGTGTGCCCCCATCTGCATCAAACTCATGTTCCGTTGTTCCGTTATTCCTTCCTCATTCCCCCCCCTTGCTTAACCTACGATCAAAATTCATCTTTCTCGGTCTACATGTGAAATGGGGGCCAACACATCTCCCGTGTCGCCGTGCCTTCTCCCTCCCCGTCCTCCCCGCAACCCTCGCCTTCGTGACGTATACCGAGACAAGCAAGCAGTTCGACGTCCCGCTCCTCAGTTTTGCTCATGCTCTTGTTGCAGTTCACGCGTCGTTATCCTCGACGAGGCTATGTACGTTTCCGACAGGCGCTTGAATCCCACTCACGCAAATAGAGAGCTTCCGTCGATCTTGAGCCTGATAACAAAATTCAACGCACGATTCAGACGCAGTTCAAGAACCGCACTTTGATTTGCATCGCTCGTGCGTTCTTTTATATTCCGTACATCTCCGTTTCTTATCTTTTGCGCCAGACCGACTACGGACGATTATATCGTATGACCGGATTCTCGGTGCGTGTTGTTTGTTGCTGTACTTTCTGTGGTTACAGATTGCATTCTCTGCAGTCCTCGATGCCCGGGAATATTGCGGTGAGTGACATTCCGCCAGTACTCCATGAATATCGGGCCAACTCGCGGTTGTACGACGAACCTGTTCAACAAGGACGACGGATTATTCCGTAGTCTGTGCGAGAAGAGCACCATTTCGAGTCGTGATATAGAGAAGGCGATTCTTCATGAGGATATAGAATAGACGATAGACGACGTAATGTAATCTTCATGGGTGCGGCGGATAGGAAGGCGAAATGTATGTCTTAATATGGGCGGGCTTAGACCGAGGGGAAATATTAATGGAGATGTTCCTGCAGTTTATCTTGGAGAACCGGAAAATATTAGAGCGGTCGCGGATGGGACGCATGCCCACACACCGCAATCAATCCACTCCCATGACACACAACACCTCGATCCGTGTGTCCGCTCTGCGATTGAACAATTTTGCGATGACTTGGATGAGGCATCGCGTCAGGCTGTCCAAGGAGTGACAGACTAAATATACTCCCCGGTGGGAGAAAAATTCTATCCGATGCATCGCCAGGCACCCAATAAACGTCCCCGGATGAACCAAAAATACATGGCTCATCCAATCACTCAACCCATCAATGATTATCGGAAGTCGCCGAAAGTGCCACGTTTCCCAAACCACCATGTGCGCTGTTAACGCTCTCCGGGCTCCCTGGTCGGCTCCTTCGTCCTGCTATCGGGTTGGATTCAAGAAACGAAAATGTTCTGCAGCCACTCAAATGCATTCCTCTGAAGCTGATCGACATTCCAAGTTGTCAGTCGGGCATTGCACAAGATTGCACAAGATTGCACAACAACGTCAGTTCAGTGGGTTGGAACCAACGGTTAATATGCCGGGTGCGCCAAGACTGCGTTTGGTTATTCTGGCGTCTGGAGCGCTTCGAATCTTGCCTTTTCTGCTTATCAGGAACACCACCGACTGTTTCCCACATTTGTCGAGGTTAATGCGGCGACGCCACTTCGACACCGCACACGAATATCTCTGGGATAGTCCTTATTAAAGGTGAGCGATGTTCTAGACCCCCTGGTTATCATGTTTCGGGTCTTGATGTCCGTACTCTCCCCAGCCGGCGATTGGATGCTACCAGCGTCCAAATACTTCTGAACCCCACCCAAGAGAGGTACATTCGCGGTGGTCGGCGACAGCGTTTCTGAAGATTCTGATTCTACGACCAGTTGATACCGCAACTACTGAACTACAAAATGACTAGTATTCGACAGATTCACTCGCCGCCGACAGCAGGGGATTCTGCGGACATCTCGACCGGGTGACAGCATCATTTATATTGATGATACATGCGTGCGCGGTATATTAATGCGGTCGGGTTCCTGGTGCTCTCTTGCCAGTCTTCTGGTATGACCACTCCGCAGCCTACGCTTCTTGCTGCCTCAGGCGTGCAGGGTGTCAAGCCCGATATTTTTACGGGTGCAGATGCCCATTGTGCGCGTTCCCGTATTTGTCACTCGGACAAACTGGCTCATCCATTTCTACAGTAGCTTTAGCTGCTACAGGCACCGTGGCGTTCGCTATAATCCTCTGGGAATAGTACACGAATCTGTTTCTCCTATGCCCTCGCTGATGAATATACCTCAGTGCTACGCTTCTCCCGGAGGAGATCAGGCTATACCGGAGGAATGTGTGGACTACGACTCCGCCATATGGGTACGCAAACGGTTAGAATTCCTCGTACCGTTGGCCCTAACCCTCATATAAGGTTCCTGGCCCTCCGTTACGGAAGCATCCTTGCCACCTTTCCCGTGCTCTTCCTCAGTACAGCCGAGAATGTTCATTGCCAGGTCGCTGCGTCCTTTACTCAAGTTGGCGTTGTCTTGGTGGTGGCATCGTCTGGAATCATCTTCGCCATTCGCACATCCTTGCTGTGGTCCGATGATTGGAACGTTCGTGGCGCGCTGAGTGGGCTGCTGGGCATAGTCACTGTGTGCTGGGTATGCACATTCCGTCTTTCTCAGTCCCACAATTAACTAGCAGATGGCATAGATTGCTGTGGCGACGCAATATCGAGCAGTAACGGCCCCTGTCCATCTGTTTGGTTCCAACTGTCGCGTTCTCCCTACGGCGCCTTGGATGCCACTGGGGAATGCTGTCTTCACATCTTTTTTACTCATCACGTTAATCTTGACTCTGCTCAAATTTCGTTCTCATCTCCCGCGGGACTCGCTTGTTATACATCTCATCTACCGAGCCAACTTATTATACCTCCTTGGCACGACGCTCACCGCAGCGACTGCATTCCTCATACAAATCATCTCGCCGCCGTCTAGTCCGCTCGCAGTCTGTACACAGCCCATCGCGACGGTCTTCATCGTCGCCTTCGGCACGCGCGCCTTCCGCAACATGGCGCTCGCCAACGCGCTGGACGCCGACCGCACCGCTGGTTTGCCTATGGCAGACATAAGCAAGTCGCCCAGCATCTTCTCAGACGAGAGCGAGATGCGTTTCGCGCCCGCGCCTAACCCACCGCCCACGCGCTCCCTGCCGCCCGTTCTCACCCGCTCTCGCAGCACAGCCAGCATCGGAACCCCCCGCTCGCCCATCACGGGCCCCACCCGCCCCCGGCTGCGCACAGGCAACTCGAGTCGACCTCCCACGGCCGGCTCCACTGCCCCTGCCGACCCCTTCGCACCTGCCCCCTTCTCCTCGCCTCCGGGCTCGTACACCGCCGAGTCCCTCCTCAGCGCGTCGGTGTCGGTGTTCTCAAGTTCGATGCAGTCCACGTCGCCGCTGCGCCCCTCACGGTCCGGGCCCGATTCGTATTATATGAATACGGACCAGCCGCCTCCCGGGTCTGCGAGTTACCCGTCGAGATCCCCGCTCTCCGATTCCTTGCACCAGCCGCACGCCCTGTGACTTGTGATTGGCGTGTTCCCGAGGCACGCGGCCCCCAATCGTAGGATTGTGTGTCACTCAGCACGAATTAACAATCAAACACTGGACAGTAAATTTATCGCAGCTTACAACATCTAGAAACCCCGGGCGGCCGAGCCGTCCGAGCTACAATTAACACTCCCTGTGCATGTACTTAAACCTTAATCAATCAATTACTTTATTTTGGGTATGGCTAGTCAAATCCATTGAATCCTGTTGGGTTTATGGAGGAACGAAACATTGGGCCTCTCGGTTTCTCGATGCAAGATTTGAATCACTCCGGGATCCCCGACTATGTTATGTACAACTCACGAGAGGTATCAAGACCAATGTGGTGGTTAGATGGCCCTGTGACTAGATGGCCCTATGACACCGAATTACCTCCGAGTCTATGCGCCTCTGGAATTCCAAGAAAGAATACCCAGATGGTGGTGGAGTTTCGCAGGAATTTTTGTATTCGGTTAGACTTATCGCAAGGAGGGCCGCAGTAGCTGAGAGAATGTAACGATAGATGCCTGAAGGAATGGCGAACTCAATTAATACGGATGGTCAAGGCAGAAATAGCACTCAGCACACTGTACTTTAAGATCAGTCTCAGCGCGTCTCTTGTCGGCGCATTCCGCTCGCCGTCGTGCTACAAATTGAAGGGATTCAGCTTCAGTGATTGCGATAGGGCGAAACAGCACGTACAGCGCTCACGAGGTAGGCAGCGACTCGTAGAATAGCAATGACCGCTTTGAAGAGCATGGACTGTGAGATTGCGGCAAGGCGACAGGATGCATGTCGTTCAACGAAGAAGGCAGAGGATGAATACATGCATCAAGGACGGCGGAATTAGTATCCATATCCGTGTCCACATCCACTCGATTCCCGTGTTTTGAAAGGTTTGATCCACACCGAAGTAGTCTCTTGCACTGACTTCCCACTCGCAACCTTAACACCGAAGTAGACGAGGTGGGGCTCGAAGCGGGCCGCCATCTCTTGGAAATTGATGTATCGTGTGGCCGCTGGCGCCTGATTACAGCAGTGCCACTTGGCCGCCGTACTGGGTAAAAGAGGTCCTATACGTTCATTTCGCCCCAGACTAAGAGTTACGTATCGGGGACAGAATATTCTGGGGTGATTCGAAGCGCTTTGATCAGCTGATTAACCGTTCTTTAACGAAATGGCTCCTCGGCTGTGCTATTTCTCCATATGCGCGTACTCCTTTCGTCTTCATCTGCTCGCACTCTGTGTTTAACCCCATCCATGCTCGAATCTCCGCGATCATCTACACTGCCTCTTCATTTTGTATGCCCCATATGTCCTCTTTGCTCGACGGCAGCAATCTGATAAATCGCACGCGCACTACGCACTACGCTTCTTCGGATCTTGACCTCGACCTGCGCTGTTCTTTTTTTGGTTTAGCTTCACTGCCACAATTGCTGCGCTCTGCGGCACAGTGAGGCCAGAATTATTAATTAATTAATTAACCGTTCTTTAACGAGATGGTGGAAATCCTGTGCTCTTTCCCCATAAATCTCTACTCCTTCGATGCCTATGTGCTATTCTGCCCTCTTCAACTCCTTTGGTGCATCTTATTTTCCCAAACATGATCACGATGATGAACTACGCACTTCATTTCGGTTCTATCCGAACTGCGCTGCCACATTTAACTGCGAAGCACAACCCCCATTAGGATCATCGAGCAGTAGAATCAAGTCTCGTGAATTAACAACTCTCCAAGACCACTCAATCCGGGAACAACATTCTCACTGCGGCGCACATTTGCCACACTGCAGCCATGAAGGACAATTTTATATAACCGGCGAGTCAGAGCCCTCCGTTCCCTCTCAATTCTTTTCGCACTCACCCCCCACTTGCGGCTCGTCCCTTAATATCTTTTCTCTCCGCTAAGGGGCCTCTGCCACGGTCAACGATCACAACCATTTTGTTCCAAGCTTCAACGCCTGCTCAATGTATGCCGAACCCAAACACATCAAGAGTCTTGCTTCGATAACTTCTATATCTGCTCGCACGGTGCCAAAATTCAAGGCTGGACCGCAAAATGAAGCTTTATTCTGCACCATTACGCAAAGAGTCTTTTCACCCCTCTTCGGTGCCCCCAATTGCCGCATTACCTGGCTCCAAAACTCACAGCCAGTGCCCAATGGCTTCAAGGACAAGCTTTCTGGTGGTGCAGCCGGTACACACATTGGCTGATCGGATATCCTTTGCACACTTCTTTATTAAACTACTCAACATTCGGAGGATCAGATCTACTGCCTTCTATCGCCGCGGACGGAGGCGAGGGGATAGCGCACACTATAGGTGTCTGCGAGCCTCGCGTCTTTGACGCTGCAGGTGAGATCGGTCCCGCATCCCTATCTGTAGATACCTGACAACTTCTAGTTTCTCAAACATCGACGTTTTCGCTGCGTCCTGGCACATCGCTCTGCCTTCAACCCACAAGTTGCCGCTGTGTAGTACTGCGGGGACATCTGCTGTTCTATTGTCCACGTTCCGGAGCATCGTTGGGCATGTAGAACTAAACTTCAACTAGCCTGCCACCTGATGCAATTTTTTTCGAGGGTCCTCCAGGCTAGGCGCTACGCGATGGTGAGTTCCCTCATCAATATTGTGTCTTCTTCACGACTGCTGAGCTATAACCGAGCCAAGAATCGCCCTGGAGGTCTCATCCAACTAACAATTCGCTGTGATTCCGCGAACCAACAGCACATCGACGACCTATTTCTGGTAAGCCTTTTCATTGTCCCACAAGGTGAGTTCGATGCTTGCACATATTTCTATTGGTCAAGGGGGGTGGAAAACTCAGACGTGGTCTCGCTCTTCGTCACAGTGTGCTTTCTCTATTTTAGTTTTACTCACTAAACCTTACCGCGCCTGCAGTTGCGCCAATGAAGAGGAAGTGTTCGTGTGTTAGATGTGCACTGGATTCTGGTGTTTGTCTGGATACATACCTTGCGCGATTGCTATTCACCGTATCATCATGATACACTGAATAATGATACTGTCATTGCTCACGACCATCTGTCTGCCTTATATTTCAAAAATAATTAGTCCTTCTGTAATCTTGAAGTGTCAACGATTGCCTTTCAATATGCACTCATGCCGGAGCGAAGCGAAGGCATATCTTGTAGAAGGTAAATATTCCCGACGAGTCACAGCAAAAAGTATGGTGGGGAGAAGCTGGCGACTGGTGGATGCGCGACCCCGGCTATCAGGAACTTATAGAAAGGCAGGGAATCATCGGGACTGAAAATATTATAATCTGCGCGGAAAATGAATACCGTTTACGGTGAATACAAAGAGAATTCGCGCTTACCTCCGTCCATCTGGTTCGGCGCGGTCTCAGGCCATCTGTACGTCGGAGTCTCCAGCGTGATGTGCATGTCCGCCACAGTGAGCCTGTGGAAACGGGAAAGGACGTTTTTAGTGGGCGGTGGGATGGGCTGCGCAGAAATGATTCGGAGCCCTGCACGCCGCGCCGTATGTCGTATTTCCAGAGCTTCGAGAAAGCGGTCGTACGTGCCGTCAATTTGTGTGGAAATGATGGATAATATGCGTAGATGAGGTAGGGGACCACCCCTGGGAGGAAGTTTCGCCTTGGGCGTTGTTCAAGCACCAACAACTCAATGATTTCAAGGGTGGAAACTGTATTGGCCAAGGGCAAAAGAGCCGATCACGTGAGAGGCGGTACGTGACGGTGACGTAGAATGAGTCGGTTGAGCACACATTTGGAGCGTGCCAGGAAGGACACAATCGCGTGAGATCCCTGCGTGTTCCAAATTGTCACGCCGAGATGTTCGAGTGCGGGGAGAGTGACGTGATGGAGGAATCCGCACTGCCGATAAGGATTAAGCACCTGAGAGCTGGCCGGGAGTGACGGGGAGGTCCCAACGAAGTGGAAGCGGAGGCGGATGATGAGTTGCCGGAGGTGAGGAAAAAGACCAAAAATTACCATGCCCGAGGCTAAACCGTATATTGTAAACTCCAAGGTCGACAACCGTGTGGATGGTCCTGCCTCTGCGAACGGGTATATCCAAGTGAATGAGAACCAACGCGCAGTGCCGTTAAATCAGTTGCTTGGGTGAAAAGACCCGCCAATGTAAAGTCCCTGTAGATCGTTGACCTCTATCGCGAGGCTTCGGAGATGAGGAAATGGCCCGGACGCGCTGCTGAGTTCTAAGTCGTCCGTCGACAGTCGGAGCTCTAGTCACCCCCATTGAGCGGGCCCCTTCTTCAGAGCTCTCATAATTCCCTCCGTGAGTCGAGGGTCATCTGGCCCGCACCGCAGCATGATGGACAGGGGATATCCGCGCGATCGACGGAACCACAAGTCTACAAGGGCGGTGGTGGGATGGACGGTTGGTGGAGCTTCATCGCCAAACAGGAGCGCAAGCCTGTCGTAGGAAGACACACGGGAAAACTGGATGAGGATTGAAGTACACACTGCACAGCTGAGGTCACCGCAACATCTCGCCACCGTCTGGACGCTTGTGCAAGGAGAGGAGGCACAGCAATTGGGCCAGGCCGAACACGGCTATCGAGTGACAGACAGTAGAGAAAGTTTTAGAGCGCAATTCGAACGGAAGCTCTGCCTAAGTGGTTTGAGCCAAGGCTGGTAACCATGATATACGTAACAAGACGGTCCTCGCTTCGCTTCGGTAGGTAAGAGAATACTCAAGGATAAGTGTTTGACGGGGAATTTTTTGGACTACAAAAACAAATGAGGGAGAACTCAGAAAGAGGACGACTCAATGAGGAAGAATTGCATATATCTGAGGAGTTAAGTGGAGGACAAAGGAAATCACTTGGAAAGAGGAGTTGCAATATATTAGAAGATTATTTGAGTGCAATGGAAACTCGGAAGAAAATTAAGTTGTCTGATGTAAACCGTCGTCGAAACTGAGAGCGTGGGGCAATAGTCTACAGCATAGGGGACCAAACTTGAGCCATAGTAACTCTAGAAAGTGCACAGTAACTTTGTATTGGTGGATGGACCTTGAGGACAGGAAAGAGGGGAACAAATTGCTGGCCAGCGGGATAGGAAATCTTGCTTGGCTTGAATTAAATGACGCTAAAGCAATTATCGATAGGGAAGAAAAGATAGATCAGAAATGAAGAAGTAAGAACGATAGCTACAGCACCCTGAGAGCCCGCTTGCGATGAGTTACGAGATGCGGGCATAGTTGAGAAATAGCGCGTTGGGGGATTTGCACTGGGGAATAATACAATCTTGAGGGGCAAAGGAAACCAAGAAAATGATGCGCAATAGCCACAGAGATCCAGAAGCTATGCGCCGTTCGGGGAGACCCAGAAATATTTGAGACCAAAGTGAAGAAGATATTCAAGTTTCAAGAGGTTGCACCAGGTTGCACCAGGTGTCAGAAAGGATGGACCCGAGATTGGGAGCCCGAGCATTAGGCCTGGAGCAAAAGCAAAGTATGGCCTACGCAATAGCTACGGGTCGAGGAGAATGGATGTGTGGAAGGGGGCTTCAAGACAACGGTTCATATAAAGGGTTTGACAGACAAACGTGGCTATCCTGCGGCGCAGTGGGATTTGGGTCCGGATCCGGTGTTCTCTGGGTGACTGTCAATTCACGAGCCCCGTCTCAATGGCTACTCTGTCTCAATTGGGGTTGGGTTTGACAGTTCGCAGTTCTCCCGGAGCTCGGAAATGAAGTGCGTAGTTTGTCATGGGGCAGGAAGTGTGGAAAAATACCATGGACCTACGGAGTAAAAAGTGTGAGAACAACAGACAAACCTTAAACGGGTGTGAATATATGGGGAAATAGCACAGGTTTCGTAGGATTTCGTTAAAGAACGGTTAATGTGACATTTGATGCGCTTGCGCCGAAGGTTGTGGGATTCATCACTTTGCACATCACCCGAGGCTGCGGCACGCAAACCGGCAACTCGGCACACGGCAAGTTGATTGGATTATCATTCTACACCGATGTGCACTTGTTCGAACTCATATGTGCTTCAAGCTGTAAATACAGCTTTTTTGTCAACTTTTCCAAGCTCTGGACTAATAGGCCGTGGACTTGCAGCAAACGTTTCAATCTTGCGTAATTTTCCTGCTTCATTCCCGGTTTCTCGACATGACCGAACCCTTACGAAGATTTCATCGATCACGACGCACCGCAGGAGAAAGACAACCGTAATCGTCTCCGTTTTACTCGAGTTCAGAAGTACTGAAGTGTGACGGAGAGCAGGCCGGCTAGAGAGTCGGCGTGTGGTGTCTTGGCGACGAGTCCGCCGGGTCGGAGTAAAGAGTGGATCAAATATGAGGGGAAATGCGGCACCCACGTATGGCAAAGAACGTGATAAAATATATTCGTTACATGAAGCTAAATCTAGGTCACAGAATTCGAATATAGACTAAGTAACTCAAGGACAGCGTACGCAAATTTGCCCACAAGCACAAGTGCGATGTTCGGTCGGGAATAAATCATAGCCTTCAGAAACTCGGTGTTCGAGCAGTTGGCTATGCGATTTTGTAGGTGTAGTGCGTTGAGAAATATTTGGGAAAGGAACGTTGTGTGCAGTTGAACTAGTGCATCCGAGGATGTGCAACTAATCAGCGGATGTTCCGGGGTCTCAATTTAGAATTTATTCTGGGTAATGGCAAGCAAGTCTTGAGGAATTGAATGAATGTGCGTGCTGTTAGGAACGATGCTTTAAACCGTACAAAATTCGTTACATTCTTCCGTGAACCAGTGTAAAGTACAACAATGTGTAGCTAGATACGTGGAGATACTCTAGTACGTGATGGTAACCTGCGCATTCGTTGCACCGTTGGTGTTAATGGTGGTCGTCAACCCATCGGCAGCGTCGTTGACGTGCGACCACGACACGCTCGGGACCGCGCCGCTCGCGAGCTTGAGGTTGATGCCGCTGAACACGGTCGAGCCGGCGGGGTAGTCGCTGATGGTGGTCACGCCGTACGCCTCCAGCGTCTCCGTCGCCCAGGTAAGCTGCGCGGCGCCGGTGATGCTGAGGGACGTTCCGGAGATGCCGGTGAACTGCGTGTTGTAGTTGAAGGACGAGCCGCTGGAGGAGGTGAGGGTGATGATGCCGTTAAGGGTCGTGCCGGCGGTAGTGCGGACGGGGGTGGTGAAGAAGGTGTTGGAACTGTCGAGGTACCACGAGGCAACGGCCCAGAATGCACCTCCTCCGGCAGCGGAAGGCCCGTACTAGTTGACAAAGGCACGTCAGCAAGCATTCTCAACCAGGGGTTAGTCAAAGATGGAAACGCACCTGGAGGACGGGCTGAAGAATGGCGGTCCCGGAGTTGGGCTCAATCGAGTTGAACAGGAACACTGTCTGCCCGTGGTTGGCGGTGGGGACCGGGGGCACCTTCCACGACGTAGTGAACGACGAGATGGCGGACGACCCCGTGTTGAGCCACGACGCGTAGGCGACCCAGCCGGTCTCAAGGGGGGAGACAGCGGCCTTGACCTTGGTGGGGGTACCGGCGGTGACTTTCTGGACGACGGTGCCGTTCGCGGCGATGATGTGGATGTCGGTACCGACGTGCGCGAGGCTGCCACCCGCAGGGATCTCGTGGAGGTTGGTGTTGGCGCGGTAGCCGCCGGGGGCGAGGACCTTCTCGACGGTGGGGGCCGCGAGGGCGAAGGGGGCCAGGAGGCCGACGAGCAGGACAGTGGCGGTGGAGGCGCGCATGATGAGCAAGGTTGGCTAACTCGAAACTACATACGAATTCATGAGCGTCGCAAAAGGAAAACGGGAGCAAGACCACATACAAAGGACCGCTGAACGTGAAGGTACCGTCGAAGGAACCGTAGTGTTGCGATGCACACCGTTAGCTTTTTATTCTCGGAGTGGGGCGGTGCGAGGTATCCGTGACTTACATCATAAGGCGATATTTTCCCATGGTTGCTGATTATCATGCGGCCATTGATACATGCGTAGCGAATGACCTCCGTCCCGTGTGCACAAGAAGCAAGAAGCTACATTTTTTCGGACCCGGGATGCGCAGGATACTTGACCACCTTTGGACGGACATTGTCCAGAAAGTCAAGTGCAATTTCCCTTGCGATTTTCCACGAACTGGAGACGTCCTCGAGAAGAAAACGGTGGGCGATAAGTGTCTAGTTCATGTACGCGTCGAGCAGCTTCAAATTTGGTTCTATGGCAGAATCTCTTGGAATCTCTGCCGCCACTTATCGGCATTCGCGCGATCTTGGATGCTATCGAAACTGCTGCCGCATGGAAGATGGTCACGTACGATAAATGGGGCGTCGTCATGCGAAGAAGTTGATCGTTCAACACCGCCACATGCTATCTCTTGTCTGCTCGGCGCCGAGTCTCTGGAGAAAAGTGATCGTTATTTATTGCTCATTGCGCTTCACGAATTTGTGTATTTTGCCAGAGCCACATTCAGATTACCAGAGATGACGCAGGGTAAAGACGATACAGAGCTCTGGGCCACTCTTCGGACACGGCTCCCGATCGACGGAAATATTGGAAGGAAGCAAGGCGCAAACGGACGGAGTAATGTTGCGTCATCGCTGCGCAACTCCGCGCGCAATGGTGTGTTGTGAATTTGTGGTAGATAGATTTCATGGACAACGAGTCAGTAAGCCGGCGGGAGGTAAGACAACCAGCCAGAATCATCACGTCAAGTCTTCCAGGCCGGCGGAGATACAGTCTCTGGCAGGGTGATTGAGCCGTTGGTTCATCGGTTAGATGGAGGAATGAATGGTTGTGAAGCTTGTTTGCCATTCGATTTGCACCAAAACAGCGGGTTGTAATACAACCGTCACATAAAATTGAAGGACATTTACTATATGTAAATGCGAGAAATTGAGGAAACGCGACAGAGAGTGCTATCTTTCCCTGTGTGAAAGGCGAAAGATCCCAGGAAAGAAGGATGCGATAAGAACATCTCGGGTGAACCCTAGTCGATCCAACGGACAATCCGTCTTTTGGCACAGTGAAGCCAAGCAGTCCAATGCCTTGCATGCAGAAGAACGGTTACTGGAGCTCAAAACCAGCGGCATGCACGGATTGAAAGTCCCCTGGCCAGAGGACTTTGGATGAATGTTGATGACGAAACGAGATTGTGAACTTGATAAAGATGTGTGCGAAAGTTTGTGAACAAGATTCCCCAGAGCCAAGCCCACCAGCGCTTTGCAGATTAAATTAGGTATGTAATACGGTCGCCTGAAGGTCGAAATCGGAAGAATTTCTATACCGCTGCGGCTGCGCGGATTGAGAATGTCCAGGAGCGATTTTTTGATACGATCTGCTCACAAAACGAGAACAGATTGCAGCCATGGTTGGTTAGATCAATGTCATTCTGGGGAGGCCAAGCCAGGGAATAAGAGAGTCAGCCTCTCGGACGCGGAAAGCGGATTGCCAGAATCCAGATGCGAGAGATGTAGTATGAGAAATACCACGACTGGCAGACCGCAGTACCCGGAGGAGGCGGTAGAGGGTAGAGTGATGTAAGGAGCGTCGACTTAACTGTAACTTACTGGATTGATCGAAGATAACAAGGCTCCAAGCTCGTGAGGGAAAAAGAAAGCGATCGGCATAGCAACACAGTACGATGGCAACAGTGATCTTTGATCGCATCACCTTCGACCATTCCCAAACCCGGAAACCGTTCCTGCGTCGGGCCTTCGGGCGAGGGCCGGGGTAAATTACATTACAGCATTGTGCGGTCCACCCTTCGACCGCAAACCGTTCCATGGTGAATGGTGGTACCGTTCTTCCTCGACCCAACCTTAACCAATCCTACGGATTCCTAGCATGAGTTAAGTACGTGTGCACTTCAAGCGACCGTTATATCTCCTGGCAAAATATGTCTCAGTCTTATGTCCCTGGGTAATCATGTCAACTTCTGGCCGACAAATCGCTCTCCGGTGAATGGTGGCATCGTGGCAGAATCACGCCAGTCACTGCATTTCGGCGGTTTCTCGAACCAAGGCTGCGCCGAGGTTCCTCGGCAGACCTGGACACACTTTGGCCTTGGCAGACCTTTGTCAAGGTTCACTCAAGGTGCCTAGTATCGAAAGTTGTTACGGCACAGCTCTTAAGACTTATTAGCCATGCAGTGGTGGGGTGGCCATCAGTTTTCACGATCTTCAAACCAACAAAATATAAATAGGCTGACATGAGAATAGCTGATTTCAGATCAAGTTGCGTGTATAATATTAATACAACCTAAAAGTTAATGGGAATTAAATGGTTAACAGTGCCCAGTACAGAGACTAGCTAGAAATAAGAGATTGAGGGAGACTGAGCTGTCTGCGACAGCCGAAGTCCTATAACCGTCGGGTAATCACAGCGGGCCACGACTCCGCCGCACCTAGCAACCCCCGTTAGCCGACTCTATGTATATTCGACACCTCAAACACATCCCTCCTGCTGGCTAGGTGGCCTTTCACGTGCTATG
This sequence comes from Mycena albidolilacea, assembly GCA_029282495.1. Lineage (NCBI taxonomy): Eukaryota > Fungi > Basidiomycota > Agaricomycetes > Agaricales > Mycenaceae > Mycena > Mycena albidolilacea. Next base: position 186,106 of record JARIHO010000093.1, read on the forward strand.
CAGCGAAAGAAACCAGTTTTGGTGTGGGGTAGATCGAGGAGACTCGGGGCATCTCGAGACAGTGGTGCGAGGCAGCCTCGCACGCACCTCGGCAAAGCTGGGCACAGCCTTGCCCGGCAAACCCTGCCGAGGTGTCTAGACCAACCTCGGCTAAGGCTCGCCAAACCTGGACCCACGTGCGTCCAGGAGCCGCCGGAATGCAGTGAGTATCACAAGAGCAGTCTTTCTCTCATGGCGCGGGCGCTGAATTTGTTATAAATCATCCTCAAACAGAAGAGTCCAGGCGGTGTTTAAAGGGTATGCAGTCTGCAATGAGTTGCAAATCGGTGTCCGAATCGCGACAACCATTTAGCGACTTTGAAGCCAATGGTCATGGTTCCTCGCGTCTTCCCAAGGGAGCTGTCAACCCCAAGTCAAACCTCACCTCTTCGCTCAATTTGGTGCGAGTTTTAGAGTCGCTTGCCTCACGCTTGGCTTGCACCCTGCGCTAATACGAGGTCGCAAGCCGATACCCCCACGTCCATCGAGGTCACCCATGTCATCCATCCGGACAACAAGAGGCTGTTCAACATGCTAGCGCCGTCGTCTAAGGAGGTTCGCGACACACGGCGCGATATCCAGATGACCAGCAATGCCCCGACGAGACGGGCCGAGAGAATTTGGAATCAAATATGAAAGACGACCTGCCTGAAGAGCCAGAAAGACGTCGGTCAACAGGGGCGAAGGGATTTTGCCGCTGCAGTGCTTTTGCCGCATGCAGCGGCACTTGCAGCGGCAGTACAGCGGCAATCTGCGGCAGTTAAACTTACAGCACATGTTGAACTCCTTGGTATCACCGTAATTGGTAGTTTGAAATGTGCCAGGGTACTCTCCTGTATCTAATACATCATTCCATCTTAACCCTGCATTTAATAAGGTCTTGTACGCGATATTAAACCAAGGAATATTTTCGATGCAGCGGCAGTCTGCGGCAGTATGGCGGCAACCAAACATATGCAAACATTCTGCAGCGGCAGCCAGCAGCCCCTGGCAGCGGCAAAATTGGCAGTTTGCAGCGGCACTTTGGGGTTTTTTAGCGGCAGTATGCCGTATGCTGTGGCAGTCCTGCAGCACTTGCAGGGCATGACACCGCGGCAATGTGACACTGCAGCGGCAGTTCGGCGGCAGTTCAACTTCAGTTCAGCAATGTTGCAGTATCCAGACTTCCCTCTCCAATACTGGCTAGGTATTTCAACAGAGGTTGGAAGAGAGTCGTATACGGGGGGTTATATGGAATCGGAAGAAAGCGCTAAGTCCGTACTCAGTATGCCGCGCTGTCAAATCTGGATAAACCTGCCCATGGCCCAATCGGCGGAGAGAATAGTTCACGCTAGATTGCGGCACTAAAATTGAACCACGCGAGTATAATGTATCCCCCCCCCTAAAGCGCGCCGCGCGTAACCTCGAGTTGCTGCAAATACGCCTCAACATCCTTATTTTATTTTAAGGTGTTCAAGTTTAACACCGAATTTTGAATCAATGCTCGGGGGCTCCTAGTAATAAGAGTAGACCAAGAATGCAAGACCGAAGGAAAGCTCACCTTTGCGTTTACTTCTGGATTACCTGACGAAAGGAAGTGTGCGGAAAAGGCTTCATTAAGCGTGCGGAAAGGTTTGATTAATTTGAATGCGATATAAATACATACACTGACGAGAAGGAGAAATCTAATCTTACTCGAGCAACCTAAACATATTTTGCCCGATGAACGTGATCCCAGTGAAGTTCCCCGCGTCCCGCAGAATAGCCACCTTGTGGCTGCCGTCGAGATTGGTAACGCACAACGAGCCAAGCAGGTCTGCGACGTATACCTGCATTCCGAAACGCTCAGTCAGCTCATCAACTTTCAACGAATGACAGAATCCAACGCACCTTCCTCCCGATGGAATCCACGGTCAACCCAATCGTCTCGTGGAAGCGCTCCGCAATTACTAGCTCACGGCTCGGCCCGCGCGGGGTCGAGCCGGGCGTCAGCGGCGCAGAGACGTCCGCGCGGTTCAAGCTGTTCCCAAACGGCGGGTCGCCGCGGTCCGTCCAGTACAAATACCCATCATGGAACTCTAAATCGATCGGTTCAGGCAGGCCCTCAAACAGCACCTCGACGTCGGGGCGTCGTGCGGGATCCGCACCAGCTGGAGGGTCGATGTGCGCGCGGAAGATCCGCCCATTCGAGCTCTTGCTGTTACCCTTCTGCGTCCAGTACAGCAGCCCGCGCGCGGGGTCCAGCGCGAGGCCGACACACCAGGTGCGCTGGTCGGCGTGTTGCGCGGGCGTGGACGCGGAGACGTAGAGCGTCTGGAGGGCCGACCCGTCGAGCGCGCAGCGTTGAATCTTGCCGCCCTCGCGGTCGCACCAGTACAGCTGCTCGCGCGAGGTGTCGAGCACGAGCTGCTTCGGCGTGTGAGTGGCGCCGGGGGGGACGATGGTTGTGTCATGCGAGCCGTCGATGTTGGCGCGGCTGAGGAAGCCGTCGTTGGCGTTCGTGCCCATGTTGGTCCAGTAGATGTGGCCTAAATGGCATGTGATGAGCGAATCATATCGGGGAGGGTGATCTGGGAAGGACGATACCCACCTTTACCCGGGCGCTCGTCTATCTGCACGCCGTCGGGGCGGCTGGTGAGTCCGGTCACCAACGTTTTCCCCTCTCTCCCGTCGATAGCGAGCGAGCGAATTTCGCCCTTGATGATGTCCAGAAACACGATGTGGTCCTTCTCCGCGATGGGCGCATGGGGCGGGTGGTCATAGAACCCCTTACCGCTCTTGATGCCAAGCGTCCCCGCATCCACCATCGATTTGAGGAGCGCCGCGGGCTCGGGGGGAATCTGCCCGGGGCGGACTTGGGCGTAGTGGTTCTCAATGTCAAGGGCAACATCGAGCCCGACGCCGTCGAGCATTTCGAAGACACCGCGGTTCATGCCGAGGACCTCTTTCATAATGCCGTCGACTTCGGCTGCGCCTGCAATGCCTTGAGCGACGACGTAGAGCGATTCGCGCTTGATGGCGGCCCAAATTCGATTGAATAGCAGACCGACTTCAAGTTTCCTTCCTGTTGTCAGAGCGAGGTTAGTCTGCCGTTGAAATGAATGGGATGGAAGATGACCCACACATGGTAAGTGCGGAGTCCATGACGCGGGGCCTCCCTCAAGAGCAATGCGATGACAGCAGGATCGGTGTGGGGGTTGGGCATTATCTCGAGCGGACTGCCGCACAGTATGATGAATGAGGACACGGCAAATAATAATACGCGACTCACACTGCCGTGGGTGGCATGTAGTAGTGCGTGTTGACAAGTCTCGCTTTGTTCTTCACTCTCTCGAACATCTCCGAACCCGTGTAAGAAGAGCTGTTGCTCGCCAAAATATAATCGTCCGGCAGGATCGCATCGAGCTCCCCGAGGAGCGAGATTTTCAACGAGAGAATTTCTGGTACTGAATAAACGGCGTTCATTAAAACGATTACTCGATTCCAGCTCGCGAAACTCACCAACTTCCACAACAATCCAGGCATTTTTCATGACTTCGGCGCGATCTTGGAATACAGCCAGCGTGCCGGGTTTGCCGTTGGGTACCTGCTCCGAGATAACGGTTTCGAGAGTTTCAGAGATGTACTGCGAAGCATCTGCGATTGCTTTCGCACTGGGATCACTGAGAAATGGTTTGAGCATGAAAAACCACAAGAATTGTGTTTTTACAAGAGATGGACGATCTCCCCTTGGGTGAGCCACATCAAGGCGATGCGACGACCTAGGGTTCCCGCTCCGAGGATGAATGGTTTTCCTGCAAGCGACGCTGGTTCTGAGTAGGGCATGGTTCAATAGTTACTCTCCATAGACACTGAGAAGTCGTATTCCCGCTACCTTTAGGTACGGGTCTTATAGCGCCCTAATTTCAGGGCTCGCAGACGATCACATTTCGTCAGCGTTTTTCACGTAAACGGCTTCATTCCTCAGCCAAACGAAAAGTGCTCTGTCATTTGAAGCCTGTCAGACACACCGTGCCGTGTTGCCGGCTCCACAATGAATGCCAAATATTGACGTGGCAATCGTCTTTGTTCTCATCCGCCATGCCACCCACCGGTATCTTCTGCGACGTCCCGCTGTCCACAGGCTTTAGCCGGGATCTCGAAAACTCTTCCTTGTCTCTTGAATGGGTACTTGCATCTGGGGTTCCTGCCACTCATTCTGTGGTATTCCCGCTACCTTTAGGTACGGGTCTTATAGCGCCCAATTTTCAAAAACTTGCGGGCCATCAGATTTTCGTCAGGATAATTCTAATGGGAATCCCGGTTTCCCGAGAAACCCCTGCCAAAAAATCGAGTGTTATTGAGAAACCCGGTTTCTTGAGAATCCCTCGCTGAAAACTTCCGAATTGCCGACACATGCCAGATTGTTTGGGATTAGCTCAGTTTTTTATCGTTGTCTGCCAGTGTTGACTTTTCAATTCAGCAGCCAAAGAAGTGATGTACAGATACAATTTTTTTGCAGGAGTTGTGGAGTCATCTTCCTGTACCGGAGACTGCTTATGTTGCATTGACTTTTCAGCGTTCAAATGTTAGCTCCGGGAATAGAAAGACAAAGTTCCTGGAGGCTGCACTGGAGATCATCGAGGCTTTGAACAAGTTTATCAACTTGAATGGTTTGGATACCAGAGCCTATTGAGTAGCGGAATGAAAATCGTGGAATACATCCCAGACCATCACTCTTTGAGCTCGGGGTAGTAGTCTCCATCCATGGGAGGTCGTGTCAAGAGGATTGGATGTGAACACGGGGCAAATAACCATAGTTTAAATTTGAACTCAGCTGGCGATGGGAGTTCAAGTTGGAACAGAATGCATCACAAAGGAAGGGTCTCGGTACCAGCTTCAACATATAGTAAGCCCAGCAACTCATAATCGAAGGAAACTTACTGTTGGCGAATAAAAGAGATGTTGAATTGCAGACCGTCACTGCGTGGAAGGAGTTTCGGCAGAACATACCGATGATCCGAGGCCAAGCATGCCGGCTGCTCACTGAAATTGCGGCGGGGTTTCGCATTAGAACATTGAAGGAGTTCTCTGATGGGAGGGGGTTCCCCGAGAAACCGGGTTTCTCATTAGAATTATCCTTTTCGTCAGCACTTTTCATGTAATCGACTTCCTGCCAGCGAAAATGAGGCCATTTATGACTCGCCGTGCCGCGCAGCCGAAACAATCAAGGCCAAACTCTCGACGTGGCAGGTCATTTCTCTCTTTCGCCCATCATGGCTACCCTCTGCAATATCTCCCTTTCTACAACTTTTGACCGCAATTACGAGAAATCTCTGTTGTCTCTGGACTGGGTGCTAACATCTGGACTCCGTGCTGTCGGCTCTCTCGTTTCTGGGCCCCTCTCGCTTCCATATCACGACGGGGCTGTCGACACTGTCTGTTGCCTCCAAGTACAACTGTCTGTTACCTCCAGTCTTCCTTTTGACCTCGTGCTTGGTCGTGACTGGCTTCAAATCTGTCGAGACTCACTGCCACGAGGCTCCTATCTTACATCAGGCCCTCTGGACATTCATCCGCGACGTATGTTTTTGCTTCTGCTTTATCGAAATTCATTCTTATGGCTTTTCCAGTCCGTCCAAGCGCCCAACCTCAAACATTCGGCTTTCCCTCAATGAATGTAGATCCTGACGATGCCTTCGGTCCATACCCTCGACCACAAGGTACTCTTGCCTTCATCTTGATTGTCTATCATCTGTTCTCATCTCTCTCTGCAGATGAAACACCACAATGCTCTGGAGCTTCGTCTTCTAAAACTACGCTACCCTCTGATCCTCTTCCTACTTCAATGAACATCCTTCGTGATATATTTCTTGGACATCACTCCACACGTACTTGTATATCTATCTTCCATGCCGATCTACAAGCACTGAAATATGCCCTTGATTTACACGCTATCCCTCATAATAATATGTGTTTGATTGAATGCCGACGTACTCTACTCCATCACATCATCTCAGGCAGTTGCGTCGATTATGCTGTTGATGCATCCCCAAATCCCCGAACGCAACGCACAGCATGCCGTTGTATATCCTCAGATTTTTGATCGGCTGTAGACATCTCAGGCCGTTCTTGACATTATTCTCAATGCTACCAGTAAAGAAATTTCAACAGAACATCTGACACACATCGCTGCAGCTCTGAATATTGTTGTTGTCGATCTTGAGAGTACGCGGGGAACCGAATCACCATATGTCATGCTCTCACGTGCAAAATCACTTGACGGTGTCTTCATCCTGCGTCCATTTCGCCAAAAAATCATCCAGTGCCGCCCGAGGGAAGATGTACGGAATGAATTCAAGCGCCTTGACATCCTGTGTCACCAAACAAAAATGAAATATGGGACGCCGGCAGAATCTAAACTAGCCCAAGAATATCTCGTCAACACATTCTCACCGGCAGCGTTGCCAGAGGACGGCGAACTTGTCGATTTTACCTCAGGCAACGCGAGAACATTGGCTCGGCTCCAAAGCTCCTCAGCACGCCTGATAAGCGCTGGGACCACTTCAACATCAGCCACCCGATCTACCCGATCGACACGACGGTCAACTCGCTCTCCTCCACGTCGTGCACGCAATCGTCCCCCTCAAACCAGCACTCCAATGGATGTAGACACTGCTGCTTTGCGTTACCAAAAACGGCCCTGTCCCTCTGAAGGACCGGATACGCAAGAACATCTGACAAAACGCAAACGGAAATAGCTCAGGGATGGCCTTTTTTGCGAGTGAGCATAATTTCCACCTTTATTCCATACCATAGCAACTAAATATTCGCTCATATGTGCGTCAGCATTCCCTGGGGACTTGTACAAAAGCCCCACTTCTGAAGACAATCCTTATTCTTCTCCCACCATGAACGACATCCGTCCATTGACTCTGACGAACCGTCACAATAACCCTGGAACTGGTGGTGCTCCCAGCATCTATCAGGCCTGTCTCAACGCCCTTGCCCATCTCGGAGACCACAGTCTTGCACGCCATGAAATCAACCGGACCTTCACCCGTTCTATCCAGGTTGACGAGAAACAAAATAGAACCTTTATCGACTATTTGAAAATCGACAACCAGAAGATTTTGACTGCTCATATTGTTGGGGAAGTAGGCTCTGAACTCGAGGGGACGTGGTTGGGTGCGTACCCCAAAAACCTTCCCGCACACAAGTTGGCGAGTGGTAAATTCATCGCCAATGTTTTTTTAATTAACACTTTTATCTTCAGCCCCTCAATGACGACTCAAACGCCCACCGTATGGTAATTGCAGCGCGTTGCCCTACCGTAGCGCCAGCCGACCTTCAAGCGGCCTGGAAAGGTTTTATAGCCGCACTTGAAGATGTCTACTTTGAAGATCTAGATGCGGCAGACGCGGCCAATGAGGTAAGTCAGCTTCTACATTCTTCAATATCCGGAATTCCTCATGTATACACATTTAGAGCTATCGACTGACACCATGGGCCGGACGCAGCGATGGCGACAAGAAAAAGGCATTCAATAACCTATATCTGAAACTTGAGCCAACATACGAGGTGTGTAATCTGTCTATCCTTTATAGCGGGTACCTGATCTATTCTATTCCCTTCTCAGAAGGCTAGCAACAAGAATGTTCGCGAGCCGGAGGGACCACGCGAGAGAAACCGTAACCGCCCCAGCACTTCAACTTCGAGTGCAACTATTCAAAGCAATATCCCTATGCAAGCTACAACACCGAGTAAGCAATTTCACCTTATAATTACTCTTGCTTTGTTCACTAGATGTACAGCCCGTCAAGTCGGCGACACTTATGACCCCGACATGTTCTCCGAACATCGCGGGAATTACTTTGATCACAGCCTCGATATCAAAATCATTCAACGCGACCATAGAGATGTCGACAACAGCCTAATCCCCCCCTGGGAGCTCGAGAAAATCCTGACCGAAGGAACTTTTTTCTCGGCCCAAGTTACACTCCAGACATACATCTTCTCTGGTAATGGTGTGCCGAACAAGGTATGTATTCATTTTATTGAACACCCATCCATTCTCATCTGACCAGTTTTTTTTTTTTTTTCAAATCCAGATTTACCATATCTATGTCGACAAGCTCAGAGTTCTTGACAAGGGATATAGTACTGCGTGGCAGATCCCTGTCCCATCCCTACCTGCAGCCGGCCCTTCCACACCCGGAAAGAAACGCAAAGAGAGAGATGAGGCCGCTGACGACGCTTTCCAAGCCTTCGATGCTGTCTCGCCGAAAAAGAAGTTTTAGTATACGTAGCCAACAATCAACACATTGCCTGTAGATAGACTGAATAATCTTGAAGCAAATTTATCATACTGAAACAATTCCATAAGCTGCAAGTGACCTGTAAGCGATCAACTCAGTCATTTACAGATATTCATATTTAATTCGCGCTCCACCACTCTCCATCGCGCTCCCGGTTTAGGGCCGGGTTATACACCGGCCAAGTCAAGGTAGCGGGCCCTGCCGCTTGTCGGCCTTACCTCTTTATATAAATGCCCTAGCGGTGAATCGGATGAAGGACGATTACGGATTATCGATGTTCCCGGGCAACCCCGGAGACATGAAGGCGCACATGAGACCACACCGGGACGTCGGGCAAAGCGAGATTCCGGCGCGGTGAGAGGGTGAGATAAAACCATCGATGACAAAGTCCGACACAACAATCTATCGTCACCCGTGACGCTGGTGACTAAGTGCCACTCAGACGGTCTGCGTGGATCTGACTCTCACCGCGAATCTTCATTTAATTCTTCTCGGCCATTGGAGGTATTCGCTTGGAACCCATCTCTGACTGGCCGTCCCGGATCCCTGGCTTCGACTCCCGACACACTTAACGCCAGGAAAATGCCAAACAAAAAAGGCATTGAATCCGAACTCGAGTCGCGGGCACCAAGAACTCTGACCGACCCATGTCCTACCTTTTCTCGACGGCTCCAGCTCGGGGGCGGCTCCAAGCCCCGATGCGGATCGGGCTCGGGCTTGAAGGCCGAAGACATCGGGGAAGCCTTAGACTGCGCTTATCGCTGGTTGCTGTCGTTATGTAATAACAATCTCAACTCCCTTGCTGATTTCAAGTGGCAATATCCTACCCATCTAACTTCGAAAATCAAGTCCTCTACTCAACCTGCCCGTCGCAAGCCCGGAGGTACGTAATTAATCTGGCGACGGATCGTTAAAAACCCTTGGCCAAAGTGGACTCCTCATCAGCAAGATGCCTGCAATTATCTTCCATCTTCATGGCAAATCCGCCGAAACCGATGGAATATCCGTCGACGTCCAAACAGACCACTCCCTCGATGAGTTGCGCAAAACTGTTGCTGCCAAGTTTAGCGTTGCGCTTCCGACCACCGTATCATTCCATAAATCTGGGGCTCCGGAGACGACTGCCAGCGACCTTGAGGTCCTTGCCGCTGTCGAATCAATCCTCAAGGAACGCACCATTGCCATTCTAGTCGGCGGCAAGAAGGTTAGTGGCCTGTTTATTAGTATTAACGAAATCCACCTCATCTCGCGCACAGGTCCGACCCATCCCCGGTCCCACTGGAGGCATCCATTCATTGGCGGCTACAGCGAGATCTATCCCGATTTCATAGGCAACTATCAGCGACTGCTACACAATTACGGCCACATTGTGCATGTTTCTTACCTGGGGAAGGTCTGCCCTCATTCGTTGCTTGCATCCCCAAAATTAATTTGATTCAGTCGATTTATCTCACCGACGATCCTGACTGCGCCGGCATCGTGCTCAGCGAGGGCGAGTTCTACAGCAAGGAGGTGAGTTGAGGCTTTGAAAGCGCTGCCGCACAGGTTCCGTTCTAACTGAACCCCAGATCGGCGACAACCATCCGCTCTTCCCCTTGAAGATGTCCATCCCGAACGGGCTTTTCACCGCGGACTCGAGCAACCTGTTGTGGTCCACCAGCCACAAATTCATGATGACCGCCATGGGTGCGAAGGCCATGCGCAACTACGTGCGCACCATGGACAGTACGGCAAAGAGACTCGTTCATTGCTTCGACGAGTAAGCATCCTTCTTTATTTTCCTGTTCATCTGCTTATCAGTGTTGTCTAAGACTTCTGGAAAAGGGGCAAAGCTTCGACGCTTTCCCTTGGGCTGCGAGCAGCAGGGCAGACCATCGGCGAGCTCGCCGTAGACGTTGACCTCAAGATGCTGGACAAGTAAGCTTATCTCTTCTCATTGCCTGTGGAATGATGGAGCTAAACAAATTATCCAGCGCCGACAGCGAGGTCGTGAACATCTTCCAACTGATCTCGACCAACCTCCGCCTCGCGCAGACACTCTTCCGCAAGGGACGCGTGTACCGTGCGCTGCCGAACCCCGAGAAGCGGGAACAAAGATTCGCAACGGCTGAAGCGGTAAGGAATACCTCGCAGTCCCACCACCTTGCCCAAGTTCCCCTATTTGATCGTGTCCATACATACAGAGAGCAGTCGTCGACAAGGAAGCGGAGAGAATACTCCGGGATGGTCATTCATCAGACATGCCGATCGACAAGGCAGCTGTTTCGACGACAAGTCTTTTGGATTACATGGTTCGTCACCAGCCCCATCAATTTACACAAGCAACATCAGCTCATTAATTAATACATTAGCTGCACGCCACAGACGAGGAGGGGCGCAAGATGGATGTGGAGCTCGTGCACCAGAACGTTCTAACCTTCCTAGGAGCACGCCAAGTCACCACTTCGAGCGGACTGGCGTGGGTGGGTCTCAATCACGTGCTTCATATTGTCTTTCATTGACCTTGGGACGTATTCAGCTTTGGTTCTGCCTCACTACTTTCCCCGTGCAGGCGCATAAACTGTACGCTTCCCTCATCGCTGCCGGCTTGCGTAAGGATAAGGAAATCTCGGCGGAGGAGTTGGGCAAGTTGGAGTATTTGGATTGGGTCAGTTGCGATTAGTGCACGCCTCTATTCTCAATGTCTTATTTTCTCGACAGTTTATCAAGGAGACGCAGCGTCTTTATAATTCGGCTTGTGAGCGGTCCCTGCGTTGTTCCCAGAGGTAATCGCTAACCACCTTGTCTTATGTTCATCAGTCCAACCTACCCGCCAAGCTCAGAAAGGTATGTATAATCGCAATTTCTTCTTCGAATTCTCTCTGATATTTCGTCGAGACGTCATCATGCCAGGAGGCCTCCTCGTTCCAAAGGGCTCGCAAGTCACTGTTGCTTTTCACTCACTGATGATTAACCCGGAGTGCTGGAAGGTGCGTGGCTTTTGCACCGCTCAATCCATCGGTCACTGATTCCCTTTTGCGCAGGACCCACTCACGTTTGACCCTGAACGCTGGGGTACAGAAGCAGTGCGAAGGCGTCACAAGTACGCGTACCTTCTGTTTGCTGCAGGTGCGTGTGCTTGGATAACATACTGGCTTATTCACTGATCATTTCATGTAGGCGGACGCAGCTGTATCGGCTTTAACTTTGCGCTTCAGGAGATCAAGCTCGTGATCTCTCGGGTCGTGTTGAACTTCCAGATTGAAAACACCACCGAGGGCCCGGTCATCTACGACCCCGATTTCTTGCTCTACCGCCCCCTGAACCTCAGGATCAGACTCCACAAGCAGCTCGATCCCGAGGAGGTCATTGCAGAGGGTACGGCGCCGAAGGTCGAAGAGAAGGTGCAGGCGCCACAGCCTGCCGTCGGCGCAAAGCCGTTGCCCCGTTTATGAGCGATGCATGCGTCGAACAACGGCACATGCGAGGGCATGGCCGGAGACGTCGCCGCCAAAGCTCGGCAGCTTGGATTCGCTGAAGTACACGTTGTTTCCTTCGGCGACTCTCCCCTCGCCGATCCGACCAAGACGGCGGAGATCGCGGCAGGGTCAAATTTCTTCCTTATTTTCGTCGCGACGTACAACGGCGAAACACCTGATTCAGCCCTGTCTTTCTCTGATTTGTTGGACGCGGAAATCAAGGCTGGCAACAGCTCTCGGTTCGCTGGTATCAATTTCTGCGTATTTGGCGCGGGCAATACCCAGTGGGGTCCCACCTTCCAGGCTTTCGTGAGTGCTTCAATCCAACCTGTTTTGTCCTCGGCTTAGTTTTGTTTCAGCCGAATGATGCGAACCTTGCGGCGCTGGGCGGGAATCGGATTTTCGAAAAAGGTACTGGTGACTCGAACGGTGACCAGGACGCCCATTTCACGCAATGGACGACGAGACTGTGGGCGGCCACGGCTGCGAATTTTGGCGTGGACATCAACAGCGGTGCAACGGGCCCTGGGAACGTGCTCACCAACGCCCTGTGAAGGTCGAGTTCGTGCCACATCCTCCCCCATCGAGTGCAGAGCCATTTGTGTCGCAACCACCCATCCCCGGGTTTGTCGGAGCCACATTGCGTGCCAACATCGAGCTTGTTGACGAGGACACTCCGATGCCGCGGGGGATGCGTCTTCTCAACTTCGATGTTCCGAGCGAGCGTTCCTCCTCGATCGCGGCCAGATAACTTTGCAGGAGCTGCTCTTGTACTACGCGGACTTGGTTGAGCCTCTCCATCGTAGCGGCCTGATGGTGCTTTTTTCCTTCCTCCCCGACAGCGAGAAGTTCAAGGATCTTCGAGAGACTCTGAGCGCAGCCGGCGCCGCTCCAGACAAGGCGAAATCGTTTACAAAGAAAAACAGCAATTTCAGCGAGCTCATCGCCAACTATCCAAGCCTCGCCCAGGTTCTCGATCTGCAGAAACTTCTTGTGGTGCTTCGCGCCACTCAGCTAGACTCGTAACCAGTCTCTACGTTGAGTAACAAGGCATGGTAGTAGTTTGCAATTTATTTTGAGTTAATCCAATAAAAACTGAGCAAGAAATAAAAAAGTGGCGGAAGGGTTACTCGAACGTAGAGACTGGGAGAACTTAGTCGTGAAACGTCACATCAAAGTTGTACGTAACTTAATCAATCTGACTTAGAAAGATTTCAGCTGCAAAATCTTTGAACTCCTTCAATCAAAAGTCTGGATCATACAAAAGTTGCAGGGACATCGGTAGACCTGTCCTGTACCATTTATATACCAATCGATCATATTCCGACCCTTGAAGGAATATAAACGTGCAAATTTAATATAACAGCCCAAAGCTTCTGGTAGCGCCAGTTGGATGATAGGAGGGTAAATTCAATGAGAACTTGTGCCATAGTATATGTCTGACCACTAAATTCACATGTTTTGTGACAGTACCTTGGTCAGTCCGGTATTCAGTGCACCCGAACGGAATTCTTTGCACAAATCTATCGGAGGAGGATTATGCCATACAGGTCTTCAAATAGTACTTTAGATCACACGCAACCTGGATGGAATGTGTTGTGGTCACTTCCTCTCCTTGGGAAAGCGCACTGAACACAGACTGAACAAGCGGACAGGGGTTGATGGGTGGCTGTGTTGGATCACCATATCCATTATTGCCAAGTATCCACATCGCTTTCACGGGATATTTCGGAAAATTGGTACTGAAACAATGTCCCCGCAACTTTTGTATGATCCAGACTTTTGATTGAAGGAGTTCAAGGATTTTGAAGCTGAAATCTTTCTAAGTCAGATTGATTAAGTTACGTACAACTTTGATGTGGCGTTTCACGACTAAGTTCTCCCAGTCTCTACGTTCGAGTAACCCTTCCGCCACTTTTTTATTTCTTGCTCAGTTTTTATTGGATTAACTCAAAATAAATTGCAAACTACTACTATGCCTTGTTACTCGACGTAGAGACTGGTTACGAGTCTACCACTCAGCCTCGTCGGTACTCAATCGCCAGCAGTCCGTTGGCCGACCCGCGTGTTGCCAAGCTCTGCGTCGGAGTTGAGAACTCCCGCGCGACCGATCATCAAGGCCTCTGTTCCAGCTTCCTCGCGCGCGCTCAAGTCGGGCATGTTGTCTGGGTTCGGGCGCGCTCCGCCCAGGAGTCGTTCCACCTTTCTAACGACCCCGCGATCCCTGTCATCATGGTCGCCGCGGGCACCGGCATATCTGCTTTCCTCGGGTTCTTGGTAGCCGTTTCTTCTCGGTTTTCCTTCTTTATCTCATGATTCAATTCGTAGGAACACTGACAGGCGCAGGGAATCAAGGTTCAGGAGCACGGGGGCCAGGCGCCGGTCTGCTTGTTCTACGGCACCAGCTATCACGACATGCCGAGTCTCAGAAGGCACGTTCTTCCGAATCCCCGCTCTCCTAGCTTTCAAAGCTAACCGAGAAATCAGTTTAATTCAGGTGTTTGCAGACGACGGAACCGTCCTCGTCGAGGCGGCATACTCGGAGGAAGACTCCCCGCGGCGCTTTGCGCAGCACATCCTCATCCGCGATGCCCTGAAGATCTGGAGTGATCTCAGCAACAACGGTCGCGTCTACGTGTGCGGGTCCGCAACTCGGGTCGGCGAGGGAGTGCGGCAGGCCTTGACGCAGATTGCGGTGCAGGTCGGAGGTGTTGTGGATCCTGCGGCGTGGTTCGCGGGCGTCAAGAAAGAGGGTCGGTACGGTGAGGACGTCTTTGGTTGAGTTGTATTATATCTGCGTCGCTAGCGCGGTTTTCATGAAAAAGAATGGGATCTCGGATTGCAACTTGACACGACTTTGGATGCGGGGGAGCTTACATCGTTGTATTTCGATACCCGAATATATAGCATATTTTTCGAGATCTTGCTGTGCTTGGTATGCATCTTTGCGACGTCTTTGGATGTCTTTTTGTCTGTCTTTCCCAAGCTACATTGTTGTTTTAGAGGTCTTTCCCAAGACGAAAGTCTTGCACAAGACCTTTGAATCTACCTAGCCAAAGACGCACGTCTTTGGAGAAAATGCGTCTTGAGCGTCTTTGGCGTGTTGGCCAGCCAAAGATGTCAAAGACAAACATGTAGCTTTACTGAAGTTCGAGCTCAGCCGCGCCCCATCCTGCACAACGTAGAGCCTTTGAACTGCGCGAAAGTGGAACACACATTGAGAAAGTCCGATCCAATCAGCGGGCATCAGTTCACGACCGATTGTCCGACGCTTGCTCCAGCTCTGCGTATTCAATCCTCCTCGTCTCAATCGGAGAAAGGACGTCCGACACGACGATTTTTAAGGTATCGAGACATGCCCATATGTCAAACTACAAAGTAAAAAATGTAGCCGATGCAAAAGAGAATGGGAAAACGAAGAATCAGGATATATAAGTAATGTGGGTCCGAATAGGCACTTCTCCTACATTCCCGCAGTACCCTTCCCCAAACTCGCAGCGCTCGCCCAAGATCCGAACTGCACAAGCGGCGGTGCGATCTGAAATACCGGGGGAGCGTAGGTTTTGCCGTCCCCGCCCGGGTTCGTCGCACCGAGAATTGTTGTGCGCCCCATCCGCGCTTGTCTGAAATCCTTAGCACGGAAGGCGGGTACCGGCGGAAACATGGGGTGCGCATCGCCTCCGTGTGGTCCGTGCCATGCCAGCCCGTGGCACTGTCATCGCGGCAAACGCAGCCGGCGCTGGTGATGGGAAGTCGCCGGGCGGAGTTATCAACGAGCGGGGCGGTATAGGGCTGAGGATGGACGTGGGAAGCGGGAGGGTATGGGGCGACAGGGGGACAGCTACAGCGTGTACTGCGCACGGGAGACGGTACCCATCCTGTTCGCGGTGTGCGGCAGGCCAAGGTTTCGAGCGGTCGCTGGCGTCGGCGCAGAAGATAGGCGCGGTGCCCGGGGAGGCGATGAGGGCGGCGTGGGCGACAGGGAATGCTCATTGCACTTTCTGCGCGCTCCGGCGATGCTGCGCGTCGTACTCCCGGTGCCGGACATGAGCTGGCTTCGAGCGGAGGACGATGAGGCGCTGGGCACGGTCGCGGCGGGCAGGGAGGTGATAACCGTGGCGCGGGGGTTGGGGAGCGGCTGCTGCAGGTGCTGCGCACGCGAGGGGTCGTGCATGCAAGCGCCCTGCGCGCGTGTCGATCGGGGAGAGTGGTAGTTGCTAGAGATGCACTTGGCGTGCGAGGAGGCGATCAAAGCGGTGCCAGCGATGGGGAAAAACCATCGCACGCGCTGCGCACGCAGGAGGCAATGAAGGTGATGCTGGGGAGTACGGCAGGCGCAGGCGTCGGTCGTGTACTGCGCGGGCAGCAGCGCGGGTCGGGCTTGTGCTCGCGCCGGCGTTGTCTCGAGCCCGTGGGCGTGGCAGGAACGGTAGAGCGCGCCTGTAATGGATTGCGCGCGCTGTCGTGGTGCTGTAGATGATCCACTGGGCAGCGAGCGGCGCTGCTGGTCACGGCGCATGTCGTATGCTACGCTCCAGCGAGACGGGCATCGACAACCTGGAGAAGGTGTCGAGCGCGTCTGAAGAGGCACGACTCTGCCGAACGGACGGCGGCGTTGCTAGGGATTGTCGCGAGCGCGAGCTCACCCCGTCTTGATTTTTGAGAGCTTCGGAGCTTGAGCTTGAGATGCGGACGGGGTGCGCGCGCGCAGGATGGCTGGCGAGGAAGTGAGTATATATACCTCAAGCGCGAAAAAAAGAGACTAAGGAGGGGGCGAAGGGATGGAAAAGAAGAAAGGCGGAAAGGGGGGAGGAAAAAAAGAAACACACCCGGGGAGGCTCCGGATCGTACTTAGTGGGGCGCGCGGGCCATTCGAGCGCGGCACCGGGCGTCTCGCACGTCACTAAGACCTGCAGGGTCATTAACAAAAACCGATGAGAGTAAAATGACACGTACGATGCTCGCGACGTGGGTTCGCAGCGCAGGTAGGCAATCCCAAGCCGTGCACGCAGTGAGACGAGGATTCTCGTGTACGCAGAACGGGTGCGGCGAGTCGTTCATGGAGAGAGCGCTGCAGCACCTCGAAGCGACGGCGCGGAAGGGACGCGCACGGCGAGCGCGTGGGGGACTGGAATGGGGAGAAGCACACGAATCAGCACGCAAGAAGCTTTGCACGCGCCAACGCATGAGTCATTGCGGCATGACGCACCTCAAACACTCACGAGGGCCTGCATCCAGGCAAATGAGAGGACTGGAGTGGGATTGGCAAGTTTCGAGGCATAGCGGGCGGGGTCCCTAGTCGAGCGTCGAGGATGTGAGTGGGGGAGCGACGTGTCCCGATTACCGCGGCAGCGACGGACGACGACGCCACGCAGTGCCAAATAAACGCGTTGGACCGAAGGTGCAGTGGGGCGGGAAGTCCCAATTATCGGGCGGGCTCCGTCGGGGGCAGCGGGTCGCGTGATTGAGGAATCGGGAATATGGGATTGCTCCGGAGTCCGCAGGAGCTTTCTAGCCCCGCAGTTAGTTCTGGTCAAAAATACGAATGGAAAATATATATTTTGAATATATTCAAATACATATAAATATGATACCACCCCAGAACAACCGTCTGAATATGAATATAAGTGAATATGAATACAATACGATATGAATATAATACGATATGAGGTTGGGTGTATTCAGATATATTTGAATACAACACCCAGCCCCTTCCAACGTTGCTGCTGCCGGTTCGAGTCAGAACACCCCAGCCACATCAGTCTTTGCTATGGCAATAACCTTGCCGGATCAGGCCTCAGCCACCACTAAAATGACGGCCGGGGATGGGAAGGAAGTTGGTGTAAGCATTTCCATTGAGCATCTTTTTTCGAGTGTGAAGCACCCACTATCGGATGCTCGGTCATCCATGATTGCAGAGACAGTGTCCGTGGATATTGTTACCAAGGAATGGTTGAAGTCGGGGCTTGACCAGGGCATAAACTACATGGATTTCATCAAAATCCACAACAACTAAATATGTTTAGATATATGTATTCAAAATATATTCATATTCAACCTTGTGAATATGAATACGATGAAATACAAATAGAATACGGGCCCGGAGTACTGAATACGATATGAATATGAATACGATACGCCATTTAGCATATCATATTCATATTTGGCCAGCACTACCCGCAGTCCACTTCGACCCACGCCCCCGATGAGCGCGACAGCGATTGTTTGCGTGCGGCTATGTCCACGGCGTCATCGCTTGCCTTATCCCTCACCGACGCACTGCTGCACAGGTCACGACCGCCTCGCGATCGTGGTCCGCTTCACGAGAATAATGAACTATCAGATAATCATCCATCAGGGTACAGAAGATAACAACGTATACAAGTCCGAGAGTTCTTGTGAATGAGAACTACACACGGATCCTACAGCTCTATCGCGTCCGGAGCAGGGTCTTGTGCGGCGATTTCCATCATATTGAGGAGAACCCGCGCCCCGATGATAGAGAACCCCCTGAAGGTAGCGACAGGACGCGTGTAATTTCAATGGATATTTTATTAAAAACCAGCAATGTCCAACTCACGCGAAGGAGGGCCTGGGCCAGGGCGTCAGAATATGTCCGGTCCAAAGTTGAACGAGGAATTGGACCCACAACATAAGCACCTGGAGCAGTGTCGGTCGACCCCAAGCGAACAGGGCGATCTGAGGTGGTGCAAGTACTAGGTGATGGCGTTGTGATAAATATTGATGTTAGCCTGGAGGAAATCAAGTAGGCAGAGAATAGCTCACGGGCGGCGACAAGGAACCAAAGCACGCCATCACGGAGGAAGACCATGGCGATTGAGTGGGTGCTGTATGGGCGCGACACAGCGATTCGGCGGCGGCAGTTCTGGACCGTGACGATGAACATTGAACAGGACTGGGGTGATCGCGCCTCAAATATCAGAGCGAGCGGTGTAGGATGCGGATGAGACTGTGACCAACCACGATGAACGATGGGATAGGGAAGACTGAAAAGTAGCTAGGAACTGTGCCTTGGCCATGGTGAGCTTTGTGCGCTTCTAGACAAGATTTGTAGTTACCTTGCGCGTAGCAGCCCTTGATAAATCTGGAGAATGTTGAATTGAGTTACGTCGTTCAGAGGGCTTACTGACCCCACATGAACAAATTCTAGCCGACTTTAGAACTGAAATAAATAATGCCAGTCAAATGACCTACCCCTCACGCTGTTGACGGTAGCGGTTATGATTCCGAGCCTGGACAGATGAGCCTGACCCCGGAGCACAAATTGTAGATTACCTACATGACGCCGAACTCGACTTGGTGCATAGAATCATAATCATGCGTCCATTTTGAGCGAAATCGAGCCCACCTATGATCATGACCAGCAACACATACATTATCCTCCGAGATCTATCGCACAAAATCCAGATTCTGCGCAACCCAATACAGTCACAGCGCGTCTTGGAGATGAAGCGGCTGCACGCACCGCAGGAATAGGATAATATCCACGACGCTTATGATTAATGTGGCACTTGTGCCCTGCATCTGAGAACCGATCAGCTAGGTCTTAATGTATGAGTTCCAGCTTATTCGTTATTCACTTGGTGGTATATGAAGCAACTGTGCAGCCCACGAATTAATTGTGGATAAATAATCGTAGGTTTGGAAAGTACCGCTATTCACGGAATCAAGGGGAGTATGAGCAACATGGAATATTTACTCACCTCATTCGAAGGCGTCTGACGTATAACAACTGCACAAAACACAACTCAGCCACAATGCAAAGTGGTGTGAAGCAAGTACCGGATGTGAAGAAACTGGTCATTGCCAGTGTGAAATATCGATTCTAGCTCCCGTCATTAGCACGAGGAGGAGAAACGGTTACAGGCGTACCCATAGCTAAGATCCAAATTAGTGTAATGGACCCGAGATGCGAAAGGATTCGGGGCTTACATATAACCATTTTATCGGGGATTTTGAACGTTTCCAGACCATCTCCACCTGTGATAAGAGGTCCATTTTTTTTGGCAGCCATGAGCGATATCGCCGACCGACCTCTCTGCCGAGAGAAATAAGGCAGTCAAATCTACGAAAGAACATCAACGTCAATGCTAAGCGATTTGGAACCCGAGACTTACGCTAAGACTGACACGGAGGAAACTGGGCAGAAAAGGTCAACGAAGAGATGAAGGAGAATACATAAACGTCCAACCTGCGGCGTATTGTGTGATTTGTGAATCAATGGCAAGCTGAAGCAATTGATGGGCCTTGTTTTGGGCCATTGCGAGCGAGAGAGTAGGTGTTGAATGGTGGCAAGGAGCTGTCGACAGTATATATAAAAAACCTGAGCGTCAATCCAGAACGGGGCGCCCGGGCGATGTGGTGAATCTGCCATGCTTAACGCGCACACGAAATTGGATTTGACAGGCGCAATGGCCGTTTGCATACCCAAGTTAGTCATTTCATACATATTTTTGGTGAAATTAACAGCGTGAGGAATGCATCCCGTGGCCGATCAGCCTCGACGTTGATGTTGGCAATGGCGAAGGGTAAAATGTCTTAGCACGATGAGTCGTCATTACGTTTGCAAGTTTAGCCAGATTGCATGGAAGTTGTTTCCCTGGCGAACAGAGTAGATGGACAGTGGTCACGGTGTGAGGAGGCGCCCTGGAGGTAACCCTGGAGGTATGAGGCGCGGGACTGGAGCGGAAAGCCACGTTCATAACCGAGTGGCCCGGTTGCGTTTATTCATCGTCTACGTTACGATTTGGACTGACAAACTTTCATAGCCTCGTTCAAGGAAGATGAATATCACCCTCTTCATAAAGTTGAGCTTTGAGCCCGGCGGTCGGGGAAATTCCTACTTATATAAAGTTGGGGTTGGGATTCGAGTCGGCCGTTCGCTGTCACTGCCGCCATCTAGCGTATCACGGCAACCGTTTCCGTTCCTCTTTCATTCATTCTGTCCAGTGCCGCGCTCCCCCCCCCCCCATTCTCTACATTCTCCCCGAGATATATTGGTTCTTGTTGCACATACAGTACACATTTGTTCAATGTTCAATTCGACAGGGGGTTTGAGGCGTGACCGTTCAACCAATTCGACACCACAGAAATTTTCCACTTTCGGGACGCAAAGAAACTCTAAAATTTTGGCTGTGTAGCATCTTCAAGACGATTACCTGGGTCACGCATGGGAGCTTCGCCATCTGTCTAGAGTTGGCACTGACAGAGGGTATGGAATCAGAGGACGAGGAGTCCACGCCAAATTCGTCACTTCGTTACTTCGCTTATTTTCAAGAAACTTCGTCACTTTGATCGCATTCAGGGAAAGTTCGTTACTTCCGCTGATTTTCTGCGAAACTTCGTCAGGTGAATAAATTCTAATGCAAATTCGTCGCTTTATGTACGTAGTACCTTGGCATCGTCCGCCAGACCTTTACACATCTACAAAATTTGAACCGAGTGCGAAAGACATTGGAGTTGGATGAAAATCATGTTTTCAATAGGAATATAACAAATATCAAATTGCAGTGCTGCAATAGGTGTGAAAAATACCTGAGGTAGGGGAGTATCCAATCAGCACGGGTGCCGCCCCAGCCGTTACTGAACGCTCAACGAAAGTGGCGGGGGACAACTGTTCCAACGGAGAGTGGAGGGCGGCTCCTGGCGCAACTGAGCGGATCCAATTTCCGGCGACTCTGCTGCAATGGGGTGCGAGGCGATGAACAGAGGCAATCGCTTCGTGCACCGCACCGCTTGGTGCCGCCCTCGATGTTTAGATGTTTACACGTGAATTTCCAGCCCAATACGCCTCATACAGCGTTTTCCCGGTTCCGTACATGGTAGGCGACTGCTCACCGGAGGAGTGGCTTTGCCGTACAGAATGAAAGTCACCCGCCCTATTTCTGCACGATTTGGTGAAGGAGACCTCGATGCTGCTCATTACGGTGAGAGTTTTGTGCCCATGTCGGGTACGGAATAGAGTGGCATATACACACCAGAACGATGAATGCTCTGCCCCTCGGATGCTGGCGCGCACCGCCGGCGATCCCACGGATTCCTTGCATCGGTGCGACGGTCATAATGGTGGCAGAAGGGAAGGAGCTAATGTCCAACATCAGGTGACCCGGGTGAGCCGGGAGCTCACGAATTTGCATTAGAATTTACTCACCTGACGAACTTTCGCAGAAAATCAACGGAAGTAACGAACTTTCCCCAAATACGATCAAAGTGATGAACTTTCTTGAAAATAAGCGAAGTAACGAAGTGACGAAGATGGCTACTACTCACGAGGACGAGTGCATTACGCTGATACCAACACCGAGGGTGTCTCCTGCGCCATAGTGCTTGTACTGAGATTTGCCGCCACAGGCAGACTGGTCACGACTCTACCGTATAATTTCGTGCAAATTGTCACGCAGGGCCCCTCTGTCGATGTTGAGCTTCGGTCGTGGTCACGCGTCGGGTTGTCGAACCTCCCCAGCATGACCCAGGTCCCAAAACGGCCTGGAAGATGCCAGAAAGGTGGGATTTTTGGAATTTTGCGTCCCAAATGTGGAAATTTTCGGGTGTCATGCACAATTTCTGCGGTGTCGAATCGCCGAATTGATTGGAAACAGTCACGCGTCACGCCCCCTGTCGAATTAAACTATTGTACGGTATATATCTCCAGTCGTGACAGGATTATGGAGAGGACGGGAAGTACACGTTGACAAGGTGCGGACGGCACATAATGAAGCGATTCAGCTTTTACATCATTGAGATTTGGCAGTTGATCAAAAGATGTTCACCGGCCGCCCACATTAAGACGAAGAAGACAAAAGGCTGAACCAGTCCTAATCAAAATCCAGAGAGCGGACAAAGGTTGGACAAAAGTTGTACATCAACAATGATCATGATACGGCCCAATAGTCGAATATCAAGGTAGATGATCGACATCATGATATAACTCGAACGTTCAAAGTCGGAGACTTTCTGCTCCGTCTGTCACAGAGCGCGACAGTACCAATGGAAAGGCATCTCACCACGAGAAATACCGTCGGCCCATGATTTTTCCCGATGATTGCGAAATGATTTACCAAAGAGAGGTGTAAGACGGGGATGGAATGCAGTATTTTCAAACCCGATGAAAAACCCAGTGAAAGGCGCGGGATGATTTTGACCTTGGAAATATGGGCAAAGAACATGAGGAAAACCCTACCGCCTTTGGATTAAGGCGACGCCGGGGAGTTCAGCGGGGTTTAACGACGAGAACGTCGGTTGAAACAGAAAGGATCAACAGATGGTTAGATAATCAGGAGGATGAAACGGGTTACCAAAAAAAGGACGTACCTTTTGAAACCACAAGTGAAACGGGTGAAAGAACAATGGGCGAGGACAATGGGAGAATACGGTCAGGTGACCGTTCGATGGGAAACATTCTTGGGATTAAAACGCGTCTCGCGTTGAAGAAACAAGCCAAACACGTTTCAAACTCTTCAGAAATGTGTTCTGGGGATTTTGAAACGTTCAAGTATATAACAATGGGAACCAGAGCATCGGTATTATTTGTACAGAACAAATAAGTAAAAGGTATAAAAGGCCTGTAAAAATGTAGTGTAGGGCAACTTACGCCCCCGGGCAATACACCTCCTTTCTCACGCACTTTGGAAC
This sequence comes from Mycena albidolilacea, assembly GCA_029282495.1. Lineage (NCBI taxonomy): Eukaryota > Fungi > Basidiomycota > Agaricomycetes > Agaricales > Mycenaceae > Mycena > Mycena albidolilacea. The sequence goes on from JARIHO010000093.1 coordinate 209,531, forward strand.
GACTGTGGAACGGTTACGGAACTTGGTTGGATTTTGGAACTCGCGCGGAACTTACGGAACGGAACTCGGAACTTGGTTTAATTTTGCGGAACCACTACACTAGAATTATCAAGACTCACTTATCTGAATTGCAACAGCCATATACTTTGGTTGGATCCCCCGAACTTGCACGGACTACGTCACCTGATTTTGTTGGAACACGTTGGTTGGGTTTTGGGTTGTTTGGGTTGTTGGTAGTTCTCCCCGCCTTCGCGCATTGTCACGAATCGGCGTGTTACGTTCGTTTCACCAGCGCAGCTGGCATCGCCAAGTATCGCCGGGTATCGTTGGATCACGGAAACCCGAATACTGCATGATACTGAACGATACGACAAATATGATACGGTGCACTGGTACTGTAGTGTTTTGACCGAATGTTCACACCATGTCACCTGTCACCTCAAATGTTCACTGAACTTGGTGTTCATTTCTTGGCAATCAGTGAAAATTTGCCCTATATGGTAGTCCAGCGCATGCCGGACCGAAAATTTTCGCATTTTTCGGCCTATTTGAGCAACAAAATTGAAAAGTCACAGTCACCCATACCAAAAATGTTCAGTTCATGGCCCTCCGTTACCCGTTACCTGAACATTCAGTCGAAACACTACAGTATACGGTAGCGGAAGCCCTGCTGGTATAATAGCAAGGGGTTTAAGTTGACTGAAACTTGGATAGAGCCCATATGGAGTGTGGAAGAGGAAATACAATGAAGTAAAAGAGGTAACTAGTAGTTTCAACAAACATAAGTATGTATTGAAATTTATTTACTGCGAAAACACGATGAAAACATGTATTTCCATTGTATCTCCCCCTGAAAGCCAAGTCTGTTGCTGAGAGTATGGATAGTGAGGATTATTGTAAATGGAAGCAGGAAGAGAAGCAGATTTGTAAAACCCCATCGCACGTGGTGGAATGCTAAAGCCTCGGGTTTTTATTCAGAAAGTGTACCCCTGATTGGAAGTATCATTAGAGTGTTTGCAGTGGAGCCACCCGGCGCCACCAGGTGGCTCTTCCGGCATGCGGTGCCGGGTGGCTACATCAGTTGGTGGCTGTTAGAGCGGCTGCTCATTATAGCATGTATTGAGTGTCTAATGCCATACTGTTTGTCTACCTACATATGCAGGAGGCTGTTCTCGAGTTCTGGCTTCACTTTACTGCCCTTCTAAAGCTATCACTTAAGAAGAGGATGAAAATATCAATAACATGACTTGTTGTGATAATTTCCAGTGCTCATGTGTATACGGGCACCCATCTGTATATGCATAGTGCTCTTAGAGGGTTAAAAATCACTTCTCACAAACAGCCACCAACTGATGTAGCCACCCGGCACCGCATGCCGGAAGAGCCACCTGGTGGCGCTGGGTGGCTCCACCGCAAACGCTCTATTAGTGAACAATCACCGCAAGACCAGGGATCTTTACATGGAAGAAGTTTGGAGGGCGGACATTCATCATATTTGATGAGGGACAATATTTATGGAAGGATGTCTGAGTGAAAAAAAAATAGGCGGCTGCCTATAGCACACGATCAATGCATAATCATTCGGAGTGATCTCATAGTTTGCCGAGCCTCTTGCGCCAAAAACTCATCTTGGGCCTCAATATGTAAAACTAGGGGTTCAAAACACGCAAAATATATGTAGAGAGGTAAGTATGAGCATTCTACAGTGATTTGAAAAGATTTCCACCCCATTTCTTGAGAAGTCATTTCCTTTTTTTTTTGGCCTGACGGCCGTACCTCCCTACCTCCCCTATGTCCCGGCTTTACCGGCCCGAACCCCCTACCCCCTTGTATAATAGTATTAGCTCCCCCCCCAGAAAATTGATATATCTGTGCTATTGAAATTGCGGGTGTCCCCGTACTACCCGCGCTTCGATGGCTTTCCGCACACAAAGAAGGGGTGTAAGTAGTCAGCTCTAAATACATGCTAAAGTATGTATCTATGCATGTCAAGAGCGAAACTTTGGAACAACAAGTGGAAAAGGTAAATGTTCAGTTACTTTTGGTAATGCTGAGTACACTGTAGAAGCAACTTTCCAAAGCAACTGTTACGAGGCTGAGGGGTACAAGAGGAATATCCAGGACCATTTGCTCATCAATGATGAGTGCCCAAAAGGCCGCTCATTTATACCCAGATATACATTAAGATGGCGCCGGCGTATTGAAGACGGAACTATGATCTATCATCTAGGGTAGCTATCAAGTGATTTATTCACACCTATTTCAAGTCGAAGCTTCTTGGTGGGATACGAATCTCGCATCATGCGACAACTGGGAAAGTAAAAATACCCTCAATGTAAAAGCCCACAACCATCTCCATCACGCTGGAAGCAGAAAATTTAGTTCAACTTTACGAGTACTTTGTCTTCCAATCTGATACGATCTGTCATTGATTGAATTATGGAGAGAATTTAGTTAAAACCCCTTGAGCGTAAACCTTTTTGACTACAGAAAATATACCTTAGATCTCATTGGCTGCCTGCATAAAACAATTCACAGGTGCGAACGGTAACAAGTTGTTCAATTTCTCTATCCGGCATTTACCGGAAGCGATGGCCAAGTTGTGGCCGGTTGATGTGATTTCGCCCGAATCCGATTCGTCCCAAATCAAATCCAAATGCCACCTCGGCGGTCGCCTACCCAATGAAACGGAGGGTGAGATTCCACCCACGCTTGATATGAAGCTTGACCCCGAGCCCAACATCCATTGAGCCTCATTCGCACGCAACGCACCTCCCAAGTCAGATTTAGAGAGAGGAAGACCTGAAATCACCGGTGCAAGAGGAACATAGAACGCAGTCACCCGTTTACGGGGTCTTCGTGAGGTAAGATGTTCCTGTTGGAGTTCGCTATTCGGGTCCGTAGTTCGGGCTAGTTGTTCGGGTTACAAGCGGGGCGCGACTGCGGATAACGGAGAGCGGGGTGGGTCGTGGAACGCGTTGGAGTGAGGTAGAAGGTGGAATCGACCTAGTAGTGTATAAAACTGGTAGCGTGGAGCGGTTACAAGCCTTGCGACGCTATAACAAACAGACGTGATCCCTGGATATCTGACGCACCTTGTTCTCTCGACTGCGAACGGAATTTTGCGCTAAGTTATTTCCCTCCCCCGCTTCGCTTCAAGCCTCAAGCCCCACGCTCCCGGACCGCGCGACGTGCGCTCGTGCAATGCCATGCAATTTCGCATTCCGTAGTGCCGTAACTGAAACTGAACCAGGACACAGAAGAACACCCGCTCCAAGCCCGTCGGACACTCAATTCGGCATCCGTGTAATTTAATTGTCAGGAGAACGAGCCGGAACTGTGGAATATCATTGACGAAAAACAAAGGACGACACTGAAGAAGAAATAGGTAGAGTAGGGTCTAGGGTAATTTCGCTGACGAGTATTTGACTGCGAGCCTGCAACTTGCGGCGAGACAAGAGCTGGGAGGGTGCGTCTGCGTCATGCACCGGGGTTGCTACGGCGGCATTCTAAGCGGCGAGGCCGATACCGTCTGGACGGCAGGGGGGAATTCCATGGGGTATGCGGGCAGGCGAGATGTAGTGGACAGCAACTCGGGATCATGAATGCGGCAGTGTCACTGTCAGTGTCAGTGTCGGCGCCGAGTGTGGCTGCGGTTGGCGCCTGTTGAAAATGACAGCCGCTGCGTTGTTGCGAGATGACAGAAAAGGGAGTCCGCATTGAACTGAACTCGGGGAGAGACAGCGACTCCTCGGAATTGGAGACCAGGCGGGCGGGATGCAATTGGGAGGCGAGGGTATCGAGTTGGTGCAGTAAGTAGAAGCGTTCAGGGGCGCTTCACCCAGCGGCATAGCCGACGTGCAGCCACGAAGCGGGCGGAGGACACCAAAATGACGAGAGTGCGTGGAGCGAAACCAATTTGTCGTTGGGCCGGGAGGTCGCAACAGAGCAGGAAATGCACTCAGGGCCGGGATCAAGTCGGGCAGCAAGCACTGAGTTGGTCGCAAGGGTGGAATGGAAGGCTCGCTTTGGGGCGGAGGAAGAGGGTCCAGGGTGGTTGGGATAGGATTCATAGCTTGATGATCCCAGGAAGCGTCGTTGAGAACAGAGCCGGGAGCCAGCCGTGCTGCATGCTGCTGGAGGAGGAAGGTTTTAGCGAGCGAAGACTGTCCAGGAAAGCGCAGGTCAGTCAATCGCATTCAGACTAAGAGGCCAACGACGAGGCGGGAACAAGAAATGAAATGACGCCATGTGATGCGAAGCCACTATCGCCGTCATCGCCCCCCACTCCAAACACGCACACATACCCGCGCTGTCCTTCCCGCTTTCTTCCCTGGCGACCGAATCCCTCGGCCAAACAATTCAGCGAGATCAATGGAAGCAAAGATTGGCAACTTGACGTACTGTAAAATAGCCCATCTGCACTGAGTCTGTCAATTCCGAGGCTGACTCGATCTGAAGTCATGCTATGTCGTGATATTCAACTTCTAGCGCTGCGACCTCTGCGCGACGGATTATGCCCTCGATGCCTTCGTTTTGGTACCACTCCCCGCCCCATAGTGACATTTCTAAGCCCCGCGCGCCGTGAGCGAAAAAGTATTTCCCACCTCCACCTATTATACTGCTTCCACCGAGCGAACGCTGACACCCTGCACGCGATTCTTAGCGATCTTTCCAAAATGCGGGATGCCCTCGATGCCTAGAAGGCAGCGAAAAAAATCGGACCTGATTTTTCTGATGAAATAGATGTTGAAGGGCAGCTGTTTCGTCTGAACAATTCACACGTCCTGCTGCGGCACCCACGGGTGACTTGTGGAGCCAAGCCAGAACATCGCTAGAAGCGGAGCTATGATTTGTTTTTTTATGTCTGTGTCTATCTCCGACGATTCTCCGTCTCTTTCCGGCTGTCAAGAGCTTCTTCTTAGCCGTCCACATCTCTATGTACGTGTCCAAAAATTTCCAGGGTCATCCCATTTAATTCATAACTCTAAGAAATACTCTATAGAAGTATCGATTGTAGGTGTTCTACATATCTCGAATTTAATCGTGTTATGTAACTCAAGCTTCTCTTAATGTCAGACGAAATCACAACGTCTTGGCTATGGCTAATGTCCGCTCAAAAGCCACCTTAAGGCCAGGTACAGATATAAATAGAACTCATCTTCATCTTCAGATTCAGATTTAGCCCTCCGGAATTCTGAGACTCAGAAGAGAGAGGGGTAGAGTGGCGAACATGTGAACAAAGTGCGCAGTTGGTAGGATTTGGCGGGGGGAGTGAAAGATATCCGCAAACGCCGCCATCGAACTCAACCTCCCGGAGTTCGCTTCACCCGCTGAATCCCAATGGCTGTACAGCGCCGATATAAAGGCGGGAAGGCGCGATCAAAGGCCCTCATCTTCACTATCTGAAGAGCTCTTCTCCTCCTCCCTTCAAACCAAATGCCTTCCTTCGTTGGATCGCTCTTTGTGTTCGTTTGCCTCGCCGCAACAGCTATCGCAGCAACAAAAACTCCGCCTTACTATATCATCACTAACGCGGAAACTCCGTCTCTGAATCGACCAGGCCTAACTCCTGTAGGGAAACAACGAGCGGAGTCGTGCATTCCCGAGGTGAGTATCTTCGATTCTTGAATAGCGGTGCTCATGAGGTTGGTGAACTATTTGACAGGTATTCTCGCAACTTAACATCGGTTTCATCCTGTCTTGCAAGGTCGACAAAGACGGCGAGGAAGGGCTCAAATGTCCTGTTGCCGTCCAGACAGCAACACCTCTTGCCCAAGCGCTTGGATTAAACATCACATTCTGGTATGTAAACCTCGAACAGTAGCAGGTTGCATCCTATCTGTACACTCACTAACGAGATCTATGCACAGCGGAACCGGTGAAGAGTCGAACGACGACTGTGTGCACGACAAGATCCACGCCTTCCTGAAATCCAGCAACCAATCTGCCCTCGTTGTTTGGGTATGCTTTCAAGTTTCCAACATTGTTTTTGTGATGACAACTACTGATCCGTCGCTGCACAGGATAACACTGACATGGATAGTCTCCTCGAAAATGCCGATGTGAATGATGCGGGCATAGACGATGACACCGTCGGCACGCAGCAAGTCTCTTCATCTTTCGCACGATGCATCGTTCGCTGAAATCTTGTTTAGCCCCGACGTCATCCTTACTGTCGTGAGCGGCGCGCGCGTGGGGCAAATTTCAATGAACTGCACAGGAATCGATGGTCCGGCACAACTCCCCAGTCTCGGACAGTAAGAACGCGAAATCAAATTCATCCAAATATGAGATGGCACGAAGAGGGATCGATTATAATTGGTTCGCGGAGGAGGTTAACATTTATGGACATATTAACAGTCTGTAGAGAGAAGGACAATTGAAACAGTAATCATTCTCGCCGTTGTACTACATAAATGTTATCTTTGAATTCGACCAGCCCACATTAGGTACGGGAACCCCGCACGCTGGAGAGGATGCGATACGCACCGTGGAGATAGGCTACGCGGAGTCCAGAGTCCTAATAGCTATTAAGTAAACATGCACTCCTAACGTGTTTTGATGGCTTCTGCGCGCCGGAGCCATGATGGCCTTTGACGATTGTGTCTCTCGCACGACTCTCACCTTCATTCTTGTCCTTTGCACAGAGGCCGATTCTTCGGCTTGAATTGAATTCTTTATGCACATCGTTGGCTCAACCGGTTGACTCGCTTCAGCGGCGTAGTAGCCGAATTCCCAATCCTCGCGGGCCGGCAACCTCCAAGCAACCTCAGGTGCTCGCTGCTCGTCATGCCTCTGAAACTTCAAACGAACATAGTCTCCGGTAGTGGACATTGAGTTGTAATGCATCCTGGAGCCTGCTCGTTTGCCCTTCCAAATTTCCAATAGCACTCATCGGACTGAGCCAGTGCTACTCTATCTTTCCATGTTAACGACCCCGGGGTCACTAACCTTCGAGGCATTCTTTCCCTTCTATGGTATCTACTTGTGGCTGCTGTTTGGTGAGTATATACTAGAAGAATGGGACTGGGACTCGCCCAGTCCTATTTTTGATGGCGAATCCCATTATTTTGCCCTCCACAGTGGGATTCGGGCAGAGAGTGGGATTGGTGTGCATCTGGTTTGTGTGATCGTCCATCACCGTGCCGACCCCTGCCGTGCCACCCTCCACACATTTCTGCCTGTGTCCCCCGCACCCCCGTGCCCTTGCGCTGGACCCGCCCCTCTGTGTTTGCACCACAGCATCGAACTGTAAGGTGGATGGGATTCGGGCGCACAAGGAAGCGGGACGGCTTCATTTTGGTGTGTAATCCTGCTTTTTATCCTGTAGGCTGTAGCATCCACCTAACCTTTTTTTTCTGGCTCCATCACGCGCCCTCCGACGTCGGAGGAGGAGTGCAGAGCCGAGAGGTTCCCTGTACCCGCCGTGCCGATGGATAGGTAATTTTGGGCGCGCTGAATATGAAAGTCAACAGAAGGAACAAGGACGAGAAGTTGAGTTGAACACTGATGACACCATCAATGAATTTGGTTAGGCTGGAGATCAGGTTGGGGAGCAACACTGTCAAAATTTGATCCTGGGAGAAGATATTCAGCTCTGAGGCTGTTAGCTGGGAGTAGACGGCATACCAAAGGTGAGATCTTCCGATCCTACTGTGATTTGGTTAGCAGGATGTTTCTGGTGAACTCACGCTTCTTTGGTGGTGAACACGACGTTGAATGGGTGCGCTTTCTGCCCTTCACTGGCGATGCAGGGGAATCACGGTCCGCCTCACTGTGAGCATCGCGTACTCTGCCAGATGGTCGACGATCGCGACTTCCATCGAGCATAAGACTGGGATTGGGGACATCTCGCGGAGGCATGAGGGGTGAAGCTGAGTCGGTTTCAGCAGTCCAGCCTTATATCTGTGGCTGCCGGGCGGGTACTCGGTGATTAAATTGCACATGGACCGTAAAGTACCAAGCCGGAAGAAAAAATACTGTATAAGTCGGATAAAAGCATCGAGAGCATGGAAATACACATCCAAGCGGGGAAAGGGGCAAGGAAACACATTGTAGTAGTCAGATAAAAGCACGGCGAGCATGGAAATGCCCCAACCAAGCGGGGAAAAGGGCAAGGAAACACATCAGATATAGGCACGGAAAGCAAGGAAATGCGCATGGTGATGGTGCGCTTTTGATGTGATGGGGCAGCTAAGGATTTTCAGGAGCGTTGACTGAAACGCCGGGACTCCAGTGGACTCCGGTGTACGAGCATATTGAGAGCAATCGCATTCAGAGAGTACCTCCGATGTATTGAACAAGTTGCTTCCAGATCAAGGTAGCTGTTTGTACAGAGTCCAAGAGTCAGTGGTAGACGCGTCGGCGAGTTGGTCGTCAAAGGTCAAAAGGCGCTTTTATCACATGATGCCAAGAATTCGCGACGCGACTCGCGTAAACCGTTGCAAAGGCAAGGACATGAGATGTCGGACCGGCCGGCAAAAATGTCCAAAAATGGCAGTAAAAGCCATGGCTTTTTGGCCTGGCTTTGGCTTGAGAGATCCCTAGGCCAGGCCAAAAGCCACGCCAGGCCAGGATTTTGGCTTGGCTTTGGCTTTGGTACCAAAGCCAGAAAGCCGTGGCTTTTTGGCCTGAGGCCAGAGCCAGAGAAACACTACTCAGATATACAAGGTTGTGTTGTATGCGCACGGAATACAACAAATACCTTCGTGTTCGGGTCAAACTGGACCTTCTGCGACACGAACAAATCTGCTTGGTCGTTGAAGTCGGAGGGGTGGCTACCAGGGTTGTAGAGAGAGTTTTCTGCATGGAACCAAGTTTAAGGACTTTTTGTCAAGGTGGCCCGCGTGCATATAGAATGGATTCGAGTTAAAACTGGCCACCACGAGATACAACTGTCGGCTATATGCGTTGCACATGGGTTATACGTCTTGAGCGAGCCGAATGGAGGGAGAAAAAGCAAGTTTCCCATCACGTGACGCGTCTCATCAAAACTCGGCGCGTCAACAAGGCTAATCAAGGAGCCTTTCAACTGCTCGCAGTCGAGTCATTTGATAACAAGTGTAGCGCGCCTTGCGGCAGATACTAAGTGGGGGTTCGGAATCCATACTTGTATCTGCAATAATCTCGCTTGGTTCTCACATCTCGCCAGATCCGCTCTCAAATCAGATCTATTTTCAAGTCAATCTTCCTCCGCATATAATCCACGGTAGATTTCAATCTTCAAGTCATTCCTTCACTTGTGGAGAATTGAACACACCGGCGATGATCGGAGGATTGTGGCCTTGATTCAAAACCTATACTGCCTTCTTCCTTCACGGAATTCGAGCCTAGAGGCACAGCACTGGCGTCATCTATCTCAAAACCTGTTAGCCCCCGAGCTCCCGGCCAAAAAATTGCAGCACACGCACGTAACCAAAGTATTTTTACCCTTTTACCACACGCAACATCTCTTGTGGTTGCGGTCTGATTCCCCCCACCGGATTATTCCTGTCCTTGAGAACGTATAACTGTATTGGCTAGAACATGACATCGGGCGGTAATTGTAGTGACATCGGTATCCTGATCATCTTCACTCCCATGTCATGCTGAATCCTTCCTATATATCTCTTCTCTCTCTTTATAAAATTAAGCCTGTCCGAAGCCTTTAAACTCCGCTCTGGGTTAATCAGCTCCAGAGTTATGGAAAGCGCAGTTTATACGGTGGTCACCGGGTCACCAGGTAATCCTTTGACGAGTTAACTATTTATGCTTCCTTCCGAACACAGATTTGTAGCAACCACCACCTAAACTCAGGTAGGCAGGTAAGTAGTATTACACGGCTGGTCCCCTTAGGAACGCCGGAAGATCGAATCCGCTGGGAACGCCTGCGCATCGTTACTGCCGCCGTGCCGTGGGCTCGGCGCCTTGCTGATATTCCATATTCAGTGTTATCGAACCATCTATTCAAGTGATATTACTTCCTTTTCAAAAAACACCACCCTCTGGCCCCAAATTTGACCGTGAACAGGTAAAATAGCATACTTTCAAGGTCCAGTTCAACCGTTTGCTCAGTTATACAAAACAGTAAACAGAAAAAAATTGCTGCACTGCCGGGGACATTTCCAGCGCCATGAACCGACTTGTAACAGTGGATTCACAGCTCATCCATTAGACGCTTCGAATAACTCACCTTGAGGTGTATGCGCCTCCGTGAACTCGGCCATCAAAGATCAATTCGACGCGCTTGTCTCGATTTCATCATTTTGCGATGGACGTACTGTCACCGACTTGAGTCGCCCATCGATTGAGATACTATTTCTGAACTTTTTCTCACAGTGGCCGAATCAGAACCCTGACTCTTCCATGATCATCATACATGAGCCTGTAGATAAGACATCCGTGTTGCCATTCTCATGCATTCTTTCTTTCACAATGCAGGACATTGGCATACTTCCCGCCAATCTTGCGGGGATCGTTCTGGAGAGCTGCTTTTATGGAACCTTTGTGCTCCTTTTCATCTCAAATGTTTACTTCCTAGCGGCACGGGGGGACAGCCGAACGACCAGGCACAATTTCACCTCCCTGATGTTCCTTGGAGCTGCTGGTCTCTCCCTGGTCATCACGATTGTGAGTCGTTGCTCTCAGTTCACTTTCGCTCTGTTGACAGAACGCAAGCATTGGGTCATTGTTGTATATCAAGCTTTCTTCGCATTCACGAATCTCGACAATAAGGCCGCCGAAACTACCTTCTACCTAGATGCAACGCACTGGACCGAGATCATCAAGCAAACTTTACTTCTTGCCTCGATCCTAATTGGGGACTCCTTCTTGGTTAGTCCTACAAACAATCATGTTAAATATCTGCTGAAGTTCTCAGATTTATCGCTTGTGGATATTTTGGGGAAGGAATCGCTACATCGTGATACTCCCGATCGGCAGCTTGATTGCAGTGTTTGGTCAGTAGAGCCCCATTTTTAATCCACCGAAGGGTTTACTGGTTGTGTAGTTCTTGGGACCCTTTACGTGGTCAGCATGTGGGAGCCAAAACTTGGCGGGGCTACGACCTACACTCAGCCAACATTTTGGGTTGGAGCCAGCTTTGGTCTGTCCTTTCTGTAGGTTTCTCAAGAACAACATAATCCGCCGCATATCGCGATTGATCTCCTCTCATAGCACCACCATTTACGGCACCGGTATTATCTTACGGCTCTATTCTCCTGCGGTTCTGGCTCATTTGATGTTTATTCCAGGTTTAATTGCGCTCCGTATCGTGAGGACAAGGACCAGAACAGTCTTGGAATCTCCCTTGATGGTAGTATTCCTCAACTCAAAAAAAGTTAATTGAGGCTGATCAGGCGTGCAAGGCGCTTCTTGTAATCTTGGTCGAAAGTGCCGCTCTGCAGACGTATGTGCCACGGAACGTAAGAGAATATAGGGGCTGACAGTGACCATTTACGAGGTTTTGGCTCATCTTCGTTGCCATTGCGGATTTCGCCGGCTCGTATGCAGGGCTCATTGCCTCAGACACCCTCCCCGTCGTTATCGGCATTTCGAACCTTCTGATCCATACCCGAGTTGGTCTTGGATGGTCACGGACCTCCTCAACATCACAGCGTTCCGCATCAACAGGCAAGATGTCGATTCCGCTCACCAGCCACTCGAATCGGCAAGATTCTCAGGTCTAAAAAATGGAAACAAGGGCGATGATTACATGTGCTTGTTCTTTCGCGGGACAATGGCCTGATCCCAGTCGTCTCAGCCATGTCTCCAGTGTTATGTAAACCAATCGGAGAAGGAAGCAATGTACAATATTTGGGACGAGCCTGAGAAATATGGCACTAATGGTAGGATAAAAGGGAGCCAAGGCCGGAACATGTGACACAGAGGGGCACTGTACGTCGGATGGACCGATGGTAAATAAGAAACGGCCCTTCTATACCGCTCGGTACCTATCGACTAGTATTACCACATCCTATTACACGAGCCGCATAGAGAGGCAGCTCTTCGAGGATATGCGCCGGTATCTTGTCAAAGGAAAATAGCAGTGCTCGGGCACGGTGAAGGTGCCGCTGTGTGCTGCTGACTGCCGCAGCACAATTTTAGATTGCCGCAGTCAGCGGCAATATTGCCCCAGCCCCCTTAAGTATAAGTCTCACCAGTGCCGCAGTGTCACGCAATTATTGCCGCGTGCACTGCAGCAATCTTACTGTTTCGACGCGGATGATTGTTGAGTTTTTGTTCTTGTCGTTGTGCGCAGCGGAGATCTCCTTCATGGAAATTCGCCCCAAAGTCCAAAGTCCAAACTTCAAAATGACCCGATCTCACGCACGGTTCACGTTGAGGAACCTCGCGTGAGTGGGAGGAGGCACAGCGTCGGTCCAGACAAAATTCCCGAGCAGTCCGGCATCAATTCTAGCAAGCTTTTGCACTGGGAATTCCCCGCTGGCCCTGAGCAACAATTTCGGGCAATGTGTGAAGCCTGGTCGTGGGGTCATTCGAGTCGCAAAATCACGGTTGGACTGCTATGTATGTGACATTCAAAAAGATGATAGATGAGCTCGGGAGTAAGTTCTGGATGTCGAGGAAAATCCAGAGAAGAGCTCGAGGATGAAGTGGAGCCTGAAACTGAGCCTGAAACCGAGTCTGTGGGGCTAGAAGCCATGGTTGGACCAGTGAAAGGGATGAAATTGGTACATGAGTGAAATTTTTTATCCAAAGAATTCAACCCAACAAAACCAACTTCGAAGACTTTATGTGTGTTCGGGGTTCGCGTGGCAGGAAACCACGATATCGAATTTGGAATAAGGGAAGGTGTGCGTGTGTGTGTGTTGAGACCCAAAACCTAATGCTAAAGTTGTTCTTCTTTGTCTGTTAGATCCAAACCAAAACCTAACTCCAACTTCAAACCAACCAATAAACTGTAACCCCAAACCGTTCCTTCAAAATGTGTTTGTAAGTTCCACTGTTCCGTTCCAAACCCAAAATCTGTTAACAAATCCGTAAAGTCCAACAAAATGTTCGTTCAAAACCAAAGCAGGAGATAAAATCACAGGTGGTGAGACCTGGGCGTAGGATTCTGTTCTATCTGGTACATTTTACCCTCCCTTTATACCTCTACTGTTTGTACTTTTTAAATAACCCATAACAGATACAACCGTAGTTCTTGTAACTTGCCGTTCCCAAGTTACCAACAGCACCCTGCTTCGTTTCCTAAGTCCCCAACACCGGTATCCAGTTTTATTGCTTATCCTCCTGGCAATCCTACTGGAAACGACCCCTTTCCATGCTGTATTCTGGTTTCCCCTAGCTCATTAACAGTTTAACAGTGTGATATTTGTCTATGTATGTGATACTTAGGTGCAAGTACCTCGACGAACCCAAGAGTTCTGAGAGAAAAGGTGCCTATGCTAACCCGGTCGACAACTCGGTCAAAACGAAGTCAGAAAGGCGCATAATCGGACGGATTAAACCGGCCAAATATCTAGTTTCCCACGCAGTTGATCCCATGACTTAATCCCCGAAAATCCCGAGACAAGCAGGCAGGCGCAAGTGACGACGCTGGCTGCCCTACAGACTCGTAGAAGGGTTGAGTAGGAGAGTAGGTGAATGACAATGATGTGAGATTGTTTGTGGGCGGTGGAAAGGCAGCATAAGCTGGATGCACAGTTTTAAGTGGGGATGAGAATGATCAAAGTGGCAAGTGGGCGTGGAGCAATCAGGCAAAGAGCAATGGGGCGTGGGGCAATGGGGCGACCATGAGGTACAGGACTTTGCTGCGCAGATGGAGAACAGAAAGTTCTTAGTGCCCTTCTCAAGATAACGACTCGGAAGACAAGGGTTTCTATCCCTCGTGGGATCGCACAGAACGAGCCGTGCCTTGCAAGAATCGCAGGCCGGAGGTTTCTTTCTTTTACAGCTTCCTGGGAATGGGGAATGAGACTGATTGACCGACATGGTACCACGAAAGCAAGTTGCTCTCTGAAGTCGGTGGTGGTGGGACGCAAGTACATAGGCGATTGTTCAGAGCCGGAAAGATTCGGCCCGAGCCTTTCGACTCGGATTCAATCACCATGTGGGAAATACATCCATAAAAGGCGAAGCTTTTCAGACGCGCATTCACATGTTTTCGGATTGTCCGCCGCCGCGGCGGAACCTTGGCGGAACCCCCGGAAAGATGGCAGGGAGAAATGGTCAGCCAACCTCCACTCCCTGTGTTGCGGGCCGCCCGACAGTTCTCTTTTCGTCAGGATCAACGCTCACTCCATCTCATCACCTTGAATCCCGTCCCCGCCCCGCTACCTTGACGCTGCTCCGCTCCACGTATCGTGCCATGTTCGCTCACCGGATTTGAATTTCCAGCTATTGAAAGCCGCACCTTTGAGGTGGCCCTTCGGCCGGTCGCTGCTCTCGTGCCCAGCACCAACTATGTCGGCCCGCAGCTTGAAAAGGTATTGAAATGATGTCAGCTTTGAGGTGCGCTTTCAAGTTCAGTACGTTCTGTGTCTCCATCTGTCCAGTACTTAGTGTCGGGATGCCCCGGGCCGGGTTGTTCGCCCGTTAAGTCATCTGTTCCTGCTGGGTCTTGTGCTGGTTTTCCTTGGATACACCTCACGGCCCGACTGCGAGAGTTTTTATACTTCGCCTAGTTTTCCTGGGGTTGCTGCCGTGTCATCTGCAATGGTCACGTAGCGGTTCATGCATCAACATCATCCAGTATTCCAGCACTTTCAGCTTCCGCACTGCTTCCTCCTTACATAGGCTACTGAGCTTAATGTTCGGAAAATTAGGTATATAAGCGAGCTTGTGTGGTTTCAAGATACCCTGGTATCTCTTCGCACCAGGCGCCATCATGCGTTTCCACTTTGCCCACCAACTCTTCCTCGCTCTCGTCGCAACAGAAGCCGCTTCTGCTGCTGCCACAGTCTACCTTGCTGGCGATTCGACGATGACTCCGAATGGGAACAACGACGGGACTGCAGGTAGGGACTTCATTTTCTCGTGACCTGTTCTGATACCGAAAAGGATGGGGAAAATTCCTCCCTGACTACCAGAGCCTCACTGTCGTGAACAATGCCATTGCGGGCAGGTCCGCACGCAGCTTTACACGAGAGGGCCGCTTTACGGCGATGGCTGCAAACGTCAAGGCAGGCGATTATGTCGTCATTGAATTTGGGCATAACGACGGAGGGAGCTTGACCCCGACCGATAACGGGCGATCGGATTGTTCTGTCGGCGCTGCTGGGTATGCGACGACGTGCACCACTGTATTCGGGTACGTCTTTCCAGTCTTTCCCCTTTACCATTTGCATTAAAAACAACGCAGCGGCGTTACCGAAACCGTGTTGACATACGAGGCATACCTCGTAAACGCAGCCAAGCTCTTCCAATCCAAAGGCGCCAACGTGATCATCTCGACCGCCACACCGGACAACCCCTGGGAAACTGGGACGTTCACGTACGTGCCGAACCGATTCGTCACCTACTGCCAGGACGCTGCTACCGCCACTGGCGCAACGTTCGTAGATCACGGGCTGTTCACCGCTGCGCTGTATAAGAACCAGGGTGCAACGCTCGTCGATTCGTACTATCCTAACGACCATACGCACACGTCGCCTGCGGGAGCTACTGTTGTGGCGAGGGCGTTTATATTGGCTTTGGAGGCAACGAGCTCGACGTTGAAAAACTTCATCACTCATGATTAGCAGAGGAAAGCTTTGTTGGCGCGTCATTATGTACACTGTAAGATTCGGAATGGGTTATTTCCCAGTATTTTAACCCGTACGTTGGGTGAAAATGGTCCGGGCGCCGAGTAACCATCAGATTAACTCGGTGAACGAGCTAAAATTCCGGGTTACATCTGGGTGAAATATGGGTGAAATTCCATGATTATTTTGGACAATTCACCCGGTCGCTGGCCCAGTTTCTATTGGGATATTTCTACCCATTAAACCAGTTGACAAGGAACAGAGGGAAAAAACCTGTTTACCAGGTCAAAATAGCCAAGCCATTTTTACCCGTCTTCTTGATCATTTCCACTCGCTCTGGCGCGCAGGTTCCCTGGTGAAAAGTACCCATACTGCTGGTCAATTCTGCCCACATATTTCATATGTTATACAAGAGATTTTCACTCATCTGGGTCGCAGCACTTCTCAGAAAGACGTTAGAATGTGGAAGCCGAAGTGCTGATATTATTTTACATACATCCCAGTCGTCGCGACAGGACAAGAAGCAGGCATATACGTGCCTAGCCGCTGGTAGGTTATGATGAGAAAATGTATCGGAGATCAGCCGGAATGACACACCGCATCATCGACATCCCGCCGGTGCTACACACCAAATAAAGGAAAATTTCTATGCGTATAGAAACTCAAACTGATTTCCTACGAATCTATGTACGAATCAGCACTGTTGATACGGTACAATTCATGCAGCATTGAAACGCAAAGGGAAATTGGAAGAATCAAGACAAGAATCAGCCGGATTGAAGCAGCGAATATCGCTTTGTTTGAAACTTGAATAGAAATTCATGAAATCAGTCGTAGTTTCGCTTAAGGATATACAAAGGAATCCAACGGCGCTGAAAGCACCATTGAAAGATCTAATTTCAGCGCGCATTTCAGCGCGACTGAAACTACGACATTCAAGTGGGCTGAAAGCGCCACTGAAAGACTTGCTTTCAATGGCGCTTTCAGCACCGGTGAATCGGCTAATTCCAGGCACGCTGAAAGCGCCACTGAAAGGCTTGCTTTCAAAGACACTTTCAGCGCCGCTGAAAGAGCGCATTTCAGCTGTGCTGAAACCTCCCGCTGAAACGAGGAATTTCTGCGGACCCGCGGGTGCACCCGAGGGTGCACTTGCGGGTTCACCCCGAGGGTCGAAATTCAAGCAAAATATATGTATATATATATATATAATTATTTGTCGGCTTAAAAGAGCATGTAGGGTTGTAAGGGGAGCGAGGAGGATGGAGCACGCGAAGCGGGTGGGGTGCGGTGAGCAAGGCGGGCGGGTGTATGTGAGCGAAGCGGGTGCAGGCGAAGCAGTCGACGTCACGCACTGAAGAGGAGGAGGGACTGCGCTGCCCGTCGTTATGCAGATCCACCGCCTCGAGCGCAGGCGACGCGGGGGGCGTCATCAGCCCCGCCTCCCCACCCTTCGACGTAGGCGTCGGCGTAGCAGGCTTCCCCACTGCCGCATGCACCTTCCTCCCAAACCGCCGCTCACACGAGTCCCGGCTCCGGTACGTCAACAGCGCACACATCCTCGCCGCCGCCAGCCCGTTCCGCGGCTGCTCCCCGCCCTCGACCTCGTAGTAATATCCCCTGCGATACGCCGGGTCGCTGTAGATGCTCTGGCGCTGGCTCTCCCCCCACGCGATACACCACGCCGAGTGCCGCGCGCTGCTCGCCAGCACCACGATGCGCTGCATGAACTCGGGCGGCGCGCACAGCGGCCACTCGAGCGCGGTCATGCCGCCCATGGAGCCGCCGATGACGGCGGCGACGCGGCGCACGCCGAGGTGCGCGTGGAGGACGTGGAGGTGGATGCGCACGTCGTCACGGATGGAGGTGGGGGGGAAGGTGGGGCCGTACGGCCGGCGGAGAGGAGACGCGGGGTCGGGGTGATGGGGGAGGCGGAGCCGTACGGCGAGCCGAGGGTGTTGGCGCAGAAGATGAAGAACTTCTTCAAGAAGCGCGAGGGATCGAAGGCCTTGTTGGGCCCCATGAGGGGGCCCACCTGTGGGCGTTTATGTTAGCTCGTTCGTCAGATGCAGGAGGAAATAAAAACAAAACATACCAGTCCTCGACGTCGGCGCTGCCGGCGAGCGCGTGGCAAATAACCATGACGTTGTCGCGGGCCTCCCCCAGGTCTTGTACGCCACAAGGGCCTCCTTTAGCTCCGTCCCGCATTCGAGCGTGAACGACGGGACGATAAAGACATGCTGGTCGATGTGCGGGATCGTTGTTGACATTGTGGAGCAGAGCAGCTTTGGTGGACGTCACAGTAGGGCAATAGAAGGTGCGCAGTACGCGGGCTCAGGTAGAATACTATACAGCAAGATACAGCAGCAGCTGGACAGTTTGTAGAGAGTTTAGAAGCGCCGTAAGAGCATGCGTGCACAAGCTTCCCGAGTAGAATGTGCGTGATCGGCGCGTCGTATCGGCGCTAGCGCGGTACGCGCGATGATGCCGGCGGAGTCGCCGGGTGCGATACTGGTCGCGGAATGTGCACCACACACGGTGCAAGGTGCAAGTGCATCCGGGTGCGTAGGCAGGCGTACAGGCAGACAAAGCGAGGGCGGGTGGAGCGGGTGGGTACACAGTTGTACCGGCGGACGAGCGGGGACGGGCCTAGCGAGTATGTGCGCGTCGTGAGCGTGAGGATGTCCTGCGGTCGAGTCGCTGCCGCGAGACGCGCCCAAGCGCTCCTCAAGCGCTTCCTGATACGATACGTCGTCTAGACCAAACTGTAGTGGCATAATAGTGATTACAGACCCTGTTACTCCGTTTTCTGGAACTCATATGTGGGGGGGAGGAGGCGAAGAGCATTGGTGCTGGTCGGGACACATCGCCAGGTATGAAAAAGGTAGCATAGATCGACTAGTGTACATTGTGGATGAAATTGGAGTAAATTGGGGAGCGCGCATCCTGAATTCTGTTCTGAAAAACGTGTCAGCGGCTGTAAGACCGCCAGAAAAACATCGCGCACCTGTTATTCAACGACGGAAGCGGCGTCCGAGCCACTTCTTGGCGCGCGCGCAAGCCTTGCGAACGCGCACGAGAACACCGGCGTCCGCTTGCTGCGCGGCTTGGAGGGACGCGGCAGCGTCGTCTTGGGCCTGGGAGAGATGAGAAAGGAGAAAAAAAGCTGGGAAAAAGACGCACCGTATCCGCAGGCGCTATTTCCTCGTTGGCGACATTCTCAGTCGCTGCCTCGTTCTGCCCGGGAGCGGGGGCGGGGGCGGGCGGGAGCTGGCCGCCAGCTTGATACGCAGGGGGGTCTCCGTACGCGGGGATCGGGTACGGGTCTTGTTCAGCGTAGGGAGGGGCCGGCTGAAAATTGTCTTGCAAAGGGAAAAAATCGGCGTAATCCATAGAGCGCGGGGTACTGGGAGGAGTAACGATGATGTATAAAACGGCTGGGCTGCGTTAAATTGGATGAGACGCGGATTTGGGATGGTGGATGCGACTCGAGGACTTGAAAGAAGCGGGTCTGCGGGTCACGTGACCACGTGATAACCCGATGCCTGGACCCACAATGCGCGCTTTGCGTCACCGCCGGTTCCTTGGGACCCCGCTGGTGGGGAGGTCGTGAGCCGGGACTCGAAGAAGTTCGGGCGGGGAGCGTAACGTCGACATCGGTCCCGTTAAGACAAAATTGCATTTTGTGGTATCTCGGTCGATCTCGGTGCGGTCTCGAGTTTTCTCCCGCGCAGAGTGATGTATGACCCATGCAGCACACATAGATTTATCAGTAATACAATCTGTAAATTTTTCGTCAATTTCCAGTGGATTATCAAGCGAAATTGCAAGACCTATGCTTACTACTCTCAATTTGGAGCACAAAAAATACAGCGCGAATGCGATAAGACTGAGATACCGAGGGCTTTATTTCATAAATGTTCTCGTATCCACCCCTTGCATATTTGGGTCCTGCAGAGTTCCCGATTAGCACTGGATGGAACAAAGTAAATTCGTCGACTGACTTTGAGAACCACAAGGGAGAGTCCAAGGCAGCGAAGCCAAGGAAAAACAGCCACCGGGTGCTGCACGAGTGCGCTGGACTGCGGATACCAAAGGACTTGCCCTTGGAAGCGCAGGCGCAGCTCGCAGACGCCGAGTGGCCTTAAGTGCGAGCCCTTCGCACTCCCAAGAAAGTTTTGGGCTGAACTAGAGCCGCCTTTCCGAAGGACTTTGCCCTCGAAATATCCCGCCCGAACCGCGTTCTGCAGGACCTGCCTACCAGAGCTCGGTGTGGGTGAGTGCAAGAGGCGACAGGTCACGGGTCACGGGTCATCGATGTCATCACCCAAATTAGGCCCTTTTTTTTTGCCATTGAACTCGAGACTCAAGTACACAGAAACACCTTTACTCGGACACAGAAAAATTCAATTGTAAATCTATTTGGTGGGGGGACAAGAGATGCAGACCCAAGAAAAGTAACTATGAACGGAGACATTGGGTGCAGAAGCGGTACTGTAAAATGACCTCAGAGGTCGGACTGGACCACCGACCGGGTCTTGCGCAGCCCGATCGGTGTCGCTGCCTTGTAAAACGAGCCCGAACCTTGTCGACGCCCTCGGAAGACCTTCTCCACCTCGCGGTGCGCCAGCTGGTTCTTCTTGTTAGTATCACGCTTGGATAGGTTGCGCTGTCGGTCGAGCAGGTACGGACGTGCGGGCCAATCGTTTTCGGTTCGTGCAAACCAGGGGTAAACTTTGCATAACTTGGGGTTGTGAGCTTCATCGTGGAAATTTGTACGAACGAAGCTTACCTCAGTGCGAAGTGCGTTGAGTTTCGCTGGTGGCTGCTTCGTCAAGGTGTGGGTAGGAATGAGCGTGGCCTTGGCAGCCTTGTCGACAGATCTCTACGGGATGCGGTCAGCAAGTGATCAGGGCAGAGAGTGAGAGGGTGAGACGTACGCGGAACTCCTCGTACTTTTCCTGAGCATCGAACAGTGTGCGCAGCTGGTAGAGCTCTTTCAGGAACGCGACAACATCCTTCTTCGTGGGGGCCTTTGGTGACGGAATGCGCCCGTCACCACTCAGGGACCAACGACGGGGACGAGGCTGCGGAGGGGTCGTTGGCTCGTCGTCTTCTATACCAGTCATCGAGGTGTCGTCTGACATTTCCGTGAGCACGGACGGCGCAGGCGACGCCGGTCTCATGGGAACGTCTTGCAGAGCAGGCGCGGGAACGGCGGCGCGTGCGGTGGGGGTGGCTGCGGACTGGCGGAACCGAGGCAGGGGTGGTGGCGCTCGGGGCGGGAGGGGCGGCGCTCGGGGCGGGAGTGGCGGCGCTCGGGGCGGGAGTGGCGGCGCTCGGGGCGGGAATGGCGGTGCCTAAGGCAGGGGCAACTGCGGTGGGAGCGGCAATGCCTGGAGCGGTGCCTGAGGTAGGGGCGGCGGCGCCCGAGGCGGGAGCGGCGGCGACGCCTGAGGTGGGAGCGGCAGCATCAGGGTCACTTGCGGGATCGGGTGCGGGTCGAGGAATTTTAGTAAGAATAGAGGGCGACCCAAAGACCTCGGGTATAATGTTGGTGAAGAGCAGGGGAACGAGGAGACGAGGGGAAGGGGGAACAAGGCGGCGCAAAAATTCGGCGGGTCTGTTATGATCCATGAGATGTGAAGTTGGGATGGTGGGGGAAATGAACAAAATGCGCGGCGAGTGGAAGGCCTATATGTGCACTGGGGAACAAAGGGTCTTTGTCAGTGTAAGCGCTGGGTCACACCAACAAAGCACGCCGGATCACGAGGGGGTCACGAAGGGGATATTTGACCCGCATGAACAAAGACGCAGACAACTCACTTTTCAATTCCTCCCTCCACACTACCCCAAGCTGCAGATGCCTGAACCACGTCCTGAATACACTCCGCAGCGCGGTCTCAAAGACCACCCGGGAACGATTCTTGCCCTTGCGGCAACAGCGGATGGTAAGACCCTGGTCACCGGAGGTCAGTTTTCGTTCGCCACCGGACAAAACTTGTCTAACCTTTACATGCAGGGTCCGACGGGACTCGCCTTTGGGACTCAAAAAAGCTCACCGCGATCTCAAGACCTGTTATAGCCGGTGTTCGGGGTGCAACAACAGTCATCGTATGCGTTCGCCGAGTAGATGAGCCAGTCGACGTAATTTTCAGCGGCACGTCTAATGGCTTCTTTTTCTGCTGGAGGAACCGCAAAGGTGTAAGTCTTCACAATCTTCGCGACAGCCTACAAGCCCTTACCTTGTCAAGATATGGGAAGAAACCTTTGCTCGGCAGATCGACGAGCCCACCGATATCACGGGTATCGCTTTTGATACAAGCGCCAATCGCCTCGCCATCTGTAGCGCTGGCGGTAGGGTCCAGTCTTGGAGCGCTGTCAGAGATGATTCGGGCCGGGTGCACTTGTCGAAAGTGTTCTGCCGTGACGTTGGGAACTTTGCCCCTCGGGCCATTATGTTCGCTGGATACGATGCGAGTAAAGACAAGGACATTCTGCTGTTCGGCCAGAACGTCACTGGACCAATGTAAGCTCGTTTATCCGTAGTTTCAGGGTAAAACGCTCACACAGCTGATGCAGCTACAAACTGCGAGGGAAGACAGGCGACAAAGCTGAAGAATGGCTTGTGGGGAGTCCAATGTACGTCGTCACTTGTCGATTAAGTTGACTGAGCTGAATACCACCACCCAGTGGCGACGCCCGGGCCGATTGGAAAGAAGGACTGGTCCTTTTCGACGACATCCACAGCGGCCCTTCGCTATGGCGCTACCATGACTACACGCGAGTTAGAATGTACTACATTCGCTGCGACCGCAAGTATGGTCGCGTCAGAAACGTACGCTTTGCCGAAGGTGGAAACATCGTGGTGTGCGGTAGCGACCACGGCCTGGTCTACATTTTCAACCTGCAAACGGGCGAACGTCTACAAAAATTGGCGCTCGAGACAACAGAATGGGTGCAAGTCATCGCGGTGAGTGGTGATTTTTGATGGAGACGCTGTCGCACTAACAAAAGCACTAGACTGCTGAGGTGGATGGCGTCCCGACTGTGTTTGCAGCACCGTCACGCAGCGATGATACCGATGTGAAGCTCTATGTGTGGAAGCGGCTGGAGCCGGAGCCGGAGGCAAAGCCCAGCACGTTCTGGAAAACAATCTGGTTGTGGCTCGTTCGAATCGTCGTTATCTGCTGCTGCCTCGGGTTCTTGGTTCAGAACGTCCAGCATGCGAGGGGTCTTCTGCGCACAGCAGTCGAACCGGCGGCGGAGGTGACGGTAGAGGCGCAAGGCTTTGGAGAGGAAATAGTTGGCGCATTGTTGGATGGGGACTCTAGCTAGCACCGTAACATACGGGAATGATATAGGATTTAATCGAACGCAGGTGCATCGAGCAGGGCTTGCCCGCAAGAAACTTGTGCGAGTTGACCGCAATACATGGAGCGGGACTTGCCCACAACGTGTATCGGGGTTGCAGATGTTGTCAGAAGGCGCGAGAGCCAGACCCAAGGCATGAAGCAGGACCTGCCCGCGACATGCACAAGTTGACTCTGGGACCTGTGACTTGAATATGACTTGATTGTCACTCGTGATGGGATCACTCAGCACCAATCTTACAACCCGCCGCCACTGAGTACTGAGTTTTGACGGGCAAGTCCCGCAGATCTCGAATCTCGTTCTGAGCTTTGACGGGCAAGTCCCGCAGATCTCGTTCGGCGCGTACCAAACTTCGATTGCGTCGTTAAAGCCTCTCAAGTCCTCACCGACGCGTCTTTTCGAGGGCAAAGTCCTTCCCAAACGGCGCAGAGGCTACATCCGCGCTTCCAAGGGCAAGTCCTATGGCATCCGCAGTGTAATACCCTGCCACATCTTGTCTAGCTTTCTCTATCATGTCGTCGAAACCGCTGCCTCGGAATCTGAAGTTCAAGAAGAAGGACTCGAAACCGCTACCTACTGGCCTGAACTCCAAGAAGGGCTCTTCGCACCCAGATGGCCCCGCCACGACTTCCGTGCCGTTTCCAAAAGTTGGTCATCACTTGGTCGTTCTTTAATGCAATATTAATCGTTTGTTTCAGATCACTGCAGAGCTCGAGTCTGAGCTGTCGAAAGCACCAGAAGCACCCAGCGTCCCAATGTGTGATGTTCGGGCCAGTCCCACCGATGCCAAGCTGGAACCGCCCAGGGTTCCGATGTGTGATGTTCTTCCCAGTCCCTCCAATGCCGCCCTCCCGCAAGAGTCGCCGTCGCCTTTTGTCCCGGTCTGCGATTTTCGGCCCAGACAGGCCAGTCCTGATGACTCAGAATCGCCTAGTGTCCCGGTATGTGATTTCGGCCCAGTCAGATCCAGTCAAGCTCATGTATCGCCGTTCTAGTACACTTACCGCCTTCAAGGGCATTATCTCTCCCAAGGGCGTGTAATCACTGTCAGCCATGGGATTCGGGAAGTCGTTCTAAATACCCCAACTCTTCTCGCGGCCCCACCCATCGACGAGCCTTCGATGAGCTCCAAACCTCGCGTCCTCCGCTACACGTCCCGCAATTATCCGTATCTTTTGTTCGTTCCCAAATACGACCCATGGCATGGTCCTCTTTTTGACGTGCTTGGATACGCGTGGCAGGATTTTCCGATTGCACACCGCGAGGACGGGGGATGGGAACTTCGACAAGATGTAGCCGAGACCTGGCAAAATCTTGAGGACTGCCTGCGTACAGTGGCGATGGCCATCATGGAAAACGTGAAGCTGCCTACACCAAATTATTCTGCACACTTCTCTCCTGGGCTCTTTCGATGTTACGGGTGCCAATATAAAACCCCGCACGAAGCGCGACGAGCAGCGTGGTCCACTCGAACGAATTTCCTGCCGTTGATTGGCTTCGCCTCGATGGCTCTTTGGTACGCCGAAGATCGGGCTGGCGTACCCCCCAACCCTCGTCCATGGTGGGAGCATGTTAGGGAGAAAACTAAAGTGCGACCGGAGTGGCTCGACCTGCTGAAAATATCTGTTGCGTCTGACTGGACCGTTGAGCGTATCGGAGCGTTATATCGTGTTGTCGCTCCAGATAACGTCGCGCCGCCGAAAGCAACGGGGATGGATTGGCTGGTTTCCACGATTTTGCGATCAAGTGCCTCAATCCCTATGTATGTTGTATGGGAGCACCTCCCTCAATCCATTCCGGAACATCCTTCGTCCTATGTCCAGCAGTTTTTCCCAAACGCCCGCGAACTCCAGTATCTTCAGATGCTGTCTGGTGCTGTCAAGTTCCGCGCATACGAGCTAGATCCACTCACGTCCGCATGGCGCCCACTCTCTGAGCTTGTGGACACTGCGATGGATGTCGATGAGCCGGCCCATCGACGCCAGCCTGCCGTGGCCCAGCCACCCCAGCGTGCTCTCACTCCGCCAGGCGAGTTCCCACCCTTGGAACGCTTCTCAGGTCAGAAGCCCGGCGAGTCGATCGACGCCTTCTTCGAACGGCGTGCTCGATCCAATGCTGAGATACTGGCAAGCGAGTCGGAGCGAAAACGGCAGTCGCGTTTGGCCAAGGAGAAGAATGCGGCGCGTCAGTCATGCCCCGGAAAGTCTGGCTCGAGGGTATACGTCTGGGAGAAAATAAACGGTCATTGGATCAGGCGGCCAGCTGGCCAGGAAAAAGAAGACCTCTGGTCTGATCACTCTTCGTCCCAGCGTCGGTACGATAGCTTCCGTGATGAGTGGGATCTCTGCGAGAAATGGGGCCCTGAAGACCCAATGACGGTGGAGGAGGAGGAGGAGGCGGAGGAGGAGTTCCGGCAGGACGCCGGCGAACCGTTTCCCGTCATGATCACCAATCTCCTTGACGCCTCTAATAACACGGTGAAGAATACACTCTCTGCGTACCAACCCACCCGGACCGGCGACCCAGATTACGATCCAGTGTATGAGCCAATCACCAATGAAGCTCCGACTCTCCAAAAGGCTCTGTACTATCGTTTTGGTTTGATCGGAGAGAAACATTGGCGAGATCCCTCTCATCTCCCGTCAGCGAAAACCGTACAGAACCTAGTTGGGCTACCGACGGCTCAGATCTCGCCCGTCATGCAGCGATTCTTCGGGCAGTGTATGGACCCGGAAACTCAGCACGTCGGCCTGGTAGACCGGAAACTACTTGATTTCCATCAGAGCCCGATCTATGCCCACCCGGAGAAGAGATATTTTGACGTTCTTTACAAAGAATTGTGGAACCAGCATGAAACATTGAAACCAACGACGGCCGGGAACATGCTTGACGAGGTGCGGGTGAACTACTATGTTCTTCGGGAGCGGGAAAAACCGCTCATCGACAGTCGCGTGCTCCTCATCGAGTCACCAACCGATGTTTTCGAAATCCTTCGCCAACGTTGGGGTCCAACCATTGACCATGTCGTCGAGCGATTGGTCTGCCGTGGGATGTCATTCCGTCTCGCTCTGGTCAGTACCACCATCGAGCAGTCGCCCACCAGTCCTCCTCACCACCGTCCAGTCGTTGATGTCTATGGCGGTCTTGGCTTCCGCCCCCGAGGGTACGAGCCCGATGTGGACGACTACTTCGGCTACGAGTTGCAGTTGAACTTCCAACTCCTTCACACACGTCGTGGCTCTCTTGCGTTGCAGTACGGCGGGTTGGTGGCCCGCTTGGCTCGTCCGGAAACAGACCTCAACGACCTCCTGCATAATCTCGATAGTGGGATTCCCGAGTTCGCTGACTGTCTGTGGGATCGTCAGTCAGACCATGCCTTTTGGTTCCAGGGTCTAGCTCAGCGCGAAATCGAGCTCCTTTGTGGCGTCTATCATATCGCGACTGGTATGTTTGAATCGTTCTTGGACAAGTAGTCTTTGCTCAAGCTGTTACAGGCAAAACAGATCAGCGGAAGGATGGGACCGTCGCCATTTCCATGAACGCTGGCGGATACTTTGAACAAACCCGACAAATTTCATGGTGGCCCACCCCATCTGCGTGGCAAACGGGCGGTCTGGATCCCGGATGGTGGTCACCCGCGTGCGAGGAATGGTTTTTGAAGAAGCGAGACCAATACGAAAGTGGGAAATCAGTTCGCCTGTCGACGACCGTGCAGTGGAAGAGCAACATCAAGTTTGACAAGCATTTGAGACCGACACTGGCATCGCACGAGAAAATCTCTGCGTCGATGGTCCAGCGTCTGTTTTCATCTTGCTCTTCGTGACCCGTCTCGCGCATTCATTGTAAAGATTACACGCTTGAATTTTTTTACCACACAAATAGCTGCAAGTCGTGGACGAATATGTTTTCTTGTGTATCTATGTACGAGCAATGAATGTTAATTTTCTTGGCAAATTGTGGGCTCGAGACTCGAGTCCTTGGAGTCACAAGTCACAGGGTCACTGAGCACCTCCACTTGACCTCCACGACCACCGCTGCATGTCGCGGGCAAGTCCTGCTTCAAGCAGCTGGGTCCGCTTGCGGGTCGCGGGTCCGAAATATGGGTCGCCATAAAGGAACTCAAACCCTTTGTGAGTGCGGCAATCAGTCGATTCGACTGACCCAGGAAACACCCTTTACAATGAAGGCTTTGTCCGACCTACAAAATCTCTCGGCGGGTTCGACCGAACCACTTCTCTCCTTGCTATCCTTTCCCTCCACCCTCCAAGCCCGCACGATGGTCAACACCCGCAGACCCGTCAAGAAAAGTCGTCGTCATGTACGTCCTTCAGTCTTTTCATTCTCCCCCTTGTTTAACGTCGCTCGCGTAGAACATCCAACGCACCCTATGGTGCCGTCGCTACCCGTCGTCGATCCATCGCCCCTACTTCGAAGACAGCATCACAGTCTGCGAAACCGAAGCGATCACTTCCCCCCGTTTCCCGCGAATCGAGGACAACTTCGACGATGCGCATGTACAACCCCACTTCCACGACTTCACTGTCCTCCTGCGTCACGGCCATAAAGAGACTTCGTTCCGCGTCTTCAGCAAACGCGGATCGTCCCTGCCCACAAACAAGTGCATCACCCCCGCAAACGTCGCCGCAAACGCCGATGAAAACGTCGATGAAAACGCCGTTCGGCTGGCCGGCAACGTTGTCTTCATGCGTTTAGGAGCGGGACCAGACGGCCAATCCCCCATCAGCATGCGTGCACGCGACGCTCGCATGGTCGATTATGTCTTTGACTCGTACGTCCAATCCTGTGTCTTTTCCCGTCTTACGCTCACCTACCCTCTCCACAGTCCTACGTTCAGGAAAATTCTTGCCGACTTTCAGGGCCCGGATCGTGTACTGCTGCCCACAGTGCCGCTGGTTGTAACGCGTCCCCGCGCGTTTCCAAGATAAACCGTTATCAGATACTGTTTTGCTGGTTCTCTAGATCCTCGACGTCTCCACCCCTTTTCAAGATGAATTTCTATACAATTACTGTTTCGCTGCGTTTTATCCGTATCTAGATCCTCGTTGTAATACTACCTGTTGGCTGTAAATAATATCATGTAGCTCTATAAGCCTTATCCATATGAGCAGGAAAATCTTTCAAGACGGCACGCGTCGCCAGTACTTCTTTGTTATAACTTTGTTATTTGTGATCATGAGTACAAAGGACATGAGAGGTAGCCAACTCTTTCAAGTACCGTCAGCTCGAAGCTCGAAGCTCGACTCTCCGGACGATTCGACAAGATGACTAGCAATGCCTCTGGAAACAGTGGCTACATTCCAGGGGGATTTTATCCAAACGACGCGATGGAAGGCGCGCATCCGACACCCAGCCACTCGTCGCTTTCGAGCCCTGCCCAGTCATTCGCGACACCACTCCAATCGAGGTCGATAAGCCGCTCGTCACACGCGACCCCAGTACAGCCCCATCTGCAGACGCCAGCGCAGCACCATCCGCAGACCTCAGCCCAGCCCCGCCCCTCGCCATCCGATGAGCAAATGCACAACCCCCATACTATGGTGCAAGAACATGCGGCCTGGTCGGCAGAGGTCCAGTCCTGGTCACAAATGGGCTACAATGGAAACAATGAAAGGCAGCTGGGCGGGTACGA
The DNA here is from genome assembly GCA_029282495.1 of Mycena albidolilacea. Classification (NCBI taxonomy): domain Eukaryota; kingdom Fungi; phylum Basidiomycota; class Agaricomycetes; order Agaricales; family Mycenaceae; genus Mycena; species Mycena albidolilacea. The sequence goes on from JARIHO010000093.1 coordinate 238,241, forward strand.
CCAGCAGCATGCGCCGCAGGCGGGGTATATCCAGCAGCGCGCACCGCAGATGGAGTACATCCAGCAGCATAAGCAGCCGGCGGGGTACAACCAGCAGTACGCGCCCCAGATGGATTACAGCCACCAGTATTCGCGACAGGCGGAGTACAGCCAGCAGTACTCTCCTCAAGCGGGGCACAGTCAGCAGTATCCGCCGCAAGTAGAGTCCAGTCAGCCGCGCGCGCCACAAGGGGTGTACAGCCAGCACGCGCCGCAGGCGTGGCACAGTCAGCAGTACTCGCCGCAAGTGGGGTACAATCAGCCGCACGTGTCACAGGCGGCGTACGGACAGCAGCACGCGCCGCAGGCGGCGTACAGCCCGCAGGAGGTGGAGCTCCCGCGTATCGATTTCAGCCAACGCCATCCAGACATCAGACGCCACACCGAAGAAAATGTTTGTAATTCCTTTGCTTGAGATGGAGACCGTGCAAGTAACCGCTTTGACCAGGGGGCGAAACGACGCGCTGTACAGGGACCAACACCACAAGCGTTTACAATGACGGAGGGCTCCAAGGCGGACCAATTGAGATATCAGAGGGATAGGACTACGCAGGAAATCCGAGCCGGGAAGCTCAAGTCAAAACAAATCCGGCAGCTGGAGGAAGAGGTTTGTGTCAGGCAATTTCACTCTGGAGATGAAGTACTGACATCGCTAAGCTTGCTGCTACTCGCCAGGCTTTGCAAACATTCACGGTGAGGAGTTCGCTCAGGTTTCCAATCCGCTTGACGAATATGACTTCCGCCAGGCCAACAACGTCTCGGGCGGCATGCAAGAAGCTCTCGAGGAATCTCACGCGAAGGATATTGCGAGGATGAAGGATGAACATGCAAAGCAAGTGGATACACAGAAAGCGAAGGTGAATTTCAGCCACCTATAAAGTTGACGCGGCAACCAATACAGTCCATAGTTCGCCGCAAAGCTGGAAGTGGAACGCGCAGCAAACAGGACGCAACTAGAAAGAGCGCAGGTAAGCTTATGCGAAAAAAAAAATAGGGCTGAAGGAACCTAACGTACATCGTCAGGCCGCAAATGAGTCCAGACTCGCAGCTCTCGCCGCGGCGAAGAAAGGATCGGATAAAGCATCGAGCTCGCAGTATGCACCATATACCGCCCCCGAAGCCCGAGCTGCTCGCCAGCAAGAGCTGCTCCGGGCCACAAAGCGCGAACTGGCGAAGCACCCCAACATCATCCTCACCGCAAAGGGATCTCTCGAGTCCGATAGCGAAGACTCCGCTGAAGAGGAGGACGACGCCGAAGCTGCCATGGCGTGGGTACGTGCTCAGATGGAAAAAGAGAAGAGGAAGAGCAAGAGCAACGCCAACGCGCCGCCAACGCCGAGCAGAAGCAAGCTTGATCGTGACCGGCAGGGGCAACAGTCAGTCCTGGGGCGTGACGAGGACAAAATGTATAAGGTTAGAGCAGCTGACTTCCGCTCCGTGTTGAGGCATTTTGACGAGTTCTTGCATCTAGAGCATGGTGCGCACGGTCGTTGGCCAGGCCACTGGACTTTACAGTGCCAAAAGTTATAGCACCTACAAGCCAGTGGCGCAGGCAAAGATGGAGGACTGTTCCGCGGGGAACGTCCGCCCACCCGAAAACGAGTTTCGATTCTTCTTTGGCCCAGGTTACGAGAAGTGCCTTTGGAATCGTATCCTTGTCGACCGGCTGATCGACCGAGTTTTGAACCTTAAACGGACTGAGCGAAATTTCTTGCCAGACGTCTCCAAAGTTTACATCCAAGCTTTGATTCTTAACATCCTCAAGGGGGGCCATGACGCGTGGAGCCGCCATCGGAGACGCGGAGATGAGAGGAAGGAAGACACAACAGCTCGAGTGGAACAGTGGGAGGAAGGCCGACGCAAGGATACGATGGGGAGCTCACGGAAAGCGAGGGTACGTTGTTTGGACGTTGTTTCTGTATGGATTTTGGCGCTGGACTCAAACTCTGTGCAGAAAAGAAAAACGCGGCAGACCACAGCGAAGAAGATGCGGAGGATCAAAGCGCAAGCAGGAGACCAGGCTGCCGTGGATATCTTCGAGAAAGCGCTCGAGATAACCGACGCACTCGGAAACACGGGCATGTCCTCGGAGGACGAAGCCGAGAGGACGGTGACCGTGAAGAAGGGACGCAAATACGTCAAAAAGAAAACGACGGTGTTGGTTATCAGAAGACTATCCTGGCGCGACCAGATTGCGACCAAGTACATGCGAATGCTCGATGCCTTGAAGAAACTCGAGAAGAACGCGACTGTGGGAAGTTACGAACGTGTTCGAATTCTTCAGGCATCGGAGTCCCCCGCTCCCCGCAAGCTACCTCGCAGCTTGTACGACACCGAATGGATCGAAGACCAGAAAGCCGTCGACGAAGATATCGAAAGCATGCTGGACATTCAAGACAGCAAGCTCAAGTTTGTCGATATCGAATTCAATGGGTTCTCTTCAGAAGAGGATTGGGACCCGGACGAGGATGGCGGTAATGATGCGGACATGGATTTGGACGAGGAGGAGGAGGTCGGCGGTTATTTCAAAATGAGCGAGGGTGAAGGTGCAGATGGTGAGGATGAAGATGCGGGCGAGGATGAAGATGCGAGCGAGGATGAAGATGCGAGCGAGGATGAAGATGCGAGCGAGGATGGCATGAGCGTTGGACATTGACTGCGTTACTGAGACACACGATTCAGAATTTGCACTTGGGGATAAATAATATGGTTTGGTTTACCTAGTCGCGCACAAAAATTACAACGAACAGTGTGTTATATGGACCTAGATTATGGAGCAGGAGCTGGCACGACGTGCATGGAGACCGAGAGTGCGGACGCAGGTGCATCGAGCAGGGCTTGCCCGCAAGAAACTTGTGCGAGTTGACCGCAATGCATGGAGCGGGACTTGCCCACAACATGTATCGGGGTTGCAGATGTTGTCAGAAGGCGCGAGAGCCAGACCCAAGGCATGAAGCAGGACCTGCCCGCGACATGCACAAGTTGACTCTGGGACCTGTGACTTGAATATGACTTGATTGTCACTCGTGATGGGATCACTCAGCACCAATCTTACAACCCGCCGCCACTGAGTACTGAGTTTTGACGGGCAAGTCCCGCAGATCTCGAATCTCGTTCTGAGCTTTGACGGGCAAGTCCCGCAGATCTCGTTCGGCGCGTACCAAACTTCGATTGCGTCGTTAAAGCCTCTCAAGTCCTCACCGACGCGTCTTTTCGAGGGCAAAGTCCTTCCCAAACGGCGCAGAGGCTACATCCGCGCTTCCAAGGGCAAGTCCTTTGGTATCCGCAGTCTCGGACAGGCCCCATGCCTCCGAAACGTGTACGTCAATGCCAATGCGCCTTGCGGCCTCATCCGCACGAAGTTCCTCACGCTCAATGGCCGGCTCATCAAGCTGAGCTACGGGCCTCCCAAAGCAAGCCTTCCACGACGTCCACTGAGGATGAGATGGTGCGGTTTTTTTTTTCTTTGACACTCTACGATCTCATCCAGTTCGCAGAACCTCATCGCTCTCCAAACAACCCGCCTCGTGCTGAGCGATGATCAGGATTCGACTAGCGACGATTTCCAGCCGATCGATGTCGACTCCCAGGCCCTCCTCACTGATATGCAAGAGAGTCTCAGGCGGCTACCCCAGAAGCCTCGGAAAACACAGGTCGCTCCCGCAGTCCGTAGAGCAAGGCTGCTCGCGGCTCTCGATTCCGATGTCAGAAATGCAACCCGTGATCTGAATAACTCTACTTCGCGGGATCCGGAGTATCTCTGGAAGAAAGTGGACGAGGCGCGGGACACCATCTCCGTTGTCGCAGTGTCTTTGCAGGATCACGCAGATTCACCGCAAAAGGATTCAACGTTGGCCGCGCTGAGCAAGCTCGAACGCAAGCTGGAACGATTCCAGAAAGACCTGCCTCCAGATCCTAGGCCCCTCTTCTACGACTCGGGTTCGTTCAGATTTTTTTTTCCATCCCGCATTTACCGATCCTGATTCGTGTTCATAGCTTACGCATTCAGCAATCCGGTCGAGAACTTGAACATCATCGCGCAATTGATGATCATGTTCTCCCTCGTTTGCAGACACATCCTCCATATGGCGCAAAGACCCGTCAATTTCATAATCGACTGCATGACCTTCATGATCACTCTGGCATTCGCGGTGAACTCTGTCGAGGGGCCGGATGATAACCCGTCGTTAGGCGCAATGCAGGACGACATACTCAAACAACTGCCCACGTCGCTGTACGACTCAATGCAGCAGTTGAATCTCGACGGCAAGACTGTGCTCTATGCGGTTTGCCCCTCTTGTCACCACCTTCATGCTCCCACTATAAGCACGACAAAAGGAGACACGTGGGTCAGCCACTGCGAGAACACAGTAGTCGGAGTAGAGGGTCGCTCGCTTTGTGGCAAGGCGTTATTGGATCGCGGATGTCCAATCAAACCATTTCTATCGCCATTACTCACCGACTACATCGCACGGCTTCTTTCCAATCCCAAGATTGAGCAGCTCCTAGAAGATGCCTGTACCAATGCGCTGAACTGGAAGGCAAACCCGCCTCAAGACGACTTTATCGACCATGCCTTCCACGCTGAATTTATGCAGACCTTCGCGGGACCTCAGAAGGACAAACTGTTCATCGATCGCGAAGGCCGGCTGCCAATTGCGCTCTCTATAGGTGTGGACTACTACCCGCCCCGTGGTAGCACCATACATTCATCGTCGGCGTCAATTGGTGTTCTCAAAATCAGTTGTCCGGGTCTACCAGTCGATGAGTGCAACACCCCCGAGAATACATACATCGCCGTCCTCCCTGGCGTCAAGGCTCCCAAAGGCGCACATCTGAACCCATATGTGAAAACAATTATGGACGTTGCGGTCATAGGATGGGAACGCGGAATCCATATTTCAAAAACTGCGAAACATCCTGAGGGGCGTATTGTGGATCTTGCCATACCTTTTTCGTCCAACGACACCCCTGCTGCCCGCCAGATTTCGGGAATGGCGCATCACAATCATACCATCTATTGTACGTGCTGCGAGTGTCGGGGCCGCAGTACCCTTTACAACACGGACTACAGCAAATGGAAGCGGAGGTCGGTCGATGAGCTGCGCAAGGCCGCCGAGGCTTGGCGGGATGCCGACACCATCGATGAACGCCAGCGGATTTACCGCGAGTACGGTGTCGGCTGATCTGAGTTCTGGAGGTTACCGTATTGGGACCCGACCCGCATGCTCGTTCCCGACCCAATGCACGTGGTTTTGGAGGGAGTTGTGCATTATCACTGTCGGCGTGTCCTCAAGATCGATACTGTTGAGGCGAGGAAGCGTGACGCAGCCCCGTTCGCGTTCAAATACGATTGGCTTCCCCTCGTCCCGGCGACTATACAAAGAGCACCTGAAAATGTTGTTCCTAAACTAGCCGATGACCGAAAAATCGTCGCCAACGTACAGCGGCTGCTTCAGCGCGAGCTTGATGATCCGGATCCCGACGCAGATCCCGACGCGGCCGACCCCGATCGGGAGGCAGATGACGACGACCACGACGACGGCAGCAGTGACGACAGCTACGACGGCGACGATGACGTTGCGCCTCCAGCTGCCAAGCGACCTGTCCATCCCGACGAAATACTCACGACCGACGCCCTGATCCGCAAACTCTCAAACTACAAGAAACCCGTGCTTGTCTGGGTCTGCTGGACCCTGAACTTACGCGCAGTACCCCCTAAGCCTCCACCGCCTCCCAGAAAGCCCAAAATCTCACCCGAGGAGTGGGATGCCCTGCCTTGGGAAAAAACTCTGTATTGGAAAGCGACCTCGAAGGCTGCGCTGGTCCAGACTCTGGTGAATTGGGTACGTTCCTCCTTTTCCTCAGTGCTTGAACTCGAACTCAGATCGACTTAGCGGATGACCAAACCCAAGCTGGACCCAACGTACGTTCCACCGGCAAAGATAATGCCGCCGGAGAACATCGCTTTCATCCAGAAGGTGATTTCGAAGACGGAACGACCAATTTGGGTCCGTCATGTTCCTAAGAACTTTGGGGAAGCAGCGGCAGGTTCCATCAAAGCCGATGAATGGCGTCAGCTGGCTACAGTCTTTCTCCCCATCGCGCTCGTTCTCCTGTGGGCGGAGAAAGAGGGCGATGATGCCCAGGTGTTTCGCGACGTTTTGGCACACAGCATGGCTCTGTTCCAGGCAACGACACTGGTATTTCGTTATCTGAAAAGCGCCAGACGTGCCGCCAAAGGCCGAGAACACCTCAAGTACTGGGTGGACAACCTCCACAAGGTGCATCCTCACACCAAAAACCACGCGCGCAAGACAGTTGTCCACCTTTTCTTCCACATCTTCGATTTCTTAGTTTTGTTCGGCCCTGCATTTGGATGGTGGTGTTTCCCCTTGGAACGCGTAATTGGTTTGTTGCAGAAGATCAAGACAAATGGTCGCCTCGGCGGTGTGTTTCTTTTCTTTCGTTCTCTCGATCGTGTTTTACTCACGCATTCCATCCAGGCGAACACGAAGCCACGACCGTCAACTCCTGGATCCGTGCTGGTAATCTTCGACGATGGATCAACCGACCTGACTGCCCACAGCTACTGCAGGAGTTTCATCGGATCTTCACCAAGTATTTCCACACCAGTTTGCAGGATCGAGCTGCTCCCGATAAAGCTGTTCGCCTTGGGGAGCGCGCGCACTGCAATTACAGTGGGACCCATTACTCGAGAGCAAGCACCCATGTCGGGAATAGTCTCATCATGTACATCCTGGACGGATCTGGGAAGGCCGTGGCTGGGAGCATCGAAGAAATCAATATCCTCGAATCCGGCCCTGAATTTCGTGTTCGACGCCAAGCTCCTTTGCCGGTTGGTAAGAACGACCCGTTCAAGGACTTCCCAGACATTCAAGCAACGACCTACTCTTCAAAAATGTCCAACCGGGTCGACACCATTCACCCTAGGGCGATAATCGGGCACTACGCGCGCTTCGAGTTCTCAGATGATCGAGCAGTCGTGTTGGAGCTATCTAAAGTAAGTCACTCATACCCCGTCGATCTCTATATTGCAGGCTCATGAGCACGTTAGGCTTGACCCGTCTCCCGCGCTGGGATTGGAAGGAATACACTCTGAACTTTTTTCTACCACATATGCGGCTGCAAAGTCAGGGCCGATTACGAATTTTGTGTATCTACGGGACGTGAATTGAATTTTTCTGTGTCTAAGTAAAGGTGTTTCTGTGTAATACTTGAGTCTCGAGTCAATAGCAAAAAAAATGCCTAATTTGGGTGATGACCCGTGACCCGTGACCTGTCGCCTCTTGCACTCACCCACACCGAGCTCTGGCAGGCAGGTCCTGCAGAACGCGGTTCGGGCGGGATATTTCGAGGGCAAAGTCCTTCGGAAAGGCGGCTCTAGTTCAGCCCAAAACTTTCTTGGGAGTGCGAAGGGCTCGCACTTAAGGCCACTCGGCGTCTGCGAGCTGCGCCTGCGCTTTCAAGGGCAAGTCCTTTGGTATCCGCAGTCCAGCGCACTCGTGCAGCACCCGGTGGTCGTTTTCCTTGGCTTCGCTGCCTTGGACTCTCTCTTGTGGTTCTCAAAGTCAGTCGACGAATTTACTTTGTTCCATCCAGTGCTAATCGGGAACTCTGCAGGACCCAAATATGCAAAGGGTGGATACGAAAACATTTATGAAATAAAGCCCTCGATATCTCAGTCTTATCGCATTCGCGCTGTATTTTTTGTGCTCCAAATCGAGAGTAGTGTGCATAGGTCTTCCAATTTCGCTTTGATAATCCACTGGAAATTGACGAAAAAATTACAGATTGCATTACTGATAAATCTATGTGTGCTGCATGGGCCGTACATCACTCTGCGCGGGAGAAAACCCGAGACCGCACCGAGATCGACCAAGATCCCACAAAATGCAATTTTGTCTTAACAGGACCGATGTCGACGTTACGCTCCCCGCCCGAACCTCCTCGAGTCCTGGCTCACGACCTCCCCACCAGCGGGGTCCCAAGAAACCGGCGGTAACGCAAAGCGCGCATTGTGGGTCCAGGCATCGGGTTATCACGTGGTCACGTGACCCGCAGACCCGCTTCTTCCAAGTCCTCGAGTCGCATCCACCATCCCAAATCCGCGTCTCATCCAATTCAAAGCAGGCCAGCCGTTTTATACACCATCGTTACTCCTCCCAGTACCCCACGCTCTATGGATTACGCCGATTTTCTCCCTTTGCAAGACAATTTTGAGCCGGCCCCTCCCTATGCTGAACAAGACCCGTACCCGATCCCCGCGTACGAAGACCCCCCTGCGTATCAAGCTAGCGGCCAGCTCCCGCCCGCCCCCGCCCCCGCTCCCGGGCAGAACCAGGCAGCGACTGAGAATGTCGCCAACGAGGAAATAGCGCCTGCGGATACGGTGCGTCTTTTTCCCAGCTGATTTTCTCCTTTCTCATCTCTCCCAGGCCCAAGACGACGCTGCCGCGTCCCTCCAAGCCGCGCAGCGAGCGGACGCCGGTGTTCTCGTGCGCGTTCGCAAGGCTTGCGCGCGCGCCAAGAAGTGGCTCGGACGTCGCTTCCGTCGTTGAATAACAGGTGCGCGATGTTTTTCTGGCGGTCTTACAGCCGCTGACACGTTTTGCAGAACAGAATTTAGGATGCGCGCTCCCCAATTGACCAATTTCGTCCACAATGTACCCTAGTCGATCTATGCTACCTTTTTTCACACCTGGCGATGTGTCCCGATTCCACCGCTTCCTGATCCGCCGCATGGAAACGCGTGGACGCCGTTGCTGCTGCGCTCCGTCGAACCATTTCGCGAAATCGACCACCCAATCTGCTGTCGCCCTTCAATAATCCGATTCGATCGTGCTGGCGCCCCCCGACTGCTGCTTCGCAACTTCGCCCGCACCAATGTCGACGTTACGCTCCCCGCCCGAACCTCCTCGAGTCCCGGCTCACGACCTCCCCACCAGCGGGGTCCCAAGGAACCGGCGGTAACGCAAAGCGCGCATTGTGGGTCCAGGCATCGGGTTATCACGTGGTCACGTGACCCGCAGACCCGCTTCTTTCAAGTCCTCGAGTCGCATCCACCATCCCAAATCCGCGTCTCATCCAATTTAACGCAGCCCAGCCGTTTTATACATCATCGTTACTCCTCCCAGTACCCCGCGCTCTATGGATTACGCCGATTTTTTCCCTTTGCAAGACAATTTTCAGCCGGCCCCTCCCTACGCTGAATAAGACCCGTACCCGATCCCCGCGTACGAAGACCCCCCTGCGTATCAAGCTGGCGGCCAGCTCCCGCCCGCCCCCGCCCCCGCTCCCGAGCAGAACGAGGCGGCGACTGAGAATGTCGCCAACGAGGAAATAGCGCCTGCGGATATAGTGCGTCTTTTTCCCAGCTTTTTTTCTCCTTTCTCATCTCTCCCAGGCTCCAGACGACGCTGCCGCGTCCCTCCAAGCAGCGCAGCAAGCGGACGCCGGTGTTTTCGTACGCGTTCGCAAGGCTTGCGCGCGCGCCAAGAAGTGGCTCGGACGCCGCTTCCGTCGTTGAACAACAGGTGCGCGATGTATTTCTGGCGATCTTACAGTTGCTGACACGTTTTTCAGAACAGAATTCAGGATGCGCGCTCCCCAATTTACTCCAATTTCGTCCACAATGTATCCTAGTCGATCTATGCTACCTTTTTCATCCAGCTGCTGCTGAGCTTCCTTGGCCTTGATTTGGAGCGCATCCCGCCTCGCCCCCCGCCTCACCTCGACCTCCTTGAGAAAATCACGCTCGCCCTTGAACGTATCCCGCTCGCTCTTAAACGCATCCCGTTCGCCCTCCATCTCCCTAAGCTTGGTCTTCATCCTCGGGAGCTCAGCCTGGAACTGCCCGATGAGCGCCGAATTGCGCGCCGTCTGGGTCTTGTGCCTGTTGCGCTCGGCGTCCCAAGCCGCGGCCTTGGGGGGACGAAGAGCACGGAGAGGATCTTGCCGTTCTCGCCGATGAAGCGCAGCGTTGGGTGGTTGTGTACCCACCCGCTCCACCCGCGCTCGCTTTGTCTGCCTGTACGCCTGCCTACGCACCCGGATGCACTTGCACCTTACACCGTGTGTGGTGCACGTCCGCGCCACGCATTCCGCGACCAGTATCGCACCCGGCGACCCCGCCGGCATCATCGCGCGTACCACGTTCGCCCAGACCCCGACTGCTGCTTCGCCCGCACCCGCTTCGCCCACATACACCCGCCCGCCTTGCTCACCCCACCCCACCCACTTCGCGCGCTCCATCCTGCACCTCGTTCCCCTTACAACCCTACATGCCCTTTTAAGCCGACAAATAATTATATATATATATATACATATATTTTGCTTGAATTTCGACCCTCGGGGTGAACCCGCAAGTGCACCCTCGGGTGCACCCGCGGGTCCGCAGAAATTCCTCGTTTCAGCGGGAGGTTTCAGCACAGCTGAAATGCGCTCTTTCAGCGGCGCTGAAAGTGTCTTTGAAAGCAAGCCTTTCAGTGGCGCTTTCAGCGTGCCTGGAATTAGCCGATTCACCGGTGCTGAAAGCGCCATTGAAAGCAAGTCTTTCAGTGGCGCTTTCAGCCCACTTGAATGTCGTAGTTTCAGTCGCGCTGAAATGCGCGCTGAAATTAGATCTTTCAATGGCGCTTTCAGCGCCGTTGGATTCCTTTGTATATCCTTAAGCGAAACTACGACTGATTTCGTGAATATCTATTCAAGTTTCAAACAAAGCGATATTCGCTGCTTCAATCCGGCTGATTCTTGTCTTGATTCTTCCAATTTCCCTTTGCGTTTCAATGCTGCATGAATTGTACCGTATCAACAGTGCTGATTCGTACATAGATTCGTAGGAAATCAGTTTGAGTTTCTATACGCATAGAAATTTTCCTTTATTTGGTGTGCTAGCATTCTCGTCTTTGTTGTGCGTTGTAGAAGCAACACAGCAATATCGGCGATCATCCGTCAACGGGGTGATCGGCCCGAGCGGGGTCTCTAATGAAAGAGACGCGCCGGCTCAAGGCTCTCCTCAGTACTTCCACGACGTACTGAGGTGAGCCATTTCCTTACTTACCTGGACAGTTCAGAGGACTCAGCTATTTATTAGTACATATATATTGATCATTGTCTAGACTCTAACAGTCTTCTTCGCCCTGGTCCTGGTCCTCGTCATCGCTGGGGTCGTCAATGTGACGAAAAGAACCCGACTCGGTTCGACGGCGTTTGTTTCGACCCTCCGCGGTGTTCTCTTGAGCCTTGCCCTTGCGTTCCTTGCAGCTGGGGATGAGTCCTTTCTTAACACCATACCTGCGGGACATGAAAACCAGCTCATAAATGAAAGTAACAAGACTTACCTTCTCTTGTTCCGCATGAATTGCTTCGTCATCTCCGCAAGGGCCCGGTTGCATGGGAAACACCTCTGTGAGATATGGGTGCTGTTTTCGGGTCTACAGACTACACAAGCACACTACAGATACTGGCCCAGTTTGTAGCTACAGCTATAGGCTGCGGCAAGCTGACCTAGATTCTGGTGGCGATGGTCGAGCTCAACGTCGAGGTGCGCACGAATGACATCATCAGGAAAGACTTCCTTTGCTAATCAGGTCGGATTAGCCTAAAATAGCTCTAATTTAGCCAGATTACCTTGCTTATTTCCATTAGCTTTCTAGTGACATTGAGAATAATTTAGTGGTAAGTTAGCACTTAATTAGCTAGGCTTGCAAGGATTATCATAGGGTCTGGGCACATTTTAGCTGGCTCAAATGGGACGGATATGCAATTGGAACACACAAAAATTATATTCAGATGCTAACAACTACAGGTGAAGGGCATTCTACAGTACATTTAACTCTTCTAAAGGTTTCGCAGTTCACGGCAACAGCCAACCCTTGAATGTGGATTAAACGACGTGTCGAGATTAAGCGGCGCCACCGAGTGGCTCATCCGGCATGCGGTGCTGGGTGGCTAATGTAATCTGGTGGCTGTTTGGGAACCCGCCCACCATGGTACGTATAAGCATGTATTAAGCATGTATACCTTAGTGAATACTACTTCTACCTCTACCTATGCAAAAGGCCATTCTCGAGCCCAGACTTCATTGTGGTTGCTCTCGGAGTCTGTAGAAGGGCTCAGGGAGTAGTTTCCGGCACTCTGCTGGTGCTCGCATGTGTACAGGAACGCATTTGCATAGGCATAGTGGATGTACGATGTCGACAATTATTATTAATTATTTCCGTGCCACCCAAACAGCCATCAAGTGACGTAGCCACCCGGCACCGCATGCCGGATGAGCCACCCGGTGGCGCCGGGTGGCTCCACTGCAAACACTCTAATTCCGGGGAGCCAGCGACGTGCCATCAGGTACCCAGCTGCGAGAAAGAGAACTGTGAGGTGATTCCACTGTGTCGGTACCGTTCAGTAAGAGGGCAATGGAAAGTGCCGTTGAGAACATACCGTGGAAAGTCGGGGAAAATTTGTGTGAAGGCATACAATACACTGCCGAAACTACTCATTCCAGATGGTACATACCTTGCACATACAAAGATTGGTTGACTATCCGATCGGCGTGCGATCAATAGGCTCTGGGAATAAATTTTAAAGTCAATGGAGAGAACTGCTCATGTCACATAGAGTCGTGTCTGGTAGCAGCGGCTGCAGATGCAGGCATGTAAATCTCTTTGGAGGTAGGGGAAACTACTGGGCTGAGGTTACTGAATGGTAAATGGGACAACAAATAAAAAAAGATGGGCAGAGATGTACTGAGTCATGTCCGCATCCCCACCAGTCAGTGAGGAGGATCAAGAAGCACGGAGCATGCACCACATTCTCACGTTCAAGAAGGACTTGTTGACGAGTGGAGTGGTGAAATTGCTGTTCTAGGTGACTCTATAACAGTACAAAAAGCGCGGAGCGCAACTGCGAATATTGTCCTAGGACAGGATATAATAAGGACGCAAGCAAGGAGACAAGCCCGATTTATGCGAGAGAAGAGTGGAAGGCCTGAGGTGAAGATGGGCATCGCGTTGAAAGCGAAGGCGTGATCACGTGGTCTCCTTCCGAAAGTATTAGTAGTCTCTCGCAGACAGACACTCTATATGGACCCAGCTGTATAGAGTCTGTTACTTACCGCGGGGGTCGGATCGTAGTGCAGCCTTATTAGGTAATCTGATATGTGCGCGGGTTCGATTCCTGGCCTCCACGACCTTTTGTTTTCCTGCAAACAGCACATTTTGTGCAGCAAGAACCATCCAACCACTTTCTGATACTGCTTTTACCTACCTTGATTTTTCCCTTGAATAATCTTTCAAGATTTTATCGGTTTGTGCTCCGCCGAAATTTTGTCTTGGTAGTCGCATGATTGAACCGGGTGTTCAGCAGAACAGTAATAAGTATTCCAATCAGCTCAGTTGATCAGGGAACCACTCGTAATATACAACACTACCTAATAAGTATTCCAATCAGCTGGATATAGTAATCAGTAAGAGAGAACAGGAAATATAGGTAAAGCTCACCTCAGTCAGTCAGGGAACGACTGAGGGAGGTAATCTGGAATGCGGATCTATAAGTAAGTAGCGAATCTAATTGATGGAAGCACAAATAATAGAAGGAAAATACGTGTTGGAGCAAAAGGGGAAGAAGAGATCAAGATGATACTTTGTCATATCTAACAAACAGGCTCTGCACCTTTTTCAAAATTACAAGTACTTTATGTACTTGTTCTTTTAATCAATCGGAACCAGAGTTCTGAGTTCATGAAACAAACATCAGTGCATTTAGTTCGTGTAATGAAAATAGTGGCTGTGTTCATTAGATTTTTGAAGTCTTTTTAAGAACCCAATCTAATGAATTTAGTGGTTATATGATCTATACAGACGGGGCGGGTTCGAATCAGCCATGTCAATTCTATTTTCCTTTTTTTATAAAAACACTTATAAAGCTTAGTTGGTGGCGACCCTGGGGCAGGCTTGATGTGTAGACTCTATATATGTATTTATGGCAGAACAAAGCACAGTTTTTGTTAGTTTAGGAATGAAATTTTCGTACAGCCACAGTGACCAGTGTCACCTTTTCCACATACATGTTCACATCAACCAAGCTCGACCAAACAAAGGATCGAACTTCTTAAGAATTAGGCTCTAGCAGCACAACATGTGCTTAGATGCCCGAGGTTGATTGGTAAGAGTTTTAGTTCATTAACATAGCTATCATATTGCCCTATAATACATCGCAGTATATCTAAAATGGCTGGGTTCTCTCAGGTGCAAGAGGAGCAAAAACATATTTTTTTGCAGTGCTAAGATTTTTTAATTAAGCAATTCATATCTGGTAGCAATTGTCGGTTGAGTCTCAACTGAGCCTTTGGTTGTTATTTTGAGCCTGTGACCTGGAATTTTATTCTGGATACTCTAGATGTACTGAACCAAGATAGATGAGCTCCTGTAATTTTCTGGTGTCTCTGGGCAGAATGGTAGACCAAATACACCAAATAATGGTTTGTTGATTACTGGCATGTTCCTGGGATGCATCCCCCAAACAGGTGGAGCCACACTTCCTTATGCGATAGACAGTTTCAGACCAATTTAATCCATTGTTCCGGTGAAACGGTGCACTTCTTATATGACTAGGAATAGCTAATTGATAGGTAATGTGAACAAACACCCAAAACAACCAACCACAACCAATCTACCTCCAAAGATCTAAGTGCTTCTCTTTGTGAGTTCGGGTCCAGGCCGTAGTATGTGACCAGCAGGCTTGAACAAACACAAGTTTGATTTATAGGCTTCTAACAACACACTCTACAATGTACTAGCAATATGCAACCACTAACAACAACACTGCTAGGAACCTAGGGATGGTCCGGGGGTGTGTTTATATGGGGTGGATACAAGATGGCTGGATCGCTAGGTCGAGAACACCAGGGCAGAGGTTTTTAGGTTTGTGAAAATCCTCGCCTTAGGCAACCTAAGGACTACTGAGGCTAACTCCAAATGACTCCAAGTCTCAAACGGCAAGACTCTCCTT
Source organism: Mycena albidolilacea (assembly GCA_029282495.1). Lineage (NCBI taxonomy): Eukaryota > Fungi > Basidiomycota > Agaricomycetes > Agaricales > Mycenaceae > Mycena > Mycena albidolilacea. The sequence goes on from JARIHO010000093.1 coordinate 253,310, forward strand.
GACCGCCAACCTATTCCTTAACCAAGAACAGGAACCTTTCCGCTTTTATCGGCACTAGCTCACTACAAGCATCCAGCTAGCGACCCAGCACACTACGACAGAGCTTCCGTCTATATCAGGGTGAAGGCGAAGTAACTGACAAGTTACAGCCAAACTAGAGGTGGGGGCACCTAGTCCGTCTTCTTCTTAGTGGGCTCAAGTCAACACACAATCCACCTAGCAAGCGGTCCAACACACTACAGCAGAGCTTCCGTCTTGTCAGGGTGAAGGCAAAGTCACTAGCGCAAACTGCAGCTGGGTCTCGAAGAGAACACCCTTATTTTATATGTGGAGGTCTAGGACCAACAACACGAAATCCTCAACTTAGTCACTCGATGTTTCCAGAGTCCACAGTCTACTGATTCCAATATAAAGACTACTACAAGTGAAGTTCAGTATCAACCTCCACTAGCAGCCTGAGTCCACTAGCACCAGCTTCGTCCAAAGTCTGGGGCATAATGTTCTTAGACCCTAGTCTGTCCTGCGCTCCCTTTTATACTACTAGGTTCGATTTACATGTGAAAGTGAGCTGAATAATACAATAAGCAATATTAGATGATAAGAAATATGGTCAGCCAATGAGACGACTGCCATTTGGTTTTGGGACTGGTTTGGTATATGCCAGGTCAGCCTCGCTGACTGACTAGTGTTCAACCGTGGGTATATCAATGGATCCTCAGCCCTCTGTCTATGCCGAGCACCATTTCCGGACCAACCAGCGATGTAGCCGGTTGTCCAGGTCATCTCTACTCTGTCAGAGCGTTGATCTATTACATCTAGGCGGTGCAGTGTTGTGACCGACATCAAATGGTCATAGCTCGTTGGTCAGAACATCGATCAGACCTCCGGTCATCGGTACAGCCTGTACGATCGTCCCTAGCTCCGTTCCAATAGCTTGCTTGCTATTTCCCTTTGCCCTAGCTGCCCAGATCGGGCCCTAGCCTCGTGCTGCTTCATCTCTTATGTCGTGGTATGTCTTTGTCAACGCCCTAGCTGGTCACTAGTCGGGTTGTCCCGCCTATCGCCGTCTAGTTGCTTATCTAGAGATTAGATAGTACTACCGGATCTCGTGCCGAGCTTCCTAGCTCAAGGCGCTGGTCCCTAGTTGCACTTCCATCGTAGATATCTGTTTGCTAGACCATCACTAGCTCCTTTGCAAGCCATCTCTGGACTACTAGAGTCTCCTAGGTCATATCTCATGAATGTATAGGCAGTGGTTTAATCCCTGGTTGTTTGTACACTCAGCTAGCAGCTAGCGCATCACACTAGTATAGCCTCGTGCTACAGTCAGCAGTTAGGGCTCGCTCTGACTCTCCTTTATATCACCTAACAAGTGGTCTGCGTACTCGCTAGGATGCTAGTAACAGCAGAAGTGCTAGTTGCTTCCTGTTGTATAAAATACTGGTCATAGGAAATCGCAAAATTAGCCCTAGATGCCGTGCATTTATGACGCTGTTTCACTGGTGCAGTTCACTTCCCTTCCAACACATCTGTGATTTCATTCCAAGGGTTAGAACCTAAGCTTCTATTGCTTCTCTAGTTTCTTCACACTGAGAATAGCCTGGAAAAAAGACTTCTTCATATAGGTCACTGTACGGATTCACATAAACTTGAAGCTTTTCTTTGTGCAGATTGGTTGGGACGACTGACTCTTCATCAAGTGTGGATGGCATCATGGGACAAGCAGCTGATCATTGTATAGCTGAAGGTATTTTACGGACACATGTAGATGAGAGTTGAAGACATCTATTCAAAAAAAGGTGGAAACTCACCTGGAGGTCTTCAGGATCTTCAGGTAGAGAAACACTAAGAGTGGGTCAGATGGAATATGAACGTATTATGGTATTTGAGCTCAAGATATTCACAAATAGGATTTATCCTGTATGTGCCTATTTTGGGGGAATGTGAGGGGGGAGGACCAAAAATGTTGTATTTTCATCACATGACTTGCATTTATTATCATTTTGGAAAAGCATCTGATGGTGTCTATTTAATCTTCTGGTGCTACACAGCCCTCAATGTGAGCTGGTTGGCACACAAGCACCGGCCAAGTGAACATTGAGCCCTATGTCTGCAAATTCAACAAATATGCATCTTATTTTTGTGTTCCTGTTGTGACCTGCCACTTGTCAACCTATGCCCATCATGAAGGTAAGAGAAAAGAAAAGGTAAGGTCAGGTGATGTAAGTGTCCGTGATGTGTAGGAAATCCGATGTAAGTATGTATCAGGTTTCCACCCTCCCCTCCAGAGATAATCCTGTCAGCAAAAGAGAGTAGGAGAGTGCATATGAGGAAATAGAGAGTTGTGCAGATCTATCCGGGTGGCTACCGAGGCATGTGGAGACGGGTGGCTCCAGCTCCAGGTGGCTTTTCTAGGTGGCTTGTCCCATTGTAACCCTGTGTTCTTTTCAATTGTTTTCTACTTCAATGCTGCTGTCCTTAGCCCCCTTGTCATCATTGCCATCTCCTTCTCCTCTGGAGGGCTAGAAGATGCTGAATTCTCCTTTGCCAGGCTTCTATGTGTGCATTCCTGCCTGTTCTTGCCTGTCAAGCATTTTTGCATGTCTTTCACCAAAGGATATGAACTTGAGGGATTTATTCACACCAACAGAACCAACAGAACCAACAGTGATGTCATTTGAAAAGCCACCTGGCTGCAATGGAGCCACCCCGCACCACATGCCTCGGAAGCCACCCAGGTTGCTACGAGTGGCTATCACAAACTCTCTAATATGGGAGAGCTACTTAAAAACTGCTCACAGACGGATTTTTGGGATGGTTGAACGGACAAATGGACAGACAAATGGACAGGCGCAGGAGTATCCGGAGTGGTGCCTGGAAAAGCATCCGGAGCATCGGACAGAAAAGTGTCTGGAGTGGATCTGGCCGGTGAAACACTGACTATGGGGCAAGCGGTGAAATAACCACAACACAAACCTTGTAAATGAATACGCGGTTCGATAATGCAACTACAACAACTCAAACACTATAGTCCTCGTGCAAGTTCGGGGTTCCAATCCAGTATAGATTGTGGCAATTTGAACTTTTAATTCTCTTTGAGAAGTAAGACTTTACAGATCTACAAGTCGTATAGATAAAACTTGCTCGAATCCGTTCTAGGCGCAATCGCAATAGACAGACGAGATTTTATGTTCAACAGTTTTGTATGATGTGGGTCTAGGTTTGGAGATGATACTCCGATGTGTAAAGCAAGTGATTCTTATGAGTTCCGATTCCAAATAGTATCCGCGATTGCTAATCCTTGCGAGATTACAACCAATTGTCAACTCTGATCCGTTTCCTTATATTCCACGCGTCCGTTCCGTTTATCCAATATGTCCACGCGTCATTTATAAAGATCCAAATCCAACACAGATAATATTCAAACAGGGAAAACAAACAAAACTTGGTATAGCTTCTGGGTGTCTCCGAATGAATGACTACTCTACCGGTTAAGCGTGAAGTCTAGTAACTTCGCGTCCAACAGGTGGGGTGAGATTCACTGGTGTTCCTCCCATAACCATCCCCTTAAATACGTTACAGGATTCTAAATATAAACGAGACAGATACAAACGTGCAATAGGGTTCAGGGTATATGACTAGTGGTATAGCAGCTAGCCGATGAACTCCTGTCAGATATCAAGCGATTAGTAAAATTGAGAGAGATTTGTAAGAAACATCAACGAGCCGAGCTTAGCGATGAGTCAAGATCTACATCGCTTAGAACGATCGTGATGGAATATTGTTGATATGTCAACTTTTAGTCGACCCCCTCATCAGCACTCCGTTACCCTCCTTGGTAACCATCGCTCAAATGGTTCCGCCTTGAACCGCTTAAGTGATTTGTCTGAAAATCGCGATAGCCGCCGCTTCCCAGTACCCAAGTACAGTTCCTTAGTCATTTGTTAGATCGACCAAGTCCAGTCCTCTCTTGGCAGTTCTGGAGACGTCAGATGATGCCCAATAATGATCCCTCTGGTTCAGAAGGATGTTCCCTCGTAATATGCCCTTAGTCAGGGATGTGCAATAGCCCCAATCCGTTTCCAGGATGGTAAGGCACTTTCCGTGATTGCTCCATTAGCGACTTCCCACTTCAACTCTTTACCAGGATTGTTGTCCAGCGTCTTTCTAATGGTTCGAGACACATTATATCCCTCTTAGCTAACTGCTCAGGCCAGCATTAGCTCTTTGTGAGATGATGTCGTAATGTAGTGAAGTACATTATAGTATGTTGCAACTTGAGCAGATTTGAATAAATGCCCGGGTGCCCCAATACCAGGTCTGTCACTGGAAGGGCAAAAGCAGCCGGAGAAGCGGCTGGGAAACCGGCTGGAGCAGGGGTTCCCCTGACAGGAAGGAGGTGTGTTTGTCACTCTGAAACACCAACCACCTTGTTGATCTCATGTGAATATTCAAAGATATCTGCCTCAAGTGTAACAAGCTTTTTCAGGCAACCCATACCATTATGAGTCTACACATGCCTTCCCAGAGATCATCCAACCATGTTTGGTCAAAACCCAACCTATATTCGACGAGATGAAAAACATAATTGGCAATCTGGCTAGTCTTGCTATATTGAGTCAAGTGTTCGTCCTCCGAAAGTCTGCCTACCTATTCTGCTTTTTGGCTAGCTGCCAGTTAGTGCTAGGGTCTGACGCTCACAAGGAAACTGAAGACTTTGGACGAGTCAAGGGTTTACTTGAGTCTTGATATACTGTTGGTGTGAAGTCTCTGCTACCCCAGCATAACCGTGCTCAGACCGCATGGTTTGTTATTGAAACAGAGTCTTATAAAACCTTTGCACACTCTCTTGACAGGTGATATGTACCCTACTTCCCTGGACACACACACAAGCATTAGGACCGGATTAGTGTTTTTTTTGATTTTGATTTTGGTTGGATTGTGATTAGTGACTAGCTCGCTTCACTCTCTAGTTGATTTCATTAGATTGCATGGCCGTGCCCTAGTGCACTGTTTCACCGCATAAGTGATTTGTCTGAAAACCATAATAGCTGTTGCTTCCCAGTACCTGAGTATGGTTTCTTAGTCAATTGCTAGATTGACCAAGTCCAGCCTTCTCTTGGCAGTTCTGAAGACGTCAGATGATGCCCAACAGTGATCCCTCTGGTTCAGAAGGATAATCCCTCGTAATACACCCTTAGTCAGGGATGTGCAGTAGCCCCAATCTGTTTCCAGGATGGTAAGGCACTTTTCGCAGTTACTCCATTAGCAACTTCTCACGTCAACCCTTTACCAGGATCGTTGTGTAGTGTCTTTCTAATGGTTTGAGACACATTATATCCCTCTTAGCTAACTGCTCAGGCCAGCATTAGCCCTTGTGAGATGACAATGTAATGTAGTGTAACACATTATAATATGTTGCAACTCGAGCAGATTTGAATAAATGCCCGGATGCCCAATACCAGGTCTGTCACCAAGGAGACCACCCCCAAAAGCTCAACCTCACTGTTATCTAGATGTCCTCACTGCCAGCCCTGAAGATGCTTGTGCTGCGCTCAACACACCACAATGCCTCACTCAGCTCACACAGGCCCATCTTTGCAGGCAATGATGGCAAACCGGAAACCAGGTCAGAAGCACTGCAAGTCAGTGGAAGACATGGCATATAGCACCGGAGCAAGCAGTGGGAGGAAGGCAAAGGAGAAACATACCCGACTCAGATACATGTTGTTCATTTGTTGTCAATCAGCCATCTAACCAATAATCTGCTTTAGCCCTGAATCCCCTCCCCATATGGCAGCACCACCTTCCACTGACCCTATAGCCAATCTTGCCCTGCACCTCCACCTTCACCTCTGTGGGCCTTCTCTGCCATGCAAGCTACCTGCCAGATGCAAAGCAAGGTGCCTGTGCTGCCGACACATTCTCAGCCTAACCCATCTAGCTTTAATAAATCCTTCACATTTGTAGCCTATGTGCCACCTCAATATAAGTAGTATCATACAAGTGGCATTGTACATCCCTAGAATTGTAACCAAAGCCTTTCTTCTCCAGTGGAATTTTTTTCTTCATTTCATGGACTTGTCCAAATCCACTGTCCAAACGGTACCATGGTGCAAGCTTGCTTGGCACATCACAGTAAAAGTCCCTGTGCCAAAGATGCTGCGACCAAAATCCCAATAGGGTAAAGAGGCAGAGGTGGAAAATATGCAGCGATGCCTGTTGTCAGCAACGGCCTCTGGCTCGGCTAAACAGCAAGTAACCAGGTGAGAACCCCAACCAGGATAAACCCGATAAACGCTAGTAGCTCATGTGTTCCCCGAGCAGTAGGACCAACTGTACGGTGTCCTCCCTGGGAGACCATATATTGTAGGCCAGGATGCAAGGCGGAACCTGGAACGAGTCAAAGAGGGTATGATATCCACTCAGGTATAAAACCTGGGGTGTGGACGCAACCTGCAATACAATGGATAGGAAGTGGGGCAGGGTAGAGACAATACCTATGTCAAGCCAAAGTAGAAGCCTGAGATTAGACGAGGTCGAATCTACTGTACATGGAGATTCTACCGAGCTTATATAGGCTTCAAATAAATTAAAGTGATTGCAGTCAGTCGCAATTAGTTCCTGTACCGCAGCATTAAGGAGTGTTAATGCTAATACTCCTGGACTCCTCTGTGTCTGTTTCTGTGGTGTCAGAGGACTTAGGAGACCCGAAGTTCGGGTTTCCTAATCCTTAATGTCATTGTCTCCAGTGGTTCAAACCCTGATCAGTTTGCAACCAGTCATATACTTTGTGTATGCTTCTGTATCAGCCGTGGTGCATCCGGGGACTAGGATCCGTCTGTACAGGTTCCTATTCCATAATGTCTTCTGTATCCCGTGGCACAGACTACCCCAAGTTTGCAGCTTTTAGAATCCGTGGCCAGGTTTCAACCGTAAGAAAGGTCACGTAGTGGCATCGTGAGAGTCCCATGCCACTAAGACGTGTCTGTATCCATATGGACACATCACATGAAAAAGTAGAACCTGGGTGATTCATGACACCTGTCAAAAATCGGTAAGTTGTCACGTGTAGCATAAACAACATACCAAGATTGAGATCAAGAGGCAACTAGCATTCAGAAAAAAAGATATACAGCTGATTTTCTTTTTTCTGATCAACCAGAGACTAACTACATGGTTGTTCCCATGCACCATTTATGGTAATTCTTCATGGGCTTCACTTGCGGCTAGTGGTCTGCGTCAGAGGTATCACCCTGATATATAAGTAAGGCTAGAGGTTTAGATACTTCAGGTGCCTCAAGATCACAGCTGGACCATTAAATTGGTTATTCAACTCAGTTGACAAATAGATGCCTGCGACAAACAAGACTAATGTTGCCGATACTTTGAGGTTGAGTTAAACCGAGTCAAGTTTACCCAAGTCACCACAAAGTTGACTTGAGTCAACTTGTCAATGGAAACTTCTGACTCTAAGTCAACTTAGGTAGACCTGAGTCATTGAAGTCAAATTACATTTTCAAAAATGATTGAAATTACACAAAATTGAGTTTCATGTCATTAGAGTTCATAACTACATGTTCAGTACTCAGAAATATCAAGTGTGACCCAGGAATGCTACTCAAGCCCCATGATCCTCCGGCATTTCGAAGTACTGCCTGCCAAGCAGGTTCTAATCATCCCAGATATTCCATTGCAAGTTATTGTTCCGTTTTCCATCTGTTTTAATCCCCAGTTTTCACAACCAGTCCTTGTCAGCATCCATAATGGGAGCATACTGCTACTTTGACACAAAGTTCAGGTGTGTCTTTTTAAAATTAAAATTGAACATCTGCAGGGCCTCCATTAGTGAAGGCCTTGTTCATTGCATCCCTTTGTATTAGTCTCAGCTGAGGAAGAAAACAGTTACTTTGATAGGGCAGCCATTGCTTGAATAGGTGCATAGTCAAAGAAAAGCCGATATCTGGTTTTTATGTCTTGCTTCCGTGATTGTATTGAGTCATTGAGCAATGACTACAAGTGAAAGGACAAGCAAGATTTTGACTTGCAGTTCAGTAGTCAACATGTTGGTTGAGTGCTGGGGTGCTAAGAAGGGGACATCAGGAACTAAAAATATGTCCAAGCTGAAGTCTCACCACATCCAGGTCATTGTTCTTCATTTTTGAAATTTCAATCTAACCTGAAAAAGTTCCAGTGGGTCAGGAGCATACAAAAATTCTGAGAATATTTTTCTATAAGTATACTTTCCACCAGTGTCTGGCGCAAAACAAGGCTCTCAAAACCAGGCATCAGTAAGTGCAGCCACCAAGTCAGTGCTTGCATGACAATCCTCCAGAGAAATATGTATTCAACTCTTTGCTTTTACAAAACTCTCCAGCTCAAACTCCCTCCCACCTTGTGCATCCAAATGTGGTGAAATGTTCAACCTTGGTTCAACCAATGTATTGTAAGTAAATTCCTGCTGATGCCAAGTGATGTGAGCAAAGAACTAGGAGTGGAAATGGAATACATGTAATCTATTTATTATTCTCCAAGACCCTGGGGTTTTAAAGACTTGAACATACTTGAGTCGACCCAAGTCGACTCCAACCAACTTCCAAGTCGCATCAAGTCGCATTTGTGACTCGACTTGACTCAACTTAGAATACAACTTACTTATTAACTTCTGAGACTCAAGTCAAGTTTTGCAGCAACATTAAACAAGACCACCCCAGTGACTGGACATTTTCGTTCAAATCGACAGGGGGGTGACACATGACCTCTTTTACCATTTTGACAATTCAATAGCTGCCAAAATTTAGTGTGACACACCCAAAGTTTCGAAATTTGGACCGAAAATTTTGGGGACTTTGGGGCTCTGTGTCAAGCATGGGTGAGGTCCACGACCAGTGACTGTTGAGTTGAACAGAAAAGTCCAGTACCATATACAGATTCATTCTCCTATGACAGGTGGTATCAAGATGTAAAGATGAGTTCAACGGTCTGTGGGTAGATTAAATGTGACCAACATAGTTTCCAGCTTTTTTGTTGCTCAGAAAGTTGGAGGTCAATTTTTTTTCTGGCCTAGTGACTGGCCTAACTAGCTGGCCCTTAGTTGCTGGTTTCAATGCTGGGTGCAGCAAGCAGAAATGGATGTTCAACGTATAAGTTACACAAGAGTATTTTACAAAGAATGCAGTGAATGGTCCATCCAATTACTCCAACCTCCAAGTGAAGACAAACATGCACGCTGCTGACAGCTTGATGATCCCGAGAAGAAATGGATATTGGGATCAGTAGATTTTCATGTGGCAATGCCGACAGGCTGCAATTTTGAGAATTAGGAACCAGATGGGGTGAATGCTCCATAAACATCTCTCTGGTATGTCACAAAGCTGCCTTCAATGAACAAAGGGCAGCTTTGTTGCATGCTTTGTGCTCCTGTGTGGGGGAAAAAAGCATGTGCCAAAGTGCATTGTGCATTAAGTGCAGACCATATGCATTTGAAGCATATGAGGATCATATGCATCCGTGATTAGGTTGTTGGACTTCCGCCGCCTTCCTTCTTTATTGGTGTAATTGGAGATTCTTCCTTTATTCATTGGTGATTCCCCAGATACCTTTACTTGACTCAAAGCTTCTGTCTCTCAATTGAATCTTTGGGGGGGTCATCTCCTGGATGCCAACATTCGCTTGATTCTTTCTCTTTTTCATGGGAAGTGGCCATCCATTAGCCTCACTCACAGAGAACCGAAACCTTGCAGAGGTTCAGGTATTCTCTTCCCAAAGATATTTATTATGGTTGAATTTTAACAACTTAGTCAGCTGTAAGCTTGCCTTCAAAAGGAGCTTGCAAGCAAGAGACCAAAGCCAGCTGGCTAAGAGAGTGTTCAGAATGATTGAGTGATTGTCATTCTTGTCTCCTGTACTCTCCAGCTTTTCAGCCCACCCACTACCCGAGTCTTGGTTTTCAGATAATGTTATATCCCGTCCCAACCCAAGTCCACCTCTGGGTCTATCCACTATTACTCTGCTCAACTCCCGACTTCCAGTCCGTCATTGTACTCCAGAGTTCATTGGACTTCAACTCTGTCTGTCAGACTCACATGGGGTTTTACGCAAATGAAAGATTACTAAGTGTTTTCCCTTTATCCATTTAACCGTCTCAATAGGAGCCTGTGACTATGCCTTTCCTTTTGTCTTTTATGATTCCACCACTATGCTTCCACATATGACTTCTTACTTATTGTCAACTTACTTATTTCTCCTTCCGTAATAACAATTAGAATACTTCTATAAAACATTGTAGATACTCTCCTGTACTTCAGTTTGATTATAAATGTTTCTTCCAACCACCCTCTTTAAATCAATAAATAAAGCTTTTATTTCACATTTGACCAAACATACATCCCTCACCCTGGTAACATAAAAGGTAAGTACAAATCACATATGAGGAATTCCCTGTGTTCTCATTTTGAAGGCATTCAACTTGCAACCACATCTGCCACTCTTTTGTCATTGTCTGACATGTTCTCAAGGTCCTCAGTGTCAGCCTGATCATCTTCAACCTCGTCTGCCATGCCTGATGGTGCATTCAGCTGTGCCAACTTTGCTAAGTTCTCCCTGTGCTGGACCTGTATTTCCTGGCCCAGGCCAGCAATCCTACAATCAAGATTTTCCACTTGTTGGGCTTGTGATGAGCATTCAAAGAGTGGCCTTGCAGTATCCCAGAGCTCCATTGCTCTTAGCGGGTCCCCACGGCTCTTGGATATGTCCCCCAGTCTCAGCATGCATTCCGCTCTGCTGCAGTGAACATCCATGTAGGTGAACCCCTCAAGGGCAGTGGTGAACAAGTTGATAGCACTGCTCTCGTCTCCTTGAGTAAGGAACAGGTCACCAAAAGATTGTATGGCTTTATGAACTTTGAGGTTCTTTTTATGCTTGACAGAATGTACCAGAAATACAGTGGTCCATCTGACCCTTGATTGTGTAGCACCCCATTGGCTGACATTGGCTAACCATTCAAGACAGAAGGATCCGATTAGATTGTCCCCTAATTTGAGGTTTTTTTCTAACAGTAGACTCGCTGGTAGTCGATCCTTCTCCCTGGCATACAGTGCTGCAACTATAGCATCACAAGCTGTCATCCATATATTGAGCCCAAATGAGCTGAATATTGATCGGGCACAATCAACATCCTTTTGTATAAAATCTTTTTGGGCCCCTATTAACAAACCCATTTCAGCAACATTGAGCAATATGATTGCATGCCAATAGTGATCCTGGTTCTCTGAGACATCCCGAGGCATATGGGTATAAATATCCCGGGCCTGGCTATATTCTGATTTACATATGTGGACCCCAGCCTGAGTATGTGTGATGGCAAGGTTTCCCTCACTGGTAGACATACCGCAAAGAGCAAGGAGATTTGTTCCCCGAATACACAGCAACAGGCTTTGCTTGTAGTTACCCACTTCTGCCCAAGACATGGCCTCCAAACGGGCTGCATGTGCCTCACTGTACAAATCTCCGGATTCTCTTGCGAATCTCTGACTTTGCTGTGCATACAGTTGAAGCTTGGAAGGTTCACCAGATAAAAACTTGACCCATGCAAGGTAACGAAATCCCAGAGCCTGTCCTCTGGTGTACCCAGTTGAAATCCCCAAGGATATAGCTCTGTTGCACATTTTAGCAGCCTCTAGAAGATCATGTTTGGCTTGAGAATAATAGTTCGCTGTGGTCGCATAGAAAGTGCCTAAGAGCTTATTTGAGTTATAATAGATGAGTGTTGAGCATTGAACATACATTTAAGTTCTGGGTCATCAATATGTTCACAATATTCCAACCCTTGAGATATAGAGCCTCTGGATCATGGGCCAGGTAGTTGAACCTGGAAAGCAACTCAGTATTCACGTAAAGCCGAAGTTGCTGATCCCCAAGATTTGGAAGTAGATGCTGTACCTCGCCAATGAGATGAGCACTCCCCTGATGGGTGGCCCGGTGGAAATGGCTCAAATGGCACACACCACGAATGGTATCCAAAAGGTTTGAATGCTTCTCTTGGAGCCCCCACAGAAACAGATTTTGGATGTTGGCAAAGTTGGATGCTATGTGGTTGACTGTGCTGACACTTGTCTGAGTTCCCTTATACTCCACATAAAGGTGGAGCAAGTCCTGGAAATGTTTGAGAAGTGTGTGAACCAACTGATCTTCAGGGTGTTGATGTTGCTGGACATATTCTCTGATGGGCATCAACACTTTGAGCTGTTTATTTTCATCGCTGTAAGCAAGAGCAGTAGATGTCAATACTGCTTTGCATTTGAGAGGATGTTTGAGCGGCAGTTTGCTTTGTATCAGATCCACATCTGAAAGGCCGTCTGGCAGCATTCCCAAGAGGCTCAGGAGCTCCTGGGATTGTGGAAGCGATTTAATCCTGGGACTGGACAATGACAGCGAGATAGATAGATCCAAGTTGGATCTTTTGTCAAAGCCTTCTGAGATCATTAAGGTCTTTTCCTTCTTCCACCGCAATAGCACATTGGAGCAGCCCTCCGAGTCAACAAGGTGGGCAAGGAGGTTAATTGCAAGTGGCATATAGTCTGTGAGGGAGAGGATTTCGTCAACCTCGTCCAGGTCATGTTTGTCATCTGCGATATCGATGAATGTAAGACGTGCAGCTTCCTGATCTAAAGGTTTCAAAGGCAACAGAAATGGTCGTGTCCATTGCACCTTTGCTGGTCTTTCTGCCCCACGCATAGTGATCTGATATGGTATGAATAAAAAATTGGTGGAACACATACACATCCACTCACCATCAATGCCAGATGGTTGATGTCTGTCAGGAGTGACAGCAATTCTTCAATATCACCCCGAGATTCTGTGGACTCCCACAATGTCTCAAGCTCATCCAAAATGAGGAGACTTGGGGGATTGTTGGAGAGGTGCTTGAGCACTGCTTGGATATGATCTTTGCTCGGCCTGAGTCCGATATGAGTGCCAATGAGGGTCACAAGTTCCATTTTGGTTGTTGCCGAGTTACAACCAACAAAGAACCTATTTTGTTGGTACATGTCTGTAATGGTTGAATGGTGCAGTAACACCCTGGCAAGAGAGCTTTTCCCAATGCCACCTGCCCCCAAAATGGCAATCCTGGTGGTTTTGGCCTTGAAAAGGTCAAGTATATCCGAAACTTCCAAGTCGCGGCCGTGGAAGATCTTTGGCGCAGATGGTAGCATTGAGATGGAGTTTGAGCTTGAAGACAAAATTTGAGCTTTCACAAAGGTACCATGGAATGTTACATACCTACTGTAGGACTGATAATAGGGTCTGCTTATCTATGAAAAGATTAATGTGAATCTAGTGAAACAACTGCATTCTTCACCATCGACCCTTGTTCTGAAATAGTTTTCTCAGATAGAGTTTCAATCATATCAAGCACCTCTTGATGTCGCTTCTGTGCATCTTTCTTCATATCTGCGAGACTGGATGAAATCATGGCCGATTCAGTCTGTAACCGACATTCATCAGTTAGTTGTTGTGTCCCAGTTAGATAGCAAACCTGAAAGAACTCAAGGCCTTGTTGCAATCCAATCTTGCACTCTCTCAGTAGTACACTTGATTCACTCTTGTGAAAGAAAGCTCTGATTTTGCTGCCTTTCTGGTGGGCCTCAATGAAGTTGTGTATTTTGTGAAGGATTCTGATCCAGTGGTCAGTGCGCTGAATGTTAATAAGGCAAGCCAAGTACTGTGTGAATTTTCCAATATGGTGCAGTACATCTGGAGGCAGTTCTGCACCCGTTTCCGACTTGATATAAAGACTAATGATGACAGTGAGAAATTTGTGGGTTTGCTCGAGGAGCTCAACACAGTCATCTTTGTTTTGTTTTACTGTCTGCCAGGAGAAGTTCAGATTTGTGTCTCCCACAGATTTGGACTCACTTCAATGTTTTTCAAGACAGCTTCAGTCGTGTTCATAATAGCACCTAAGAAAGGGGTGTCGAGGGTATCCGCTAGGACTGCCAAGGTTTTCGCAGTTATAGTTAAGCTTGTAGTCACCGCGCTCAGTCGGACCTGAATGACAGCTGGCGGGGGCATTTTGAGCGAGATAGTGTCTGTTCAATGCACTGGCCTTTTATGCTCCGATGCATGGGAAATCCCAATGTGATTGGTTTTTATAAGTGATATTTAGAATTAATAGATTGTTTTTTTCTGGACCTGCCACGACTGCCTGGTAATCATCTACAGATCAAGAATGGAAGTCCTCAGTGTTCTTTCTTGGTGTCAACTTAGGTACATCCCTCCAGTCATGTTGGTGAACTACCTGGATGCCACTCAAATCAACCCCTAGTCGCGTTCAGTCGGACCCGAATGGTGGGTGGAGCATTTTGAGCGGAATAGTGTCCTTTCAATGCACTCGGTTTTTATGCTCCGACGTATGGGAAATCCAAATGCGATCGGTTCTTGGATCATCTGCCACCGCTGTCCTATCATTGTGAGTCCTTCCATTCATCTACAGATCTAGAATGGAAATCCTCCCAGCTTTCTTTCGTCGTGTCGATTCAAGTCCATCCCTCTAGCTGTTGTTGGTGAATTACCTGGATATCGTTTAACCAAAACTAAACACAGATGTGTTGACTTGCAACGTTGATATAGACTCACCACTTCGCTACTTTCCCGCATGTGTCGGATCCCAGCTATTTCGGGGTATGGTCCGTTCCATTCCAGGAAATTCGGGAATTGGCGAAACCGGCAAAGTCACCGACGGCACCACCGGCAGCGTCTGATCGGAGCTTGAATTAGCTTTTGGCAGCTGACGACAGCTTACCCATCACCAAAACCGGGAGATCTCGCTGATCGCCGGTGACGATTGCAATCACACGACGCGCTGATGGCCCTGTGCAATCGCTTTGCAGACCTACCACCTACCATTGTGAATGCTACGCAATGCTGGCGAAGACTTGCAAAGGTACAGAAGGTTGGTGAAGGGTTTGCAGATTTCAGCCCGAGCTTGTGTTGGGTTTGCATGCCATTTTGCTGGACTTTGGCGAACTTCACGGGTCTTAGAATTTGAATATCATATGAATTGTGCAGTATTGGTGCAAGAACGAGAAAAAATATATCACAGCTCGTCATCCCCGAATTGTGCAGTAAGATCATGTACCCCATCCTCGCCATCATCTGGTCCGAATTCCTCCTCGTTCGCCTCAGGCTCCAACTCTTCGTCCTCTTGTTCGTCTTCATCTTCATCCTCCTCTTCCACAGATACATTGCTATTGTCGACCGACGCACCCGTTTGCCGTGAACACGCATCGGCGAAGCATTTCACCTCCACGTGTAGTCTTGATTTTCCCCTTGCGCGCACGGTAAGCGGCAGGATAGCACCCCGCCCAGCTCTCTCGCCGCACACTTGCGCTGCTCTTGGTGAGCGCAGCTGGGCAGATTCGAGTGAAGCGCAGTCAACACTCGTTGCGCATCTTTCCCGCTCCGCTTTAAGTAAAGTACGTCACGCACGACGAATAGAGGAAGTCTTCATGACCGTTAGATCGAAATGGTAAGAACACGGCACGGAAAGCCCTCCGCGGGCCGAGCGATGTGCAACCACCGGCATATCGGTATCGAGGCCGATGTGGCCGGCACACAATTGGCTTTGCTCGGTGCTCGGTAGTAATGTTTCTGTCATTGGTTTCAGCTTCCAATACTTAGCCCCTAACGCTTTGCGCTTTGATACGTGGTCCATATAAACTAGTTGGGATTGGCGGGTGAAATGAATCGTCGAGGGTTGGTTGGTTGGTCGGTCGGTTGGTGGATCCTCAGTCGCAAAATTCCATGTGAGTGAGATCTTCCTGTTCTTGATGCATAATGGTGTCTGACTGTCAGGTGGGATCGGATTTTGGTAGGGGAATAATAGAGCATTATACTAGATACTTCAGACTTCAGTGGTATGGAAGAACACTGACGCCCATAACAAGTGAAACAAATATGGATGTCTGGCGGAGCGCCGTCGGCAGGGTCACATTGATGTGCGAGAACGCTTTCAGACAAGACGTCGGTGGCGACCGGGAATTACTTATCTTTACCTAATAACAGCCAAACTCCGTTCGGGTGTTGACCCTGCGGCCGTCGTCGACTCTCGAGTAGGTAAGTTCTTGGCACATAGAAGCTCTGAGCCGAATAAGTAGAAGGGCAGAATTTGAACGCGCCGACGGCGATGCAAATGAACAAGTGCCAAGAAAATGAGAAGGGGAGGTCAGGAGGAGGCGTGTGAGTCAAACCCACAATCAACTCACAATGAGGATTGTTGGAAGGAAGCAACGCGTTCCCCGGCGTTCAACTTCAAAGCAGACATGACAAATGACGCCATCTGATGCCAAGGCACCATCGCCGTCATCGGTTTCCACGCCTAACAACCACATACACCCGCGCCACCTGTCCTTCTCGCTTTCTTCCCTTTCAGTCCGCGGTTAGAGGATGTTTCGGTCCACTGATTCGTGCGTCCACAGTCTTTTTTCTTTCTCTTTGTCTTTTGCTGACGGTTAGTCCTCCCCGCCGCTCCCCACCCTCTCCGTCCCCCTACACCCCTCCGCTCCCCTACGACACCCGCCCCGCCCCGCCAGCCCCGTCTTCGGCGAATCCCGACGCAACTCTAACGCCTCGCACGCCATGAGCACCATCTCCCAGACCGGCTCCACCCGCCACATCCTCGGGCCCCCCGCCAACGCCTACTCCTCCTCCACCGCCTCCCACCTGGCCCCACCCACCGGCGCCCTGCGCCCCACCTCCCCCTCCGGCTCCCTCACAGCACACTACCTCCCCTCCAAATTCTCCACCGCCCTCGTCTCCCGGCGGCGCGGGTACGAGAAGACCGAGGCCGGCCACGTGGGTATGGTCCCCCGCGGCGGCGGCACCGCCGCCTTCCGCGCCGATGCTGCCCGGATGCCGGGTGCGGGCGACGAGGACTACGACGGGGTGGACCGCCTCCGCTCGCCGGGCTCTCGCCAAGCCCGCTGGACGCGCTTCAAGTGGCTGCTGTTTGTCGCCAACACGATCCTCTTCCTGTACTCCCTCCCCGCGCTCATATTCACCATCCTCGTGTACCTCCGGACCCTCCCCGATTCGCCCATCCTCCTCGTGGCCCACCGCACCGAGCTCGCGCTGAGCACGGTCGCCGCCAGTGTGGCGCTGGCCACGGCGTGTCTCGGCGGCGCGGGGATCATCATGAATAATAGGCCGTTCTTGGCCGTGTATACGCTGATGCTGTGGGTGTGCTTTGGGTTGATGGTCGTCCCGGGGTATTTGACGTACAAGCGGAGGAGCTTGAATTTGGACGGAAAGGTGCGTGCCCCGTAGCACATCTACTATTTCGCATGCACTGACGCACACACAGGTCAACCAAGCCTGGTCGCAGGGCCTCGGCGCAGCAGGCCGCCTCACCATCCAGAACCAGCTCGGGTGCTGCGGGTACTTTAGTCCCTTTATCGAGGCCACCGTGCGTGTCTCTTCGTTTTTGCACCCCCCGCTCTTCGTTCACCTTTTTTGGAAAAACAAATACTGACAACGCCTCGCAGGTCTCCTCCACCTGCTACGCGCGCTCCGCCCTGCCCGGGTGCAAGGCCGCCTTCCTCGCATTTGAGAGCAAGACCCTTATGCGGTGGTACGCCGTCGCGTTTGGGCTCGTGCCTGTGCATATTGGTGAGTCGGTTTTCGTATACGTTGTTTTTTGGCGTTTGTAGAAGAAGGGAGAGGGCTATTTTTGGGGAGGACGAGAAGTGAGTGGAGAGGGAAGACGAGAGGCGCGCCGGTGTGGGTGTGCATGTCCACGGCGGGTCGCGGTGGAATGGGGATGCTCGCTTCGCGGTGTCAGGGTTGAGATGGCGATGGCAGCGAGCGAACGAGCGAGCTGTCGGGATGTCGGAGCGAGGTGGCGGACGTGATCGCTATCTGTCAGGTCTCGTTCGTGCGCAGTCGTGCGCTCGCCCCGACTCCCGAGCCCGCGTTTACTTCGAGCCCGAGCTCCCCCGCGCCGACCGACGCCGACGTCGTTCCTCCCCATTTCCTGCGACCTTCCTTCCTTATGCTGGTGCTGTCATCTCTTCCCTTCCCTTCCATCTCGTTCTCCCCTTCCCTTGTCTTTTCTGCTCTTCGTTGCGTCTTCCCCGCCCTCTCCCTCATCTCATCTCCCAATCCCAATATTCCCTCCCCCTCTCTTTTATTCCTCTCATCCCTCTCATCCCTTTGACGTATACTGACGCACGCTTCCAGCGATAATCGCCATCGCGCTCCTCTGCGCGAACCACGTCACGTACCGCTTCGGCAAGGGCATGATGCCGAAGGCGTATCGCCTCAGTCGCGAGGCAATGGCGGTCGTGGTGGAGGCGTATGCTGCGTGAGTGGTTTCTCCTGTTCTGTTTTTTTTTCTTTTTTTCTTCTTGGTCTGTGGAGTGGGACGGGGTTTTTCTGCATGTTTTATTCGCACGGCACGAATGGACTCCGTTTCCGCCCGGGGATGGTGTGGGGATGCTCGGTAGCCCAGGCGTTTGGGTCGGAGTTAGGTGGAGTTGTTTCGCGTCGGAGTCGGGTGAAGTGGAGTGGTAGCGCGCGTGCGGACTCAGTGTCGGCGGCGGCACTGGAACTTTACTCTTCTCTTGCGCGCCGTCGGAGTGGTAGCTCTCAGACGCTCGGGCGTGATTAGAGCGGGTTCGGTGTTGGGCGGAAGATAGTGGATCTTCGTCGGCGTCGTGGATGCCCAAGACTGGGTAAGTCTTGGGCACGAAACGAGTCGGGCTCGTTCGACTGGGTCGTCGTCCAGTTGTCCGCGGATCTTCGACGCGATTGTTCTTTGACGCGCCTTTTCTTCGAGGACGGGACTGCATTGTTTTGTTCCTTGTGCTGTGCTGTCAATCTTGGCGCCGTTTCGCTGGAGCCGAGGCTGCTGGAGCCACAACGGAGTCCCGTTCCGGCTTTTGCGGAGTCGAGTCTCACCTTCGTTGCGATTGCGTCTTGAAAGATGGTCGGATTCGGCTATTGGGATTTTTCCTGCCTTGCATTTTCTTGTTCCCTTTTCCTTTTCGCTCTCCCCCTGCGTCCAATCTTCCTTGCTCAATTCTTTTTTCTCCTCCAGACAACTCGCCGAACAATACGGCCCCGACGCCGCCGCGCACATGCTCTCCGCGTCCAACATGGGCAGCGGCGCGAACAGCCCCTACGAGCGCAGCCCGCTCGGCTCGGCCGCCAACTCGAACGTGGAGCTCGCGACGATGCCGTATGCGGGGCGGGGGGACGGCGGGGGGACCCACGTGAAGTACGATTCGGTGGGCGCGGGCGGAGTGCGGGATACAAGTATCTGAGCGCTGGAACGCCGCCGCTGGTGTGGGTGTTGGAGTCGATGGGGATCGGTGGAGCGGAAATGTGGCAGGAGGATGGACGAGGTAGGGGTGGGGAGAAATGGGGATGACGGGGGGAGGGGGGGACGCTCGCAGGGAGGGCATCACAAAAAACACTCGCACTCGCAACGCTCGTTTTCTTCGCACTTACATAGTTTTATACGCCACGCACGCATCGCATCGCATCGCAGTAGATTCAGTCAGGTTTAATGGTATACCCGGTTCCGATCCTCCTTATGAATAGTGAGCTCCTGATATAAAAAAGGGTTTTCGGCGGTGTTGTTTGGATGTGCATCACGAATCGTGAGGAACAAGACGGGGTGTTTTGCTTGCTTTGCTTTCGTTTATTCCTTTCATTTCCTGGGACGAGTTTCACAACTCCGTCGGACTAAGAGTGCATTGCCCAGACTTCGATATATCAATCCCCATCCCTAAATACTAGCCTCTGCCTCCAGCCTCGAGCCCCCAGACCTGGGAAGAAAACACCGGGGCAGTCTGAGATATGTAGCGCGTGCCAAATATATGCGGAGGTGACCAGCGGTCTGAAAGTTTGGGATCGGTGGAAGCGTGGTGCGCTTGCTGGAGGCGTAAAAACCCACAATCACGCGAGGAGACTATGGGCAGCCTGGGCTTGGTGTTATTGGTGGAGTCCCACAGTTCCAAGTCTCAGCAACATATGAAGCAGCTAAGATTAGTGCTGGCCAAAAATATGATACGAAAGAATTAATTTTGAATATATCCAAATATGCATGGATACGATACGGCTATGATATGCACCCGAGCATATTCAAATATATTTGAATACAAAAAGTTGTTGGTTTGCCGTTATGGCTGTCACCCGGCACAACTCGGAACAGCATAATTCACTAGCCGTCCTATCAAAGTGATACATACCGAGGGCAACTACCCCAGGCACAGAATCTGCCGCCTGCCAGACATCTCCGCCTCCATTGACGGCATCAAAATTCAGTGATGTTGGCATGAAACTTCTTGTCCACAAAATTTTCATTCCCAAGCACATTCAGCTTCAAAATATCCAAAGAAAGTTCACTATAACATGTATTGGGATATCCAGAACATTGTTCAGCACGGTTGGGTGGGTCTTCATTGCCCAAAGTTGAGTGGCGGAATATATTTGAATATATTCATATTATATCATATTGTATTGTATTCGTATTCATGCTGGTGAATACAAATATGATACGGACCCTTGTGGGTGAATACAATACAAATATGAATATGATACGCCAAATTCATATTCATATCATATTTTGGCCAGCACTAGCTAAGATTAATCGTGGCCCCAATTTTTCGTGAGGGCTTGATTAAATCTGGGCCCCAATTCTTGGGGCCGCTATTTTCTCGATTAATCCTACTTTAATCCTGTCACATATGCGCAATACAATATATTTTACCCACATGGTAGAAGCAATTAATCGCAGGCGTGTCCAATTATCTGGCTGCTGATTATCAGTGCGTGTTCGCGATTAATCTTTAAAGTCCCATTACTGTGATTAATCCCACCCCGATTAATCTCATCACAGAATAATATTAATATAATGCATGGTACATATATGCGTAGCCTAAATACATTGTGTTTAAACAGGGATTTTAATCCTACAATGTAAAGGATTCAAGCCCAGGATTAATTCTACAATTCAACCTTCATTAATCCTAGACCTGCGGGCGGGGATGTGGTGTAAAAGATACACTACCTCCTAGTGCCGCTGCATCAAGCCTGTGTGCGTTGCCTTCATTGCCGCTCAACCCCAATCCCGCGGGGAATCACTTAGACCCACGCTTGGCAGCACTGCTGAAGCGAAGCCGTTCGTCTCGTGCTCAGTGGACCCGGAGCGAAAGGATGAGTTTGAAGGGTGTATGTTCCTGCTGGTGTCGGCGGTGGGGAGGCCATGGCAAGAAGAGGGGTGAAAGGCCGAAGCAGAGACGACCGCTGAGAGGGGTGCGAGGTGCACACTGCTGCTTGTGGA
The DNA here is from genome assembly GCA_029282495.1 of Mycena albidolilacea. Taxonomy (NCBI): domain Eukaryota; kingdom Fungi; phylum Basidiomycota; class Agaricomycetes; order Agaricales; family Mycenaceae; genus Mycena; species Mycena albidolilacea. Next base: position 274,656 of record JARIHO010000093.1, read on the forward strand.
CGGATGGGAGCTGGTGGGAGGGATTGGATTGGTCCCACATCTCCCCGTGCTTCTCAGTCAGCGCCGGAGAAAAGGTGCGATGGGGACTGTATACACTCACCCGTGCTCCGCATGTCCCCCGTCTCGCACTCCGTGCTCCACAGAAAAGCAAGCTGCAGGGAGGGTGCATGCATCCGCCCTCACCTTGCGCATCCCCCGTAACGCACAGTCCCTGCCCCCAACGACAACCGCCGCCGTGCAGGGGTGGCACGATACAATAGACAACAATCCCATAACGCCCAGTCCATGCCCCTAACGACAACCGCAGCCATGCATGGGTGGCACAGCATGAGACAATGATCGCCTGGAACACCCAGTTCATGCCCCAACAACAACTGCCGCCATGCATGGGTGGCACACCACGGGAGAGAACGATCCATGCACACAGCAGCGCGCACCTCATCGCGAACCCCGCGCTCCCACGCGACGTCGGGAAAAGGCAGAACAGACAGGAGATCCACCAAAAAACAGTCGAAAGAAAACAAAATGAACTCACCCTCACAAGGTTTCCTGCGTCGGACCGTTGTGTATTTGTCGTGTGCCTACGGCAGCGATACTAGTGGTCACAGTGCATGGGGCTGAAAACAGGGGTTAGCATCGTCTGAAAAAGAAAAGGAAAAATACGGCAAGACGACTGGAGGGGAGTCGAGTTTAGAGGCGAGATGAGACAAGGAGAAGCCCCTCAGAGTGCTAAAAAAGCAACTCCACGAGTGCTACACAAGCAACTCGCATTGAGAAGAGAGGAAGTTCACCGAAGAGGGAGGTCTAAGGGAGGACAGAGGAAGAAGAGTGATATCACGCCGCGCGCGTTATCGGTTCTTTGCAAGTCCGCACCATCTCTCTTCTGCTCTGCCACCCTCGTCCCCTGTGTCGGTTGCCTTCGTGGCACTGCTGATCGAGTTGCTTTTGTGGCACTCACACATTCCAACTCCTCTGCATCCTTTCAAATACCCCGCCCCTGCGCCTGCCACAATCTCAGTTGCCTGGGTGGCACTGAACCGGTTTCTGGAGGAGCTAGACTACTAGGTAAGTGTCTTCCTCCACTGATTGAAGACGCGCAGCTGTTTGGACTTTGGGCACGAAGATTATCTCGACTCGTGGCGGATCCAGCCGCTTCACGAACTACTTTGCTGGAGACAGCGATGACGCGCAGGCCAACACGCTAAGCGCCCACAAGCGCCCATCGGATCACCATCGGCCCGGCAACAGCGTCAACCGTCGCGCTGCCGACGTTATTGTACTTTCGGTTGTTCAACGCGTCTCTTCGCCCCGCACGTCCGTACCACGCGCCTTTCCCATCTGGCAACGATCACATGGTCTCAAACCACATGCCTGATCATTCCTTGTATTTTATACTCCCGCAACAATCCCGGTACTCGCCAAACCTCCATATCTCAACCATCTTCCATATATCTGCACATCACATTGTTCATTTTATCGGCCCCATGTCCTCGCTGTCTTCCTTGGCACCGATAAGCATTCCATTTATTTATCTATGCTCCATTCATCCATCTCCGTAAACTGTATAAATACTTAGGATTCTTTTCACAAAATACACTTCGGCTTTGCCCCCAAGTCAACTGCTCGAAATACTCGTGCCCTCGCTCTCGTCTACGTCCTCGTATTCGCCTTCGCACCACGCCTACGCCCCCGTTCTCGCACCCCATACCTCCGCTTCTTCAGTTGGCCGCGCGGTGACTTGTCACGGCACCTCGGCTTGTTGAAAACTCGTTCTTTGATATTCCTCCTGCCCCTCTTGCTTTGATCCCTAGTATTTTGTGGTTCAGCTCGCGCTTGAGCGGTCGGTAGGTTCGTCAGCGAGTGTGTCATTGTGCTTCCCCTGCCCCTTAGCTTCACTGACTTCGTCGTCTTTTTTTTCGACCGCAGAGGTACATGTGGTGGGTGGCACCACAACCCTGAATCGGTGTGTTCGTCTTGTATGGCCATGGTGTTCTGTCCTCAAAGTCTTTCCCTCAGGTCGTAGTGTTCCCCAAAGTGCAGTGGGATGGCAGCTCGCACTGCCGGTGTATATCACCTACAAATGTCAACAAGGTGAGTCCCTCCTTAAAGTATTCCTCAACTCAGTGGCCCTGATCACGATTTAATCTTGGGGAGGTCAAACCCGATTATTCCCTGCAACCACAGAGTAATCGGCAGAATTTCGATGTGCCCTCTGGTAATTGAATCACATCGCGGGATTAAACGTAGGACTTGATCTCGGCCTTGGAGACTTAATCGGGGCTTGGGGGATTTCATGGTACGGGTTTAATCGTGGTGTTCGAGATTTAATCGCGGGGCCCGTTGGGTGGTCTAGATTAATTCAATCTATGTCGCTACACGGAATTAATCGGCGTGTTCAAACTTAATCACAATGTTCGAGATTTGATCGCGGGGCTTTTTGGGGTGTCTAGATTAATCCTAAATACATACAGCTTGTACTACTACAAAAATAATCACAGGATTAATCGAGAAAATAGCGGCCCCAAAAATTGGGGCCACAAGCCCTCACGAAAAATTGGGGCCACGATTAATCTGCCGAGCTGATATCACTGCTGAGACGTCTCAGTGAGATGAGATGAGCCCCCAGGAACTTACAGTAAGCCTCCGATATGTCCGAGTGCATCCTGCAATCGACGCAGTATGCTGCAACACTTCTTTGGAACTGCAAAATCGCGTTATGCTTCTCTCAACGAGCTATTGACTCTGAGCTCATCGGGATCAACTCCACCTGACGCTTTAAAGGTCTGCGTGGCCGGCGCGACCTCCCTTCGGCACAGACGGTCCGCCCTCGGCGTCCTGGCTCAGCTTTGTCGCGGCCTGAGAATTGGAATTGTTGGTCTGTGCGGGGTATTACTGGAGGAAATGCGCACAAGATCGACTCTGCTGTGGGATGCATCCCCGTCGGGTCGGTCTATCGAGATGATTGCTGTACGATGGATATCTGTTGGGAAGAATAAAAAGAACAAGAAGAAAACCAGAAAACCTGGAGTTCGGTAAGAGTAAGCGACCGTGGGTAGGAGAAGCGTACGCACGGATATCGTCCATGCCCATAGCATCCGGCCCAGTCAGGCGTGTATCTGTGCCCCCAGAGACACTGACATTGATCCCATCGCAGTATCGCCGGAGGTTGAAGTTGTACAGCAGCGTGAGCATGTACAGCGGGCTGATCAGGTAGTAAATCGCCGTCGGGACTGTGCCGCCGAATCCAGGGATATAGTGAAGATTGGAGTCTTTGATTGAATTGGATGAGAAAATCGAGCGTACCATTGCTACCCTCATCCAGGATGTAATACGACACCATCCCCGCGAGCGCTACTGTGCTCGTCGTGGAGCCCGTCTGAACGGCTCCGACGACGAAGAGATTGATCAGCCTATTCTCGCATGGTGGATCAGAAGGATCACCTAGTGTTGCACAAGAGAGAGCACTGACGAGTTGGTTCTTTTGAAGGACGTCCTCATCGTTGTCAGTTTCCACGGCGATCAAGATATCTGGTGAAAGTGAGCCCAACGCCTGTCAATCTGAGCGGATAGCCAACCTGAAATCGCTGTACCAGCGGCCCAAAGCGTGGCAGCGGTGGCTGCATCGTCTCTCTAATACCAAACACAGATGAGTTCCGGGCAGAGGAAATCACTGTTTTGATACTACTCGCCGGGACGCTTGCCATTGTGACATGTACAGCGATCATAATTGCGCCCACGAGCTGTGCCACTGGTCAATGAAGCTCAAGTGAAAGTTTCAATAGAACGATGCGTACCCCCAGAACAACGCAGAACGCAAGGAAGACCGAGATCCATAAGATTCCGGATCTGTGAAGTCCAAACCCACACATACTCCGCTTTTGAGAAAGCAAGAAGAGCCAGGGGCAAGAAGACGTACAAACTGTAGACGCGATTCAACCATCACACCAGTAACACTGTTGGCGTCCGCATAGACTGAAACCGGCCAATGCTACATCAGTTCGATGAGCCTTCTGGCTTCGCAGGTTTGAATTCTACTTACTAGTTTCCGAATTGCCACGGTGTTGCCTTGCGCGAAGGCCGGTGAGTCGGAGAGTTACGGAAATAAAGCGGTTAGGCTGTGCTCACCCCAAAAAGTGACCGTCAGCTGGGGGTCGAAGGTATCAGTTGTGGTGGTATCGGGTGGACGTCATATTGATTTGGGACTTACATAGTAGACATTCGTAAGCTGCGCGACCATTGCAATTGACGAGGTGACCGTGCAGCAGAAGAGGAGCCCATCGCGCACGTGCGCGTCCCTCGAGGCTGGGTACCACCCCAGATACTCCCAGATCTTGCAGACCACCACCCCGTACAGCATAGCAGAGAGCAAGGAACTGATGAGAAGGGAGCTGTGACGCGCCGATTGGACGGGCATGTGCGGTACAATGAGATTTGATGACAGGGACGTGGATTGCGACACACCTGAGGTGATCGCTATACTGGACCATGATGGTTGCGAAATCAAGCCAAAGCAGACGGTTAGCAAGCATCCATCCTATATAGCTTCCTTGCAACAAAATATAACTCCTCCCGTCCTGTGCTCTGCGCCACATTTGCTCGGTCAGGGCCCCAAAAATTGACAGGGACGTGCGCTCCACCGTTACGAAAATATCCTCATATATCATGTGTGTTTCGAGATTCGAAGCATCTGTCGTACCAAGACTGATGGACCAATGGAACTAGAATGCTAGGCGCAACCCGTCAGCGTTTGAAAGGCTGCGTTTTTTGGATTCTTCGGGATGTACTCATTTTTACGACCAGTTATCTTTTACGTTTACAGAACTGTTAAATGCCCGAAATACCCTTGTTCATGTGGTGACTCTTGATTGCTTTTGACTTGGTTTATTCCACGTTTTAGAATACGCCACGCAGGGTCGGAGACGTTGGCCGGCGCTGACGGGGTAAAGACGATAACATTACGCGATGCTTTGCGATGCAGTCCTCACATTGTGCGTCATCCTTTGAGGTAGTGTTTCTCTGGCTTTGGCCTCAGGCCAAAAAGCCACGGCTTTTTAGCTTTGGTACCAAAGCTAAAGCCAAGCCAAGGAATAATCGCTGGCTTGGCCTGAGATTTTGTCAGGCCAAAGCCAAAAAGTACACAAATCCCCGGCCAAAAGCCATGGCTTTTTGGCTTTGAGGCCAAAGCCGGCGAAAGCCCCGGCTTTGGCTTTGGCCTGGCCTCGGATTTTAGAGAGCCAAAGCCATGGCTTTCAGGCCAAGCCAAGACCAGAAAAACACTACTTCGAGGTAAGCGAAACGACGACCGAAAAATCGGAGACGGACACAGATCACAAAGACCCAGGTCGACGATGGGAGGGCGAGGAAAGAAACGCATGCTTCAGGGCCAGAGAGCGGGGTAGGTAGTATTACGCGGCACGGTCCCGCTCAGGAACACCGTAGTCTCTTCTAAACAGATGCTAGAACAAAACCAACTCGTACCTCGTTTGTTATACCTCGAACTGCGCGATAGCGGTACATGTGCGACGGGTGGCCCGGGGGAAGACCCAGGTGAAATGGCGAGCCTAGTGCGGGTGGCGTTCGCGGATGTGGATGAGGATACTTAGGAATGAGAGGCTGAAGGTTGTGGTGTGTTGACAGGTCGCGCTTCGCTGATGTGTTTCGTCATGTTTCTCTCTCCCGCTTGATTCACTGAAATTATGTCTTTTAGAAAGCTTATAGTACTATGTAAAATTCTCCCGCATGAGGCTTATCCAGGATGATATACGCCAGTATCGTAAAGACCAGGACCCGATTAAATTCTTATTGTTTCTGGATTCGTAATTATTACGACCGGCCTTGTCCTCCTCGAAACACGAAGCACGCACAGCGATACCATTCCCTACATAACACTGGAACGAGGCATGCACTTCCTGTCTGATGGAGCGGCCCATCCTGGCTCCCACACGTGCAGAGATTACTCTCACTTGCTTCTTCAATAAGTGGGATTAAACAAACATGAACCGCAGCGGCGGGCAAAGCCGGCTATCGTAGGCTTAATACCTTCAGTGCTACCTTTGCTTGAGCTTCGACCCAAACCTCACCCTGCATTCATGATCTCTCGTCATATACGTACATGTGACGCTGAGTGTTCAACGTTCTTCCAGGCGCAAACATTATACGTCAAGTCGGACGGCGACTGACTCGGTCTTAATTACATATATCTGCGCCTCCCGCAAACAATACAATAATTTAATGCTCGATCAAACCCGTGCAGATATGTAATCACGGCAGCGAACGAATCCACTCTTCCCTGAGCGAATTGCTGGGCGTCGTCTTTATTTCCGCCGTGCGGCTATCATCACCAACGTTTTTAGCCCACTGCATCTGCATGTCAGCGCTATGTCTGCATGGTCATATGAATGCTCCTTACGGTGCCCGTGAGTGTCACGTCCTGCTTGGGGTCAATGTCAACCTGAAAAGTCTAAAAATCAGACGGATATACCGGGGTTGTCGAAGAGGCTCCAAGAAGGCGTAGAATGGACGTAGACTCACCGTGTGGGGGCGATCTATATTACGAATTCAGCCCCTCAAACGGAATGAACAGAACAGAAACAACGCACGACTACTGCGGAATTCGTCGGTGGAAGCGGAGGAGGGGAAGGTCAAGGTGTCGAGGCCCGCAGGGGACGACATTTCGTCAGTGCCCACGGATGCAGACCTACCCGACTTCCGGACGTTGAGATTCGCGAGCTGAGGGACGGTCAATCATGTCCCCACTGAGCCGGGCACAGAACAAGCGCACCATACTCAGTACGTACACGCGCCCAAGCGTATACGCGATACCTACGGAGACTGCGAAGAGCAGATGAGCCTAACTTGCAACATTAAACGAACACGGACGACGGACCATTATTATCATCCCTCAGCAGAAACCTAAAATTGGCAGCCACGGTTGGGTCTTGTAAATTGATGACGAATCTTAGCAGCGTTGGGACCTACGCAATCAGAGCCGCCACCGCAAGCGTGGCGGAGGCTGTCCCGGTCCGGATCGTCAACGCCACCAGCCGGTCCAGAACACTAGAAGTGTCAAGGCCACGATTATGAGTCATATGCTTCTTCGCAATCAGTGTTACAGTATTTCGCACCTCCGTGACTCGTTCAAAGTGGGCCTGGCCTTCCTTAACTCCCAGAGCATCGCCGCGGCGATGCTGAGGTCCGCCACAGCTTCCGTCACCAGCCAGATCCTGATGAAACGAAGGGGAATGAATGCATGGACAGTAGAGCTTGATGGTCATGGCCACGGTGAGGCACGCACGTTGCCGGAATCTTGACCTTGTCGCGCTCCCGGAATGCGGGGAACATCGCGATGATCACGCCAACTGTCATCGATCCTCCGAACTGTGCACGGCGGACAGTGAGTATGACGGGGTGCGCAAGGAGACAAACGACTCCGTACCGCGACAATGATCAAGAAGCAATTTAAAAGAGCGACAAGGATGTTTCTGGTGCTAGATCAATGTTCTTGAGAGATCCGGCGGTAGAAAGATGAAACACGCACAACCACCAGTATCGGACGACCAGAAAGCTCTGGACTAGAATAGCAATTATGGCGGTGGTGAAGAGGTATAGCGGGATGCCCTGGAATGTTGCAATTATTCCACGCCTAAAGTTCCTACTACTTGACGTACCCAGTTTTGGTCGGCAAGGTACACAGGATCGCCTGTATGTAACTCGTCGGCGATCACTCACGCCGTGGATAAGTCTGAGACATACCAGCATGTTTTATTGTGTACTATTAATGCGCTCAGCCTGAGGTTGTAAAGCGCAGATTGTGAACGCTTACGAGATATACGCAGGCATAGTCGCCCACTGTGGAAACGGTGTCGACCAAGAAAGCTACCGATACAAACGTCTGCGCAAAAAAAGAAATTGAGTCCGGGAGAACTGGGTTCAAGACAGCAGGAAACACCTTCAACTTCCAATCGTCGTGCTTGAAATGTCTGAAGTAGTACCTGGCCTGCATGAGTTCGGCCATATACAGAAACTGCGCTAAACTTGAGGTCGTCATGGAGACACGTAGAATACAATCCAGTGCTCACGGAGTTTGCCCAAGTCCCAATGAGAAGTGCCCTGCAAGTCAAAAATAAACCATCGAACTAGGAAGCTAGGGGAGCGAAGAAGGTTGTACCCGGTAATGGTGTCCAGTGCGGGGAGAGACATTGCGGGAGGGATGAAGTCACCAGCCGTCCACTTACCAGAGTTAAATACGGCCTGTCAGTTGTCGACAGCTGCTCCTATCAATCTCCGCAATCATAGAAGTAATGCCGTTAAGCCCTTGGAAAATCACTTTTTGGCCGCGAACTAATTATAATATATCATGACAGCGTACAATAAATCACCCTGGCCCTTTTTATTCAGTCCCGACGGCAAAGGAGAGAAGTGAACTCGCACGACACAGGGGACGCGTGGCTTAGCAGAAATGCCACAAGTCCTAGCCGGAGAAGACCAGCTGCCAACCGCCGGATTATTACGGGCCATCTAATCTCGGACCCGGACCGGACACCCTCGACGGCTAATGTGATGAAAATCCATGGCTCAGATGGAGGATCTTGGAATTCTTTCGCAGACTGAGCACCCTTACCCCGAACATCCCCGAAAAAAACAAAAAACATCACACCAACGACTCGCATGACATTTGCGATGAGCTCACTCTCACGTTCGGCTGTCTTTTCTGACTGGGTTTGTCAACGCATCCGTACCCGAGTCCTACGTACGCAAACAAATATCATATTGTTAAATTGTGAAGCAATGCCGACGGCAGTTTCCTTTCCTCCAGATCGATATCAGAGTGTTTTGGAAAGCGGATACTGATACTGACTTTTTCTTCCGGGAAAAACGGACTGTGCTACAGAATGTAAGTAAAGTTGAGGCCTACCAGCGTGAGTTAGTGTTAGATTCGGATACCATGCATCCTTCAACCTAGGACATCGGATGCGTATCATAGAAGTTGGACGCTTCCGAGTTGTATGCAGGCAGAACCGCGAGAGCGAACAGTGGACACGGTGCCGATGACGAAGACTTCAGCTAAAAAAGGAAGACGGATATATGTGGTAAATGCCACCGTCAACGCCAATCATCGTCCTTCAAGAAGTGGCGGAAGTCACTGTAATAATACCTAGCCGGAGTCAACCCGGCGGCCTGCATAGACGCTATTGAAGACAGCCAGAACGAAGGAACTCTGCTCACAGGGCTTGCTCAGGTGCTAATGAGGGACATCAAATTTGGACTGGCAGGCTTGGGAGAGCAGAATGAACAGATGACCTGGTGACGTCGCTGGCAGAGACATATATCATGATGTGAGAGACTCAAATACCGGTGCACACAACGATCCATCGGTTCGTTCTGTCCGTGTCCGCCGCTTTCAAAAGTGGTTTAAGCTGTTCGGGAAACCTCGCCAATTAACCATGACAGTATGCGTTTGAATGAATACTTACACTCGAACGAGTACCTGTCCGGAATTTTCCAGAAGAGGATGGATTCTCACATGTATGCACAGAGGAGTCGGGAGCAATCTTGCCGACGCCATGTGGCACGCACGCCACATCACAATAATGTTCTGCTGACAAGGCAACAGACCGGTCTGATCGCGGGATTAAACAGACACGGCAGTCAGACACAGGGCAAGTGCGGCGCATCCAGTAGAAGTGCGACACTGTCGGACACATTCTAAACAGGATAATTGTGTTTGGAACCCGGCTTCCAGCAGAAACCCTTGTTTAAAAACAAGAGGTGCCGCCGCTTCGCTCCGGCAACTCTTTTACCGAAGGATCTCTGTGCGGTTGAGGAATCCAGGTTGAAAACAGTATGAAGCATAGACCCAGAAGCAGGTAGGAATGACCAGCCAAGAGAGAGTGTTGAGATTATGTCCGTCAGTAACCTGTCGCTTGAGAGAAACCGAGAACGAGGCTATCAATTTCGGACCAGTGAATTGAAGGACAGAATTGAGATATTGACGACCAGCAGCACAACAAAGCCAGAACGAGTCAGTACTCAGGATTTGAGGAAAGGGGAGCGACGGATTGCGGGCTCAAATAACAGGTAAGAAAATTGCCCTATTTATGCTCGGAAAATTGCCGGGAAATGCGCGGCCGCAGCTTGAACAAAACTGCGGAATTAACTGCGAGAAACTGCGGGTACTTGCAGATGGGACCGCAGAATGGTCAGATGAGGAAACTGTTACTACATCTCTTCGGCATGAAATACCCCAAATTCGGCGTGGAGGCTGGATGTTTCTGCTGCTAGATGTCGACTAAAAGGGGTAGCTCTTCACTGGCACTGTGGTTCAAAGTGCTGCGCCGTCTCGTGTCGTTCTGCGCCGCAGTCGCGCAGCCCGTAGTTTGTAAAAATGGAGACAGTTGCGCATGTAAATGGGGCAGGAATTCCGGGCTTTGAGAACGAGAGGAGAAGACAAAACAATGGAGATAACCCTACATGGGGTAATTGCCGAGCCATTTCGTTGAACCACGGGGGGGAACCAACAGGTACAAATCCATGAGCACTGGCGAAGTAAAGAATGATTATTAATGGCGCAGTGTGTAGTGGGTCATGAGATGTGTATACCGTGGATATTAGTGTCGGAAAAACAGAGATAATTATGGCAGAAAACGAGAGGAAGAAAGAAGCAGCGAGGATATATGGGATCTTGCACAGGTTTCGTAGGATATCGTTAAAGAACGGTTAATCATTTCTGGCCGTCGGCCGGCATCAGCATCAACATGCCGAAGCCGAAGCCAGCATGTTGCCTGCATTGCCATTTCTGGATTGCGAGCCCCATAACTCGAGGATGGCAGCTGGGGTCAATGTCTAATGAATCTCTTTTGGAGAGAAGGGAAGTAAACATTGGGCTAGGACCGCACCACATTTTCAAGGCAATTTACTGGGTGGTTACGAGGTATTTCGCGGTTTGATCAGGCCAAGTCCGAAAGAGGTAACATTGTTCACTTTCAACCAGCCGTACAAACTCTAAACTTTGGCCCTGATCGGGTGCGCTAGAATCGGCTTAGGATGATATTCTAATAATCAGTGTCACACTCTGTCACTTTTTTTTCTTGACCACAACTAGACCGGAGCCGGTCAGTCTATGAAGCAAGGCTGTTGATAGACAGACCGGTCGATCGGAGTTTAAAATCGGTGAACGCGCGGGACTACCATAAAAGGCTATTAGCTAAGCAGACTTTTGCGGAGCCGCAGCATTGACTCCTGATACAAACAAACACAATTTGGCTGAAAAGAAATTCTAGCATTATGAATTCGGGGTTCATTAAAAGACACAATGTTTTATATATAGGCTCTGGTGACCAGCAATGCGAAGGGTTTTGATGGCAGTAACGTAAAGGCTCCCATCACCCAAATCATGGCAAAATCAGTCGGGCCCTCGTACTGTGTTCACCATCCACATTTTCACTGAACTTTGAGTACAAGATAACATTGTTTTTGTACTACAGGGAATGTTCCGGCCGGAATTTCGAATTTCGTCCTCACCATGTTGAATGCACATTTATGTCACTTATTCTGGAGAAATTTTAAAAATTCTGCTTCGGACACTCCCGGTAGTTGTATCTCATGAAGGTGCTGCATTTTATTTCATGGGGAGAGCTTCAAAATTGACTCTGCTATGAGGGCCCAAAGGATTGCCTGCCAAGCAAGCAGATCACAGATGTACGTAAACCCATCAAACACCTCACCAGCATCCTCCAATCTCTCCTTCCGTATGCCTGTTGTGCGTATGGAGGAGGAACAAAGCCAGGTCCTCTGCTCAAACAGAAAACCAATTTGGATTGACAACACCGTTTCTGGTGCCGTGTCACATACCCCATCTCACATCTCACAACAAGGAGAACATCCCCTCATCCCCAGTGTCAATTAGCATCCCAAATAGTCCATATTCACAGACATCTATGGTGCAGGTCACCTAGCTGCTGCTACCAAAAATTAGCAGCCAAATTGGTCTGGAAAAAATTTTGGCCCTACACACAGCCACAATCACCAACTTTTTTCATTATTTCACCTGCCAGTGGTCAAATTTCACAGAAGATTTTTTTTACCTCACTCAATTTTGGTCAAAATTGAAATCTGTCTTGCAGCTCTACGCAGAATGTCAAAAGGTATACTTTTGCAAGAGGGATAAGCAGTAGAGGCAAAACGGGCTGGGAAACCCCAAGTAATCTCAAGCACAAGGTAGCAGCAGCTAGGTGACCTGTGTGGAAGTGCGACATGCCTCGCATGTCGTCTTCCCATCTCGAGACCATTTAACATGTGGATCAAATATCCCACCAAAATTTCGAATACAGCTGCCTGCCTGAGACTTACCACATTTTACGTTCAAACTACTTGATCAGCAACTCAAACACGAACTTTTGATTCCACAGTAAAAACCTTTCGTTATGTATTTTTGAATGCTTGGACTGAGTTCTTCATCTTTACACTCACCCCACTTATTTTACCTACAGAAACACATCTTTCCTCTCAACGTACCGCCAACACGACGAATTGGACCAGGTCTCGGGCATCTCGGGCTGTGCCGGGGATTGATCTCGAAGGGGATTGGGCACCCACCTTCGGCACTGAGCAGGGCAGCGTAGATCTCCCTATTCGTATTTGCGCAGTACCTGGATTGCTGGGTGAGGTTCGATTTTAGCTGCGGCTTTGCTTTGATACTACGAACACTCTTACATACATAGTTTTGACTCAGCGTACTCGATATGTCGACATCTTATGGCATCATTTCTTTGTTCTTTACTTCCACCTTCTCGCCACCACCCACATACCGAATCCACTGGCCGTTTCTGAGTATTCACGAGCAATTTTAAGCTGAATTGAGCTTACCACTGAGCTGAGTTTCCATTCCCTCCGTTATTGTTATAGTTTTACATCCAGATCTATTCTGTCCTGCCTGACATCACCTGTGTGCTGTACGACTCGGCCACCCCACTGGCACGACCTTGGCCTCCCTCGGTTCTCGTAAGGACCACATACCTCTTCACCTGCACCATAGATGTCTGTGAATATGGACTATTTAAACTGTCTGCTGACATGTTTCTGGCCTTACAGCAATGGAGTGACACTTATGAGAAGAAATATCGAAATCTTATACGCAAGATGTACCAGGCTGCAGACCATAAAGCAGACGTGGAAAAACATGTCCAAAACCTTAAGAACAAACTCCATGGGCTTCAAAATACATTATCCCAGTTCACGGCATCGCTCCAAACACAGCTTGATGAACTGTCAGTGGAACTGATCCAGCAGAAGAAGAATGAGACAGAACTCCATGCCAGGAATGATGTATTGACACGTAGAAAACAGGTGTTGTCTAAGAAAAAGTCTTTTGCCTTGATGGGTGTGTTCTTAAGTGGAGAGAGTGGTCCTTTCACTCTGACTTGATATTTTTCCAGCAGCTGATGCTAATTTATGTTAGCTGTCAGGTCATTCCTGTACGGTAGTCCGTGCATACTCCTACTTCAACTGCATGACCCTGTCATGTATCATAGAATACAATGAATACTGTAGAATTTCATTCAATTCAGCAGTCACGCATCACGCACCCCCTGTGCCGCTGATAAGCACGGGATTTGCCCACCCATGAAATCATCACTTTTTCGCATTTTCATGACAAGACATGTGCCGGGCTACAATCCAGAAGCATCAGTACCGAGGTTCCCAAGTAGCTGACAGGGCAGGAACCACTGAGTAATGGATGGGAACGGGAGGAATACTCTGGAACCATTGGCATGTGCTCGCTCCAAAACCTGTAGGAGATGTGCAGCCCAATGATCAAGTGGAACGTGAAGTCTACTCTATTCCCGCTCACGGAACTAGACGGGATGGACTGGAATCCTGTTGTGGTGTGTTGGAAATGAGACACGTACTCGTGATCGACAAAAATAATGGCATCTGACATTTGATCCGGGACTTTGTATTGGCTCCCATTGGCGAGCATAGCCCGAATAAATTGGTTTTTTGACCTAGGATGCATAATGAGGTCTCATACTGACCTGGGCAATCAGCATTGAGGTCAGAGGAATGGCGAGGAATGTGTGAGGAAGCGTCCTGGTTCAACATCATGTGAGATGACACCATTATTTTTGTCGATCACGAGTAATGTGTTCTGATCATATGATCACTGGAAGGGGCTGGGAACATCATATCTTGATGGATCCACGCTGTCCCGGGCACTCCGGATAAGGGATGGTCACTAAGCGAGGGTCCGATCACTTGGACCTACACTTGTCGGCTCCTGGAGCAAGTACCCATACTGGGAAGTACTTCGAATGTGGTATCCCTGGAGAGCTACGGACTGGGAGCTTATGTTCCAGATGTTCCGGTAGATGGGAAGGCACGGGCATTGGGAGGAACAGCATATACAGTCGGGATCAGCATAGGATGTTGGTTGTGATGGGCTGGGCACAGTCTTACCAACCATACATGTGCACTGGATCGCACCAGAATGGTGTGCTCAACATGGGCAGCCAATAGAAGGGCTCAGATACCCAATTCTACGATAGATACATGGCAGTCAGACGGATAAACAGACTATATTACTCATTTCTGCTTGTTCTTGGTCTTTGTCATGTGTTTCAGAACTTTGTATTTAGTAGCAGGGGCATCTTGGTTGACCTCACGGAATCACCCATGGCTAGTAGGCGGCAACACTTGCGAAATGGGTAGAGACTGGGGAGTTCGAACAAGGTGTCTCTTAGAATTCATCTTGGCTCGGGATCTTTGTTCTGTGTGTTTGGAATCTTTGGAAACCGACTTGCTGTTGTCTGGAAGAGTCTGAAAGTGACTGGAAATGTTGGGATTGTGCTGAGCCTGCACTTGGATATTGGGATTGTTTGGATGTTGGAGCTTGGGAATGGAACCCACTACTGTTAAAGAGCTTGGGAACGGAACCCACCACTGTCTGAAGAGCTTGGGAATGGAACCCAATACTGTGTTTACACTTGGGATCAAAACCCTCCACTGTCTGTTACTGTCTACACTTGAAATCAGCATCCACCTCGCTTTGGAGAACCCCAGCAACTTGTTCTCATTTGTTTTCATAGCTGAGAAGCTTTATATCATCGCGCTCTGTGCTTCCTGTCTGTTCGGGTCTACCCTCGTTCACTCAGATCTAGCCTGAACACTTGCACAGCAAGGGTTCCATTCGCATTGAGCCTCTCGTTGTGTTACAATCGCTTTCCTGTCTGTTCCAGTGTCATTCCGGTTCACTCAGCTCAAGGCTTAAGTACTTGGACTTCGTTCCAAGGACTTCCACAAACAATACAACGCTCTTATCTCGATTCTGAGGTCTATTCCATTCCCTGCAACCTTTTATAAGGCCCTGTACCAGGGTCTGATACTTGTCTGTGCACGTCTCGAGCACTTCTGTTCCGTTCCGACACACTTCTGTGTGTAGGTTTGGTTTTGGTTGGTGTTTTCTTGATAGGTTCAGAGCACATTGGTCACTGCGATGAATTTTGGTCTCGGTCATGGGTCACGGTGCCCAGTGCCGAATGTGAAATGCGTGACACTGGGGCAAATCTCCCTTGGAGGTGCAAAAAAGGCAAAATTTTTGTAATTTTTTGTCTTGAATGCCAAATTTTTGGAGGTGTCACGCCAAAATTCATTGGTTGCTGAGGTGCCAAATCGGTATTCTGGGTCACGAGTCACAACCCATGCCAAATTGAATGAAACTCTACAGTATATGAAGTTTCTTCATATCCAGACAAACATGAACATCCAATATTACCATTCAGATGAAGCGGGAACCCCAGGAAAGCTTGCTAACTGTTAGGCTGAAATTAGGGGTAATTTACCTGGGAGGTTGCTAGATACCTAATGGAGGAAACCGAACATATTCGATCGAATTAGCCTGAAGTTTGGTCTAATCCAGCCTTATTACCATTAAATGGTTTTCCTGGTGTCACAGTGAAACGGCGTAACATAAATGCGCGGCATCTAGTGCTATTTTTGCGATTCCTATGACCACTATTTATACAACGAGAAGCAGCTAGCACTTCTGTTGTTACTAGCAAACTAGCTATTACACAGACCACTTGTTAGGTGATATAAAGGAGAGTCAGAGGGAGCCCTAACTGCTGACTGTAGCACGAGACTGCACTAGTGTGACGTACTAGCTGCTAGTTGTGCAAACAACCAGAGTTTAAATCACTGCCTAAACATTCATGAGACATGACCTCGGAGACTCTAGTAGTTGAGATATGACTTGCTATGGAGCTAGTGATAGTCTAGGAGATGGGAATCAAAGATGGATTTATAGCTAGAGGACAGTGTCTTGAGCCAGCACGCTCAGCACAGGTCTAGGCTGTATTATCTAATCTCTAGATGCCTAAGGCAGTGAGAGGCAGAAAGATCCGACTAGCACCAGCTAGGACTATAACAAGGCATCCCACAGACAGATGAGAGACGTGACAGCTAGGGCCTGATACAGGTAGCTAGCTTGAGTGGAATAGCAGAAAGGCTATTGGGGTGTAGCTAGGGATGATCACCAAGACTGTACCAATAACCAGAGGTCTGATCAATGTTCTGACCAATGAGCAATGACCATAGAACACTGGGTGTAACACTGGACTGTCTAGATGCAATAGATTGACGCTCTGACAGAGGAGAGATGACCTAGGACACCGGCTATATCACCGGGTTTTCCAGATGTGGTCCTTGGCTATAGATGAGGAGCTGAGGATCTGTGATATACCCATGGCTGAATGCTAGCTGGTCAGCGAGGCTGACCAAGCACATACTAGAACCAGTCCCAAAACCAATGGCAGTTGTTTCATTGGCTGACCATCCTGAATCACCTCATAATTGCTTATTGTATTATTCAGCTCGCTTTTCACATGTATCTTGGATCTAGTGGTATAAAAGGGAGTGCAGAACAGACTAGAGCTTGAGATTATTACATCCTAGACTTTGGATGAAGCTGGTGCAGGTGATCTCAGGCTGCTAGTGAAGATTGTCATTGTACTTCAGTTGTAGTAGTCTTTATACTGGAATCAGTGACTGTTGACTCTGGAACATTGAGTGATTAAGTTGAGGATTTCGCGTTGTTGGTCCTCGACCTCTACATATGAAATAAGGGTGTTCTCTTTGAGAACCAGCTGCAGTTTGCGCTAGTGACTTTGCCTTCACCCCAATATTGACAGAAGCGCTGTTGTAGTGTGTTGGATCACTTGCTAAGTGGATTGTGTGTTGACTCGAGCCTACTAAGTAGAAGATAGACTAGGTGACCCCACCTCTGCTCCATTGCTTTTGGCAGGTCCCCACGACTCTTGGATATGTCCTCCAGTCTCAGTGTGCATTCCACTCTGCTGTGGTGAACATCCATGCAGGTGAACCCCTCAAGGGCAGCGATGAGCAAATTGATAGCACTGCTCTTGCTCCTTGAGTAAGGAACAGGTCTCCAAAAAATTGTATGGCTTTATGAACTTCAAGGTTCTTTTTGGACTTGAGGGAATGCACCAGAGATACAGTAGTCTATCTGACCGTTGAATGGAAAGCACCCCATTGCACTGGTTGGGAGATTCAAGTTTTTCAGCACAATTTACAGTGAAAAATGTTGTTTGTTTTTCAGACATTTTTCACTGAAAAAGGCGGTGAAAAATTCAAATCTTTTTCATCTCTTTTGAGCTTCCTTTTGAATTTTTCACCTCACTGGTTGGAAAAATCATTTTTTTCTGCTGAATTCTCGGTGAAAAATCTTGTTTGTTTTCCATCAATTTTCAGCCAGAAACTAGGTGGAAAACCCAAAACATTTTCACCATTTTTCCGGCTTGAGGTGAAAAACTCAAAAGAAAGTTGAAAAGGGGCGAAAAAGCTTTCGAAATTTCACCATTTTATTTGGTGGCAAATGTCTGAAAAACAAATGACATTTTTTACTGTAAATTGTGCTGGAAAAATTGCATCCGCCAACCAGTGCCTTGAACTCACAAAATAGTGAAAATGTTTTGAGTTTTTCAGGTACTTTTTCAGTGAAAAAATGTCTGAAAAACAAACGACATTTTCCACCCTAAATTGTATAGAGAAACTTGAATCTCCCAACCAGTGTTGACTGACATTGGCTAACCATTCAAGACAGAAGGAGTTGATTTCACTGTCCAAGTTCGATTTCAGGTAATGTTCAAACAGTGTTTGTGCTGTCAGCAGAAGCTTATCCCTTGCACTCAGTGCTGTAAGCACAACATCATGTGATGTCAGTCATGTCCTCAGGCAAGAGGTCTCAAAAATTGGCCATGCCTGATCAATATTCTTTTGTATGATATCTGTTGAGACATTGATTGACAACTCTATTTCAGTGATATTGGCCAATATGGTTGCCTGCCAATAAGCATTCTGATCTACAGAGGTGGTCTGAGGCACCTTGATATAAATATCCCAGGCCTCACTGTATTCTGATTTGCACTTGTGGACTTCAGCTTAGATATTCATGATACCGTGATTTGCCTGACTAGCAGACATTCCACAAAGATTGAGTAGACCTCTTGTCTTGATACATAAAGAGATGCTTTTCTTGTAGTCACCAAGTAACAGCCAGAATATGGCTTCTATATGAGCGGCAGCTGCCTCACAATACAAATCTCCAGATGCTCTTGCCAATCTCTGACTCTGGCATGCATAGAGTTGAACATTGCAATGTTCACCATGTAGATACTCCACCCATGCTAGGCAGTACAATGCCTGAGCTTGTCCTTGAATGTACCCGGTTGAAATCCCCAATGATATAGCTCTTTTGCATATATTGGCAGCCTCCACAAGATCACACTTAGTTTCAGAATAATAATGTGATGTACTGATATAGAAGTTGCCTGGAAGTTCATGTCAGCTATAATACATGAGTATTGATCATTTTACATACATTTCAGTGCTGGGTTATCAATATGTTCACAATATTCCAACCCTTGAAAAATCAGAGCTTCTCAATCATCAATCAGGTAGTATGACAAGTGCAGCAACTCGTTGGTTACAAGAAGCTGGAGTTGCTGATATCCAAGACATGGAATTAGGTCCTTTATCTCACCAATGAGAAGAGTAATCCCCTGGCTGGTGGCCCGGTTGAATCGGTTGTATCAGTTCAAATGGCATACACCACAAATGTTATCCAAAATGTCTCTGAGTGCTTTTCCTGGAGCCCCCCCTCCCCACCTAAGCAGATTTTGAATGTTGGCAATAGACAGGTTGCGCCACAGCCGCACGCGGCTTTCAAAGCCGCCTGTGGGGTTGTGCTCTTTTGCTCCTGAATATCACCATGACTGCTATATAATGTTCCCTGAACCACCAGAACGAAAAAAAGAAAAAGCCGCATGTGACGAGTTTGCGCGCAAAAAAAGCCGCATGCGGCTTTGCGCAACCTGTCTAATGTTGGATGCTAAATGATTGACTGTGCTGGCACTTGACTCAGTTCCTACATACTGGACAAAGAAGTGGAGCAAGTCCTGGAAATATTTGAGAAGTGTGTGGACCAGCTGATCTTCAGGGCACTGATATTTCTGGATATATTCTCTGATGGGCATCAACACTTTGAGCTGTTTATTTTCATCGCTGTAAGCAAGAGCAGTAGACATCAATACTGCTTTGCATTTGAGGGGATGTCTGAGCGGCAGTCTGCTTTGTACTAAATCCACATCTGAAAGACCATCTGGCAGCATTCCCAAGAGGCTCAGGAGCTCTTGTGATTGTGGAAGCAATTTACAGTAGTGCTCAAATGTTCTGCATGGGATCGTTTGGGCTCATCTTGGTACGGAATCACTTCAAATCAAGTCCTGCCATGTATATTGAGGCAATAGAAGATTTTCAAGACCATTTACCACATAACATACCTACCTTGTTGTCCCACACTAAATTAAATTCTTTTTTTCTAAAAACCCGAGTCTGTGGATCCAAATGATATTGCAAAAAGGTCATGCTAGCCTTAAAGGGCTTGAAAAACGGAGCCTCTTCACCCCTTGGCTCACCTGAATCTATAAGGGTCTGAGCTTGCAATGCCCCCTACAAGACAGCCATTTTGGGCATTTTTGGCTGTTTTTTAGTACTTTTTGAGCAAAATGGCTGCCTTGCACAAGGCATTGTGTGCCCAAATCCCTATCAATTTGGGTCAACCAAAACGTGAATTAGGTCTATTTTACAAGTACTTTCATGCTACTGTCACCATTTTGTGACATCATTTGAACTCGGAGACTTGGTTTTTCAGAAAATGCAAAAATAATTCATTGTGAGACAACAGTCAAGGTATGGTATATGTCAAACCATTCCAGAAATCTTCAATTTGCTCAAGATCCACGGTGGGATTTTATTTGGAGCAATTTGGGGCACAAACTAGCCCAAACAGCTGCGTGCAGAACATTAGAGCACCACTGTAATCCTGGGACTGGACAATGACAGCGAGATTGATAGATCCAAGTTGGATTTTTTGTCAAAGCCTTCTGAGATCATCCAGGTCTTCTCCTTGTTCCACTGCAATAGCACATTGGAGCAGTATTTACTCGAGAGTCAACAGTGGCTGCAGGGTCAACACCCGATTGGCTGTGCTATTATTGGATAATGATAAGTAATGCCAGGTTGCCACCAGCGTCTGAACGTGTTCTCGCACATTATCACGACTGTTGGCAGCACTTCGCTGGTCCCCTCTGCGACAGAAAAATATTTGTTGGGAGCCTCATTCCTCCATATTTCTGCCCACTGGATTATCTAGACAAGTCTAGCCTATTCTTCCCTCAACAAAATCCTATCCTATTCTTAACTGACAGTCAAACACCATTGTGCATGAAGAATAGGAAGATATCACACAGACCCTTGCAAATGAGGGTTGACCAACCAACCAACACCTATTAATCCCACGTAATCCTTGACCATGGACCACGGATCAAAGCGCAAAGCACTAGGGCCTGTTGAAAGTTCAACTCAGCCACAGTAAAATTACATGTAGTGGCTAGGGATAGAGTATTTCAGGCGGATACATCATATCACTAAGATTGGCCCTATAAATATCAGGGTTCTGAACACCAGATGATAGCTCTGCGTGTACTACTGACCAAAGCCGATCGTGTGTAGGGATCGTCACCGTCCGTCCCGGCCGACGGACGGCACCAAAGACGGCCGTCCAGTGGACCGTCCGTCGACGGTACGGTGGGACAGCTTCTCTCACGGCGCTTGACGGGACGGGATGGTGGACGGGACGGCCGTCGACAGTGGACGGACAGCCAGTCAGCAGGTAAGCCCGAATTTCCTAAAACAGGAACTTACCTTACCGTTTACGTGCAGTGGGCGAACTTGATTATGCAATGAACTACAGCCCCGCTGTCTCAAGTGAGTCACTGGGAACCTTGCAATGCTAGGTTACTAACACCCCCTCCTCTGCGCAATTTGTCAAGCCACTTGGAGGGTAAGGGAGACCTCTGAGAGGAAGCAGGAGCTGATGGGCGTAGTGACGGCGTTAATGTTGTAGGCGACGACATTGATGGGTGCACATATCAGCCGAGCCGCAGCGTGATGTACCCGCTCCTAAGTTCGTTGCCGACGTCAGGTGATGTGGCAGAGCGTTGTAGCCGTCCATCCGTCTGTCATCCGTCGTCCGGTGGACGGGACACCCGTCTTCACCACCGTCCGGCGACGGGACGGGACACTGAGGGGACCTACAGCCCAGCGACGGGACGGGACGGTTGTCCGTCCATCCGTCCGCCCAACCGTCCTGGACGGGTACGGTGACGATCCCTAATCGTGTGCCAACCACATCACTCAATGCTGATATGCCAATGGCTTTATTACATCATATCCACTGGAGGCAGTATTATGAGCTAGCCGGCCCATCGGGATTGGTCAGCATTAGTAGCCGATGGCGGCTGCCACTGCCGAGTAGCGTGATACCAATGGAATCTGCTCGCTGCAGATTGTCTTCTTTCCCTACTGGTTTTTATTGGAAGCTGTTACAGTCAATGTCGGAACTGAAGGTGCAAACAAAATTTTCGTGTTTTGGTAAGTTTTCGAAGAATTCCTTGTAACTCAATTGGTTCTCTACCGATTTGGATGAACCCGGATGGATTTGACGGGCTAATTCATGCGCAATTAGTGATTTAAAGCTATTCATGAAAATATTATGTATTAGGTGATTTATGTCTCTGGACCACCTTCGTGCCGAATATGGTCAAGCATGTCCAGAATATGTCCCAGTGACCTAATATTCTGGGAGGGACTATATATATACTTGGTTAAACACGTGATAGATCCAGAAGTATGGATAATTTACCTACAGTCCTTGTAGCTCTGTTAGATACATTTAGCAGGTTTGGCATTCAGAAAAATTGTAAGGATTACATTTATCTTATGATTTCATATGATGCTGACTCTATTACATGTCTATCCAGGTATATATGTTGTTGCTCCCAAAATATCAGGTCACTGGGACATGTTCTGGTCATGCTAGACCACATTTGGTACGAAAATGGACCGAAACACAAATTACCTAATACATGATATTTTCATGAATCACTTTCTATCACTAATTGCGCATGAATTAGCCAGTCAAATCTATCTAGGTTTCATCCAAATCGGTGTAGAACTAATTGAGTTACAAGGAATCCTTTGAAAACTTGCCAGAACAAGAAAATTTTGTTCACACCTTCCGTTCCGACATTGGCTGTAACTTATAAGCCTCGTATTCCCACTGCTTTCCCAGGGGCTTTACTGCAACTTTAATGCACCGAAAAATACATGGCAATTCCTGCCGAATGCCACCGATTTCCAAACGATCCTGCCGGCCGCTCTTGAAGAAATTTATCATTCTATCTTCGGAAGATAATCTGGGCGATCCGTCTTGGCTTGCGCACGATGAACTCTTGCAAGAAGGCTAGTCTCTCGTATACATACACTATAAATTATCGAACCTTGTACCTTGGTTGTTTGTACAGGAAGGTGGTCGATCGGCGATCGCAGGTGATGGGCGGGGATGATCGTTACACAGGCAGAGGCCTAGGATTATACGGACCGGTAGAGATCGTCTGACAGCCTTCTCGGTATTGTGTATAAGAAGAGAGAGAGCACGGTCGCACTCGAGGCACTCATGCTACGGTCGTGGTCCGAGATCGCCGGAATTGATCCGACGCACCCAAACCTGCGCATACACCGGCTTGATCCTCTTGCTTTCTTCCATGTACCCAAACGAGGTTTCCCGCTGTCAGCCCTCGCCAACGTGGAGGCTTCAAGATGCGGTTGGGACCTCCACGCCTACTCCACATCCTCCTCCTACGGCCTCGCTCCGCCCTCCGCCGGCCTGCGGCCCACCTCCCCCCTCAGGCTCCCTAACCGCACACTACCTCCCCTCCAGATTCTCCGCCTTCGTCTCCCGGCGGCGCGAGTACGAGAAAACCGAGACCGGGCACGTGGGCATAGTCCCCCGCGCCGACGCCGCACGCATCCCCGGCGCAGGGGACGAGGACTACGACCGCGTCAACCGCTGGGCACGGCGTGTCTGGGCGGCGCGATCATTATGAATGATAGGCCGTTCTTGGCGGTGTATATGCTGATGCTGTGTGTGTGTTTTGGGTTGAAGTTCGTCCCGGGGTATTTGACGTACAAGAGGAGGAGCTTGAATTTGGATGGAAAGGTGCGTGCCCCGTAGCACATCTACTACCTCGCATGCACTGATGCACACGCAGATAAACCAAGCCTGGTCGCAGGGCCTCGGCGCAACGGGCCGCCTCACCATTCAGAACCAGCTCGGGTGCTGCGGGTCCTTTAGTCCGTTTATCGAGGCCACGGTGCGTGTCTCGTTTTTTCACCTCCACTCTTCGTTCATCTTCTTTGGAAAAACAAACACTGACGACCTCGCAGGTCTCCTCGACCTGCTACGCGCGCTCCACCCTGCCCGGGTGCAAGGCCGCCTTCCTCGCCTTTCAGAGCAAGACTCTCATGCGGTGGTACGCCGTCGCGTTTGGGCTCGTGCCGGTGCATATCGGTGAGTGCGTTGTTTTTTTGGCGGTTGTGGGATTGCTATTTTTGGGGAGAACGAGAAGTGAGTGGGGACGCGAGTCCCGGTGGAATGGGGATCTTCGCTTCGCGGAGTCAGGGTTGAGATGTCGATGGCAGCGAGCGAGCGAGCGAGGTGTCGAGATGTCGGAGCGAGGTGTTGGACGCCATCGAGGCGGCCTTTACTGCCGCTTTGCGGGTCCTGGAGAGCTCCCCCGCGCCGACCGACGCCAACGTCGTTCCTCCCCATTTCCTGCGACCTTCCTTATGCTCCTGCTGTCATCTCTTCCCTTCCCTTCCCTTCCCTTCCTTGCCATACGCCCTCCCTCTCATCTCATCTCCCGATCCCAATATTCCTTCCTCTCTCTTTTCTTCCTCTCATTCCTTTCACCCCCTTCAACGCATACTGACGCACGCTTCCAGCGATAATCGCCATCCGCTCCTCTGCGCGAACCACTTCACGTACCGCTTCGGCAAGGGCATGATGCCGTGGCGGCGGTGGTGGAGGGGTATGCTGCGTGAGTGATTTCTTCTGTTCTTTTTTGTTTTTTCGTTCCTGGTTTGTGGAGTTTTCTCTGCATGTTTTATTCGCACGGCTTAGGGCCATCTGCGGGCGGGGGGCGGGACGCGAGTCGAGTCGGGCGGGCGGGGGTGGGGTGGAACGAAGTCAATTTTGACGGCGCTCGTTCGAGTAGAGTCGGGTCTCGCTTCGTCGCACTCGCGCTCGCGTCTTTGGCCTTTTCTCGCCAGCCCGATTCAGTTGTTCAGTTTCTGTTTTCGGTTATGCCTTTTTCTTGGCTTTGGGTTTCATCTCGGACGAAACTTGGCTCGTCTTTTTTCGGAGTTTTCTTTGGCGCCTCCGGTGTCCCCATCGGTGTTGGTAGATCAGCCCGTCTTTTGCGCCCTGCTCAGCCTCAGCCTGTGCAAGCAGCTGCAGTCTACGCGCCTACCGCCATCCTACAGCCTGCACAACCTGCCCAGCTTGTGAGAATGGATCTAGTTTATCTACGCAATGGCCGCTCAATGGACGAAATGCGGCCTGTGGTGTACGGCATGATCCATACCAGTACGACGGAAAAAGGGGAACACAGCTACCCGGCAGTCGGTCCTGATTTACAAGGCGGCCGTGAGCGAAGAAATGCTCCCTGCCATGTGCACAAGAACTTGGAGTACTTCCAGAAGTCGTCATTCTCCTCGCTGAAGTAGCCTGCCCCAATCTGAAAGTATTCGGGAAGCCCGTGCACGAGGAGTTGGGCGATGAGGCTCAGAATTGTTGAAATCACTGCCTACGGGATTTGGATGGCAAAGACGGGGGCGAGGGGGGGAGGCGGCACAGGAAGTGACCCATCCAGTTCTTGCCCTCGTGGCTCGAGGTTTCAAATGGTTCGGAATGGGGACCTGTCTTTGCTTATGACGAAGTAGACCCCGTCCCCATCCACAGCGACGAGGACATGGCATGGTTCGGCATTGGTCCGTTAATTCCGCTCGTTGATATTTCTTACAAATCTCTCTCAATTTTACTAATCGCGGACGGGCAGCAGGAGATTTTCCGGGGTTGGTGGTTCGGTCGGAGCGCCGAGCGATGCTCCGAGGAGGGATGACGCTTCGACGGGTTGTCCGACGTCAAGTGTCTGGGGCACTGGGGGCAGCGAGCGATGCAAGCACCCACGCCTAGCGCACACACTGGGATTCCTTAACCCATTTCTCTATTCACGAGCTTCTAACGCTTTCACCGACATTACGATCGGCCATAATTCGGGCGGCGAGGAGAGTTGACGGCAATGCATTCCTCGACGAACGTATTGAAGGTGATATGCCGCCTCGAAACACTGTTCTGCCGCGCTTTGCCAGACAGCAGCAGTTCGGCGCCTGCAACACCCTCCCTAGCCCACTAGCTGTTTATAATTGAGACACTTTTGGGTAGAAAGTGTGGAAGCCAAAAAAAGAAGTTGGCTAAAAATTAACCGTTCTTTAAGCAAATGGCTCCTCGGCTGTGCTCTTTCCCCATATATTCTTGCTCTTTTCCTCCTTCTCTGAGCATCCTCTCTATTTAACTCCTTTCATACGGCCTTCTGCTATATTTTCTTCCCACTGCGGTCCGTCTCGTGTTCAACCGCTATCCCCGTTTGTACTAATGGTTCATCGCCGCTTCATTTGGATGCCTACAAAATTTGCCAACTCGCACTGCCTTAGTCCCTCGGAAACCAACCTAGACCGAAAAAGCAAGTGGTTCAACAGCTTTCCCGTCCTATTGCGATAGAATCGTCCTGCTGACCTATCCGCAGTGTGAGCCGCAGGCAGACGCAATTGGTCGCGGTAGGCTGCGCTGCAGATCAACCGTCCTTTAACAATTCTTTAATGATTTCCTCGCCCAGCGGTAGAATCACCCCATGTAGTCGTATCTTCATGAGCGCTCCCTCTCCTCTCGTCCGGCGGATCTTGCCCCTTCTTCCCCTTTGCATACTCAGGCCATTCCCTCAGCTGGCCCAATGCGTAGCAGATTCTCGCTGCGCCGCGGGTTTTCTCTCACTATTCCCGTGAGGCCGTTTAATTCTTCTCACTGCGGCCGTATCTCCGTGGCACAGATAAAAGCCAAGGTTGTCGTCGTCTCCCATTCACTGTCTTCGTCCCCTTCCCTGCTGATTTCTGCCCACCACCTCACTCGGAATCTTCAGGCTTTTGGATGTTCACTGTCAGCTATATCTTGCTCTTTGGATTCAACTGTTGTGCCTGGGTACCGTACATGGTCAGTTGCGCAAGTTTCCTCAAATCTGGATGGGCTGGTGCTGGCGAACATTAACCCATCTCCCCAACCTCGGCTTTTCCTACGTGTCAAGTCGTATAATTCCGAGATTATGCCCGCTGCAAGATTATTTTCTACCCAGCAATTCTCGATGTCCCCGCAACCTTTCAGTCCTCTGCTGCCACCCAAAGCTATTCCGTGCTCCGCGGCCGAATTGAACGCCTTCATTTTTCGTTTACCGGATTTTTCTAATGCTGCTAGGCAGTTTTTTTGTGTTACCTTTCTCGTGCAACCCATCATATTCGCCACAATTCTTTCCAGCCTGAGAATTCTCTGAATCCGCGTCGCCATGAAGTTTCTGTCCCCTCATATCTTATTCCTCGAACTCTGATGTCTGTGCTCTGGTCTCAATCTTGCTGCTTCCTTCACTACTCACAGATTACCCGTGTTCTGGCTACGTTCCACCGAATTTCCTGCTGACTGCCATTAATAGCAATTTTCTGCTGTTTCTTCTGGGATTTGTTCACCATTTACCCTTGCAAGATCCTGCCACCTTCCAATGCACCTTTCACAACAGAATTCGCTCGCACATATTGACTCGGCATTGGATGCAAGCACTCTTCATGCCCAGGTAATGCTCTATTTTCATCGCTATTATATCAAATGTTGTATCTCTTAGTTGCAATTATATCTGTTCCTTTAGCCTTTCATTTCCGGAGCGAAGCGGAGGTTTATCTTGTAGTGTTAAATCAAAGTTGTTGAGCCTGTTGAGATCTGGTTGTATTTACAGTTTTGCGGGAAAAGCTCAAATTTAAAATCTGGCGGTCCCTGTGGCCGTCCGAGTTGAAGTGCCGGCGAGCGCTTGTAAGCCGTAAAACCAACGTTCTGTTACCGAGGAGCCGCCAGCGCCAGCTGCGAAGCGCAAACAGGCGGAAGCCGGGGCCGACTCCGAGGACGACCACGTCAATAAGAAAGCCAGGCAGACCGCGGACTCGGACGACGAGCGCCCCGCTCCTGCCCCGCTGCGCGACACCGTGCGTTTCGTCTTTTCAAGTCTGGGTCCCTTTTTTATTGTTTTTGACTTGTCTGTTCTTTTCAGGCCGAAGTCGGTGGCGACTCCCAGGACACTGGCGTGGTATCCGGGAAGTATCTGTGATCGCAGTGGCCGCTGTGAAACACCTAAGGAGACGTGTGCACGCACAACAGGCATCGCGCCGAGCTCTGAAGTGCTGATGCTGGAAGAGAAGCAGCTGGCAGAGCTTGGTGAAATAGCGGCAAACCAGTGCCAGACATCGAAGATCTTTAGAGGAGGAATAGAACCAACATCTGGCCCAGATTTCGCTGTGCCTACCTTACGCGACAGGGTCTGCCGAGAAGGGTCTGCCACGTGGTGTCGGCGGGGCGTTTTCGGTGACCGGCAAAATCGAAGGTCGGCGGCAGGGGGAGCGGGAGGCCGCAGACGGATGTTCTGGGGGGGTTCTGGTCGGCAGGCATGTCGAAAAGACGCAATGGCACTGACACTACTACTGGCACAGCCGGAGACGAACAGCTATTCAATTCTGCCTCGAGACCGGAGCCTCCAAGGCCGATCGACCGAAACCAAAGGCTGAGCGGTGTGCTACTGGACGGCGGACTAGTACTGGATTGGCCAACATATATAAGCCTGGAAGCAGTTCCTTTCAATTCACAAGACCAAGAACCTTGAACCGTTGAACTTATTCTGCCATGGCCGCCTCGCGCCATTTCGACGATCTCTTCAAGCGGTACGGCGCGAAAACACTATCGCACGCAATCAGTTCATGATGCACCTCTCAACTTAGTCGACAAGGATGGCCGGACTGCGCCGGCGCGCGCCGCAGGCGCAAGCCAACCGTTGGAGCTAGCGCTCTGGGTTGGTGAGTTGGCTTGGGCGCCTTCGGCGCGCCTCCTACGGCCTCTTCCCTTTCACCACATGCTCAGAGTCGGTTTCCCCGCTCGGAGCTGAGTCGGTCCCAGTGATACCGACTGCTTCTCAGTACGCCACCGTGCTTGACGCGTCGGTTGTACGCGAATTGCGCGGTTCTCGACTCTGGCCATGGACTCGGCGGCCAGACTTAGAATCCCAAGCGGCGGCGGGCTTCAAACAATAGTTTGGGGCTCGAAGACAGCTATCTATCCATCACTTCCGATGTGGTAGGGTAATGCATTCTTACAAGAAATCTAGGCATGAGCTTAACGGAATATTATGAAGTGGAGTTGCCGTTTGCCCGCCGTCCTACCCACGCTCCCGCGCCGTCCCATCGCCCGGCACCCGGACGCGAATACGCGCGCGTCGTCCTGGGGCTTGCCGTGATCCTCGCAGTGCTTCTCGAACCGCTCGGCCGCCTGCCGTCTCGTCGTTAGCGCAAATCGCAAATTAGCTTCGCAGCTCTTCCCCGGTATGCGCTTCGGGCTCGCAGTCCTGCGCGCCAATGCCTGGCCCCTCCGCGCTTGCAGACGTCCGCGCCGCTCACGGGTCTCGCCGCCCTCCGTACCGAGGACGCAAACATGCTCGGGTTCCCGATAATTCACATTGAAACGTGCATACGTGGACGCGGGTTTGAAGCGCAAGAATCCAGATGGGGAGGCGGGTGGATTGAATCAGCAGGGAATGCACAAGAAGACCAGTAAGTTTTTCGGCGACTCTCTTCGCGAGGTCCCGAAGTACTTGAGCAGCCCGGCGGTGAGGTGGTTCGTCGCCACCGACGCCGGGCTTCACACGCGCTTTGCGGAGGACGTGGTGGATCTTTCGGCGTTGGGCCGCGGCGACCTCGGCCCTCCTCCCTCCTCCCGACTCAATGCGCCAGTTACGCTGTCCCATTCGTTCAGCGCCGCGGGTGTAGTTCAATTCAGTTTAAGTAAACCAGCGGAAGGCGACAAGGCACCCGGTGCGTCCAATCAGTGCCTCACGAGTTTACCCTAATGTATTTTGTCAGCCATTCTGACCCTCAAAACAATGGCTGTGTTCATGCCACAGCCACTGTTTTGAGGGTCGGACTCACCTCGCTCCGATTGTGGCGCAGGTAGATGATGGCACGACATTGCAAACAGTCTCCCCAACTCTGATTGGTCTGACTCGGAGTGTGAGCAGACAGCTGGGGCCTGGTAAGACAGCTCAAGATGTTGACCGCAACGTCCCATAGGCCGTCGGCCGGAAGATTTTCCGGCTGGAGGCAAATTTGCCGTGCAAACCATGTCTCGAACAAAGCCCACGGAACTGAGGACTCAACCTCGATGTATATGCTGCTCCATAGCTCGCAGGTTGACAGGGCGATGTCCCTCCAATGACGACAGATTTGGGCCAAAAGGAGTGGTGGCGCGGCTCGATATCCATTGGATTCGCTCCACCTGTCAAGTCTTTTTATAGTCGTGCTTTGCCATCTGTTTGAATCCCGTCCTACCAGCGTCCAATCTCCCAATCTTCTTTACTCATTTGTTTTGCCCCCTGTCAGACAACTCGCCGAACAATACGGCCCCGACGCCGCCGCGCACATGCTCTCCGCGTCCAACCTGGGCAGCGGGGCGAACGGCCCCTACGAGCGCAGCCCGCTCCGCTCGGCCGCTAACTCGAACGTGGAGCTCGCGACGATGCCGTATGCGGGGCGGGGGGACGGCGGAGGGACCCACGTGAAGTACGATTCGGTGGGCGCGGGTGGGCGCGGGATACAAGTATCTGAGCGCTGGAACGCCTCCGCTGGTGTGGGTGTTGGAGTCGATGGGGATCGGTGGTGCGGAGATATGGCAGGAGGATGGACGAGGTAGGGGTGGGGAGAAATGGGGGTGACGGGGGGAAAGGAGAGGGGGAGGCAGAGAGGGACGCTCGCAGGGAGGGCATCATAAAAAACACTGGTTTTCTTCGCACTTACATAATTTTATACGTCACGCACGCATCGTATCGCATCGCAGTAGATTTGGTCGAGTTTAATGGTATACCCGGTTCCGGTTCTCATTTTCGGCGGTGTTATTTGGATGCGGATCCAACCGTGAGGAACGAGACGGGGTACTTTGCTTGCTTTCCTTTCATTTCCTGGGACGACGAGCTGACCATTGATTTGATTGCTGCCCACGGTTGGTTTTTCGTATTTTCTGAGCCTTCGTGGCACGCAAAGGACGACGTTTGATATTTCCAGTGAGGATTCAGAGTATTCGAGATGTGAAAATTTCCGAAGATCACGGGCACCTCGAATATAGCGCGCACAGAATGGTTGGAATGATGAGGTATTCGGGCGAGTGTATTGAACGTTGGTGCTGAGTCGCGAATGGCTGCCATTGGTTGGTCACTCCTGCATTCCGTGGACGAAGGAATACAGTATTGGGGCGATATTTCCTTCGGAACGAGTCACAGTCGGGCGAAATCATTTCCCGGGCGTTTCTGCAGAAGCACGCATGAATGGAACGGAACGCACTCCGAAATAGCTGAGATCCGACGCATGCGGAAAAGTACCGAATTGGTGAGTCTATATCAACACCGTTGCAAGTCGACACATCTATACTGTTCAGAGGGTTTAATTTTGCTTGATTTGAACAGTATCGAGGTAATTCACCAACAACAGCTGGAGGGATGTACCTAAATCGACACGAAGAAAGAAAATTGTGAGGGCTTCCATTCTAGATCTGTAGATGAATGGAAGGACTCACAATGACATGACAGCGGTGGCAGATGATCCAGAACCGATCACAATGGGATTTCCTATACGTTGGAGCATAAAAAGCGAGTGCATTGAAGGGACACTATCCCACTCAAAATGCCCAACCAGCTGCCGTTCGGGTCCGACTGAACACGGTTAGATTGATTTGGGGGGCATCCACGGAATTCACCAACAACCGCTGGAGGGATGTACCTAAGTTGACACAAAGAAAGAAGACTGAGGACTTCCATTCTAGATCTGTAGATGAATGGAAGGATACCAGGCAGTTGTGACAGATCCAGAAACCGATCACATTGGGATTTCCCATGTGTCGGAGCATAAAAGGCCAGTGCATTCAAAGAACACTATCTCCCTCAAAATGCCCCAGCCAGCTGTCATTCAGGTCCGACTGAACGCGGTGACCACAAGCTTAGCTATAACTGCAAATACCTTGGAAGTCCTAGCGGATACCCTCGACACCCCCTTCTTAGGTGCTATTGTGAACACAACTGAAGCTGTCTTGAAAAATATTGAAGTGAGTCCAAATCTGTGGGAGACATAAATCTAAACTTGTCCCGGCAGACAGTTAAACAAAACAAAGATGATTGTGTTGAGCTCCTGGAGCAAACCCACAAATTTCTCACTGTTATCATTATTCTTTATATCAAGCCGGAAACAGGTGCAGAACTGCCTCCAAATATACTGGACCATATTGGAAAATTCACACAGTACTTTTCTTGCCTTATAAACATTCGGCGCACTGACCACTGGATCAGAATCCTTCACAAAATACATAACTTCATTGAGGCCCACCAGAAAGGCAGCAAAATCAGATCTTTCTTCCGCCAGAGTGAATCAAGTGCACTACTGAAAGAGTGCAAGGTTGGACTGCAACAAGGCCTTGAGTTCTTTCGGGTTTGCCATCTTATTGGGCCACCACAATTGACTGATGAATGTGGGCTACAGATTGAATCAGCCATAATTCTACCCAGTGTCGCAGAGATGGAGAAGGATGCGCAGAAGCGACACCAAGATGTGCTTGAGATGATTGAAACTCTATCTGAGAACACTGTTTCAGAGCGAGGGTCCATGGTGAAGAATGCAGTTGTTTCACCAGATCCACATTAATCTTTCCATAGATAAGCGGACCCTATTCTCAGTCCTACAGTAGGTATGTAACAACCCAGGGTACCCGTGTGATAGCTCAAATTTTGTCTTCAAGCTCCAACTCCATCTCCATGCTACCATCCGAGCCAAAGATCTTCCATGGCCGCAACTCAGAAGTTTTAGATATCCTTGACCTTTTCAAAAGCAGAACCCCGAGGATTGCTATTTTGGGTGCAGGTGGTATGGGGAAGAGCTCTCTTGCCAAAGCTTTACTGCACCATTCAACCATTACAGCCATGTATCAACAAAATAGATTCTTTGTGGGTTGCAACTCTGCAACAACCAAACTGGAACTTGTTACCCTCATCAGCACTCATATCGGACTCAAGCCGGGCAAAGATCCTATCCAGGCAGTCCTCAAACAGCTCTCCAACAATCCCCCAAGTCTCCTCATTTTGGATGAACTTGAGACATTGTGGGAGTCAACGGAATCTCGGGGTGATATTGAAGAATTGTTGTCACTCCTGACAGGCATCAATCATCTGGCATTGATGGTGAGTGGATGGGTGTGTGTTCCAATGATTGTTTAGTCATACCATATCAGATCACTATGCGCGGGGCAGAAAGACCAGCAAAGGTACAATGGACACGGCCATTTTTGTCACCTTTAAAACCTTTAGATCAGAAAGCTGCACGTTTTACATTCACCGATATTGCAGATGATAAACATGATCTGGATGAGGTTGATAAAGTCCTCTCCCTCACAGAAAATATGCCACTTGCAATCAATCTCCTTTCCCACCTTGTTGACTCGGAGGGCTGCTCCAATGTGCTATTGCGGTGGGAGAAGGAGAAGACCTCAATGATCTCAGAAGGCTTTGACAAAAGATCCAACTTGGATCTATCCATCTCGCTGTCATTGTCCAGTCCCAGGATTAAATTGCTTCCACAATCCCAAGAGCTCCTGAGCCTCTTGGGAATGCTGCCAGATGGCCTTTCGGATGTGGATCTAGTACAAAGCAAACTCCCGCTTGAACATCCCCTCAAATGCAAAGCAGTATTGATGTCTACTGCTCTTGCTTACAGCAATGAAAATAAACAGCTCAAAGTGTTGATGCCCATCAGAGAATATATCCAGCAACATCAGCGCCCTGAAGATCAGTTGGTCCACACACTTCTCAAACATTTCCAGGACTTGCTCCACTTCTTTGTAGAGTATATAGGAACTGAGTCAAGTGCCAGCACAGTCCGCCGAATAAAATCCAACTTTGCCAACATCCAAAATCTCCTCCGCTGGGGGCTCCAGGAGAAGCACACACACCTTTTGGATAACATTCGTAGTGTATGCCATTTGAACCGATTTTACCGGGTCACTAATCAGGGAAGTGCCCATCTCATTGGCGAGATACAGCATCTACTTCCTCATCTTGGAGATCAACAACTTCAGCTTTATGTGATTACTGAGTTGCTGAGCATGTTGTACTACCAGATCCAAGATCCAGAGGCTCTAATTGCTCGAGGGTTGGAATATTGTGAACATGTTGATGATCCAAAACTTAAATGTATGTTCAATGCTCAACAACCATCTATTATGACTCATCGGTACTTTCAGGTACCTTCTATGGGGTCACAGCACGCTATTTTTCTGAAGCCAAGCATGATCTCCTAGAGGCTGCCAAAATATGCAAAAGAGCTATATCGTTGGGGATTTCAACTGGGTACATTAAAGGACAGGCTCTGGCATTGCGTCACCTTGCATGGATCGAGTTTTTATGCGGTGAACATTCCAAAGCTCAATTGTATACACAACAAAGTCAGAGATTAGCAAGAGCAGCTGGAGATTTGTTTGGTGAGGCAGATGCAGCCCGTTTGGAAGCTATGTCTTGGAGAGAAGTGGGTCACTACAAGCAAAGTCTGTTGCTGTGTATTCGGGCCAGGGATCTCCTCACTCTCTGTGGGATATCTGCGAGTGAGCTAAATCTTAGCATCATGAATACTCAGGCCGGGGTCCACAAGTGTAAATCAGAATATAGCGAGGCCCAGAATATCTATATCAGTATGCTTCCAGACATCCCAGTGAACCAGAGTGCCTGTTTGCATGCAGGTGCATTGCTCAATGTTGCCGAAATCAGATTGTTAATAGGGGTCCAAAAAGATTTTATCCAAAAGGATATTGATTGTGCTCAATCGATCTTCCGGTCATTCGGGCTCGAGACATGGGTGACAGCTTGTGATACCATATTTGCGGCACTGTCTGTCAGGGAGAAGAATTTTCTGACAGCAAAGCTAGTGTTTAACAAATGCCTGAAATTGAACTTGAACAGTGGGATCAAATCCTTCTGCCTTGAATCATTAGCCAATGTCAGCCAATGGGGTGCTGAGCATTCAACGGCCAGATGGACCGCTGTATTTCTGGTACATTCTATCCAGCATAAAAAAAACCTTGAAGTTCATAAAGCCCTACAATTTTTTGGAGACCTGTTCCTTACTCAAGGAGATGAGAGCAGTGCTATCAACTTGTTCACCATTGCTCTTGAGGGGTTCACCTATATGGATGTTCACTGCAACAGAGCAGAATGCATGATGAGACTAGGAGACATATCCAAGAGCCGTGGAGACCTGCTAAAAGCAATCGATCTCTGGGATACTGCAAGGCCACTCTTTGAATGCTCATCACAAGCCCAACAAGTGGAAAATATTGATTGTAGGTTTGCTGGCCTGGGCCAAGAAATACAGCTCCAGTGCAGGGAGAATTCAGCGAAGTTGGTACAGTCAAATGCAACCTCAGGCACAGTGGATGAGATTGAGGATGATCAGGTCGACACTAAAGACCTTGAGAACATGCCAGACGACGAAAAACGAGTGGCAGACATGGTTGCAGTTTGAATGCCTTTGAAATGAGATTACATGTAATTCCATGTATACGATTTGTACTTTACCTTTTATGTTACTGGGATGCAGGTATTCATGTTTGGTTGAATGTGAAATAAAAAAATATTTATTTAAAGAGAGACGTCAATTGAGCTTGAAAGTAAAAGATAAAGGGGAGACGTCACTCCGGAAAATGTGATGTCTTGGTGCTCCTGAAGATGCTCCCAATACCATTAGTATATGAACAAAAATAAGATTGCCTGAAACTGTACCTGATATCCAACAAATATGTAGCACTGGAACTGCAACCTGTATGGGAAGTACAAGAAACAATTCCAGGCCATCCAATATTCCCCACTTCAGCCGCAATTGAGGAGTGACTAATACTGCGACTGATACTCAACGTATCAGTGTTGAATTACATGCATCCGGAGATGCCGTAAAGCCGAATCAGCACGACTGATACTATCACCTGATTCTTCCCGTATCAGGTCCGCGGCTGATACTGCCGCGGATATGGGCTTTACGGCATCTTCGGATGCACGTAAGTCGACACTGATACATTGAGTATCAGTTGCAATATTAGTCACTCCTAAATGGCGGCTGAAATGGGGAATATCAGATGGCCTGGAATTGTTTCTTGTACTTCCCATATAGGTTGCAGTTCCAGTGCTGCATATTTGTTGGATATCAGGTACAATTTCAGGCAATCTTATTTTTGTTCATATACTAATGGTATCAGGAGCATCTTCAGGAGCACCAAGACATCACATTTTCTGGAGTGCGTGATGATTTCATTGGTTTATGGCCTGCCTTGGTCAGCTTTTGTTGAACCTCAATCATGTATTTGACATGGGCAGTGTTCACAATTGTAACATGGTAACAAAAGGTGCAAAGTGATTGAGAAAGGCAATCAAATGGGAAAAGAGACATGAGGAATGGAAGAAGCAACAAAATGGACAAGGAAAAAGCGAGGCTGCACTGGACAGAGGGTACCTAGTAGTGTTGCCGCAACTCCCGACTCCACCCCACCAAGTCAACTTCGTGGACTTGGGTCGAGTCGAGTCAAGTCACCTGAACAACTTCACCTGACTCCAGAGTCAAAGGAAGTCGACTCAGGTTGACTTTGAGTCACTTTAATTGCCTTTAGCTTCCTGGGTTTTCTAGAAATATTGCAGTACCATCTGTATGTAGGTTTTCTGTGTCAGAGGTTCCATAAACATAAATTTTTGTTGTAGGGTGGTAAAATTTCATTGATTTCTTGCATTATGGAAATCTACAAGTAGTACACCGCCATTCGGGTGAAACATTTTTGAAACAAATTCCGCAGACATTTTTTGAACATAATCGCAAATGTATGAAATCTGTCAGTCCAATGTTCAAACAATGTTTCTAATAGAATGTTTAGACGATGCAGCCCCAATATTGTGCGAAGGCTGTCTGCAGCCTGGAAATATATGTATCTAGATATCTGTCAAATATCTACTTGCAACTTCAAATTGCTTGACTGGTCAACTTGCACGCTGGGTGACACCCGCAGCCCTATCAACCTTGTCCTGCTTATTCCTAGCCTTTGTTGCCTGACCTCTGGCAGCAGTGAGTGCTCGCTTTTCCCGCCCAACTTCTCGTAAGGCGGCCGCAAACTCGAAGTGCTTAGCGCAGCGGTCCGAAAAAAGTTGTCTTGGTGCTGTGAGGTGGCGGGGTAGTGTCTCTCGGATGAGATGAGCATTATGAAGTGCATGCATGTTGATCAGGAAACGGGATGTGTCGGAGTGAGAGATGATTTTCTGTGTTAATTTCGATTGAGAACGTTCTTGTCGTGGTCCTGCAGATTCTATGAGACGACACGAAAAACGTTGACAATCATGCTGGGCATTGAATTTGAACAAGAGGTCCTGGTGTATGAAACATGAGAATAAGAATCATTGAAATTTGGTGCAGCAAAGGTACATACCTCTGGTTTGATGAGAACTGCTTGGTTCATGGCCATTAGCACTGGCATGTCCAGCAGGTCATCTCTGATATCCAAAACTAGATATCTGTACACAACTACCACTGCATCGGCGGTGGAACTGGATGCGTCAGGTACCAGGATCTTGGCAATGCGACCTGCCATTACCTGTGTTGGCAAACCATCTTAAAAATGAGGAAATTCAACAATGTCGGATGCACATACCTCACCCGTGGAATTAGCAAAAAATACCCAAGAACCAGGTAGGCAGAGATCTTCAGAGAGAGCCACAACATATTTACAGTCATTCCAAACTGTGCCAGGGGTTCCAGGTTCGATCTGACAATTATTCCAGTGCAAATCAAGCACAATCTTCCACGTTCCGATGCGGCGCTTGGTTTTTGATAGAGCCTTGACCGTTCCTTAAGTGCATCAATCAGTAGGGTGTAAGTACATGTGAATAGATTTCAATTCACCTGGTTTAAAGACATTTTGAGCAGTCCAACCTAGGCGGCGCTGCAATTGCTTATTGCCAATCAAAAAACCTCGTATTTTGTGCCCTGCCTGAGTCCAATCACCGCTGTCGGGTTTCCACCAGCCGCCGCTAACGTGGTGCTTGAATCGCTCCATGTCAGCCAAAGTAGTTGCAATATCAAGGCTCGGTGCTTGATGGTTCGAAAGAACACTACAAAGCCGAAACACAGAGTTCCAACACTCAAAGATTTCCGTCTGGAAGAGGATTACTGGCCCAAAACGACGCACGGCCTCTGGAATGTGAGGCAGGACATGCAATTTATACTTCTGTGTGATCCGTGTCGGATCCACTATTGCCCAGTGGTCAAGAACATTGCCAATTGCAATAGATAGATCAGCCTTCGAGCAGTGAGAAATGATAGGACAGATGCAATACAGCACACTCACAAGATACTGATCCATATCCTTGATTTCAGGGTACCACAGCAGTGCACCAAGAACACCATTTACCTTCCAGAGTTCGAACAGAGCAGGTGAGCACAGCATCTTGTCAAGCTGAAAAACAGCGAGCTGTTGAAGGGCCTTGTAATGTTTACCAATCAACGACTTCTTGTACTGAACCATGTAGCGAGATCGAAGTGGCGGAAGACTCAACCCATCAATAGAGGAGGACTGAAGCCGTGCTGCAAAGAGTTTACCCTGTTCATCATTCCAAACTTTGCTTGTCTCGTGCCAAACATACTTATTCTCCCCAAGAAGAATTGTGTGTAGAATCTCACAGGGGCTGTCGCAATGTGGGTCAAGACCACGGACACGAAGGAGAACATTGTAATGATCTCCGGGGCGTAGTTCAGGTGTCTCTTCTGGGAAAGAATCAGCATGGTTTCAATGAAATAAGAACACAAATCCATACTTGTAAGATCATCCAATTCTGCATATCGGTCGGGAGGTTGAATAATTACCCAAGCAAACAGTTCTTCTTGGATCTTGTCAAGAATCTCCTATTTGATCTTTTCCCGAGCAGGCCCTTTGATTCTGTTGTCGTTGAGCCTCGGGTCTCTGGTATCATGATTAAACACCCGCTCTTGACTTATTCCACGTGCTTTTTCAATGAGTTGTTCAATCCAGTGCGTCGCAATCTTATCCTTGACTCCACTCTCTGTCTGCAGCGCTTCAACTGCAGTAGCGACACCACGGCAGGCAGCTCTGATCTGCTCTTTAATCTTTGCTACTGTTTCTTCGGGTTTCCGTGGTGTGCCGGGCTTATCCGATACTTTATCAGCTCAAAAGATCTTGGATATTTAGTAACACTCACTGAAAATAGTGCGTGGTATCCTTCATTGGTTTCACGGTGAGTTGCCGACCCACCACTCTTGTCTTCCCGACACCAATATGTTGCACTAGAACCTGCTGTTGAGGTGGTTTCTGCTTGTTGAGGATTATCTGCTGGCAGCAGATGTATGCCGAGGCGGAAAATAATTTCCTGCTGCAATTCGCAATCATATGCCGAACTCCAGTCATCTTGTTTACTTGAAAAAATTTAGTTGAAGAAGAAGAAGAAAAAACACAGTTTGAACTGACCAATCTTCGCTCAATGCATCAAACTGCTCCAACGATCCGGAATGCTGGGACGTTGAACAAAACCGCACAAAATATTCCTGTGCAAGCTGCTTGTGAGGAATGTTGAGGTTTGCAAGGTACATATTCATGTGGGCATTGTATTGTTTACTCCGATTTCCGGAAACATTGTCTGCCCATGGCATAATGCGGAGCACGAAGACGGGCCTCCCCTGTGCAATGACCCGTGTCGGGTGAGGCATGTAAGGTTTGAATGCATCTTGAACACCTATTATGAACGTCGGCATCAGCGTGAACCAAACATATTTATAATTGATTAAATTGACCCGAAAAGACAACCTCTCCCTGTTTGCGAAGGTCCAGAAAATTGTATTGCATATCTGTTGCAGGAACTCGAATGATTTCATGCTCCTCGACTGTAAAAATTCCGGACTGGAGGTGGTGTCAGCATCATAAGTGAAACCGGATTTCTGTACCTACTGCTTCTCGTGACACCAAATAGGCATCAGCATGTACTCTCTTGTCATATACAACCCATTTTAAAGGGACAACATAAGCCCCATTGCTACACTGTGCAAGTTCTTTGATGTAGAAGTGCCGGTGCGATGCTCCAGTCCAATTTGCCCACATTGGGGTCAAGTCCTCCGCTTCAAGCTCGGACACCCATTTTGCGGCTTGCCAAGATTCTGTTACCGTTGTCGTGACTTCTGGATAAAAATTCAAGTGTGTGCGGACAAGTGGATTTGAAAAATCCTGCAAAGTTGTCAATTAATTATATCCAGAGATAAGACAAGCATACAAGTCGGATTAGATCATTTGGATGGTTCATGTAGAACTGGTTATCAAGTGAGGAAGTATGGTGGCGAGGTTTCAAGCCAACATCTTGGGTCAATTTCTGTTGCAACTTGCGCAGTGCGTAAAATGATGGCACATCGGGCGTGCCACATTCCTTCATCACCCAAATAATAGCTTTCATATGATCATCTGACAGCCGCAAGCAGGGCAAATTATCGAGAAGGTCCAACATGAACATCTGGGGGAATTTAGTATCAATTGAATTGCAATCTGTGTCTCCAGTTACTGCGTACCGATTTTGATCCGTGTGGTGCCCCATCGCTGTCAAATTCACTTGACTGCCTCGTTTCAGCATCTTCTTCCTCATCTGAATCGTCAAGCCCTGGAGTTATTTCACTTGCATGTTCTTTCTGGATTAGAAACTGGACCTACCCATGTCAGCCATTGCTCGCACAGCATCAGAAACAGTACAGTCATCTGTCTTGTCAAACAAGTCCCCCATCATGGGGGTCATGTCAGCGAAAAGAGTGTGGTCGCAATACTCCAAGTTATCCAACTCTTTCCAGATATTGTTTGCTGATTCGTCGACAGGAACTTCGCCTGCAGAGAACATGATAGTATTACCATGGGCATCCAAGATCTCGCCGCCATATGCAATAGTGTTGTCAAAAGGGTTTGGTGTGCCATCAAATCTCGCAGGGGGCTCGTCGTCAGAATTTTCTGAGTCATAGCCAGACCAACGCTCCGATAATGACATTTCTGCCAGCGGAATTTCCGGAAGTGTGGCCGCACCAGAGGTAGAATTGTCTAATTCCGCACGAGCTAGAAGTGCTGCTATGTGCTTCGGTGATTTGCGATGCTTTGCCAGCGAGGTGACCAGAAATTCAGTGGATTGATGTGCTGGGGAGCATGGAAGACATTTGACTTTGGGCGGGCTTGAATCGGGAATTGACTCGTAGTCAGCTTTCCAAGATCTGTGAGTTTCTGAATTTATTATTGAATCTCAGAACTGACCTGCATCCCTGCGCACAACTGGCATTTGCGAAGAGGTGAGTCCTCGAGGCTTGTGGCTTGCAGTCGTGACTTCCCGTTGATGGTCCGTGCACAAAATCTATTTCTGATATGGACTCACACGATTCTGTCGTCCTTCTTTGTCCCAAAACGCCACCCCATTGCCACTCATTATTGCCATTCTTTCCTTCTCCGTTCGTTTATCTCCTCCTCACCCTCCAATGTCGGCCACCAACTTGTCATTCGATGACATGATGCATTTGCCACTGGATTCGTCGCCTTTGAAGGCACCCTCGGTCATTGATTCTCCGCTTCCCAGAACGGTCTCGATTTCTCCCCTCAGAGAATCTCCCACCCCGCTGCCAACGAGCACTCTTGTCGCTAGGTGCAAGCGCCCTGTTGAGGATATGACTCAATATGCTGGAGACGTCGCTCGGGTCCACAAGTTGGTCAAGGTCGACCACGATGAGCTTACCAGCTTTTCGAATCTGTGTGGATTCTTATTTTCCTACACTCTACATACAGTATGCTGATATAAGATGCGCAGCTAGGGTGTGCAGAGCAGGCTATCACTATGATGGGCCACATCTTGGCACTCAAACACCAGCAGAGCCTTATACAGCCTGCCGAGGTTGCCTGGGTTGTCCCCAAGAGGCTCCATGTATGTTTAAACTATGAATTACCTTTGTGAACCTCACCTGGCACCAGACCAAGATTGATGAGCATGCCGCCGTCCTCATCGCCGATGCTTCCATTCCGGCCTATCGTAACGACAAAATTGGCCCCGGTAAGCTCTTGATGGTCTGTCTCCCTCCTCCCTATCGTCGATACTGGGTTAACCCTCTTCTTGCCTTGACAGGATATCGTTCTGGCGAACCCTGGCTGGGGATTTAGCGCGCATATGAAACTCGAAAAAGATGCCATGGATACACTGTCTTCCGAGATATCCAGGGTCTTGACTGGTAAAAGGAACCTTGTCAAGGCCGCAGTGAGTTGATTTCGTTGCTGCTCGCCCCATTATTGACGCTGTTCTAGATTTGAACCTCGCTAGGTTCCCCTCCGCTTGCGGGGCAGACTTCACGGCCGGGCTCGCTCGACATCGTCGAGCTCTCGAACCTCATTATATCGAAACTGAAAGTCCGAGTTAAGGTTGATCTTCGTCTGTGCGGGCGTGTGGCCATTTTGGTCTGTCCTTCATCTATTGTATAAGTTCCGATTGGCTTACAGACTCTTTACAGCATAAGCTCATCACGGAGACCACTGACGCCAAGTATTGGGGCGCCGTTGATACAAAGCTCGCCGACGTGCGGGCCACACACCCGGATCCTGCTAAACAGTCCAAGTGAGTTCATTTCCTCACCGGATTTGATATGCCTAATCGTGCGACAGGTGGATCAAAGTACGTATTCTCGATCTGGACCTGGTGCAGTACAGGCATGTCGACTTGAAGGACCTCGCAAGTGGTCCTGTTGTTCCTGCCGTGCCCGTAGCTGGCCCATCGACACTGCCTACTGCCTCGCACGACGACGACGATGATGATAACAACATGTGATTCCATTGATTGTCGGGAGCTCATCGCGCCAGGATGCGAGTAGATATTCCTAATGTATACATATAGCACTACCTATTTCATGTACATTCCAACACTCAATTAATCATTTCTTGGATAATGATTGTGTGTCGCTGGGACATCAAACTGGAAATACCGGCAATGTTCTGTACTTTGATTGATCAAATGTTGCATACAGCCTGCCAGCAATATCGGTCTCAATGTTGTGGAAACATCATGTCACCGAAGCTTTGAGGAAGTGACTCTTTTTATTGTGGCGATGTTTCTGGCGACATCTGAGGATGACCAAGCCGACATCCAGAAACATCAACTGCCAAACATTCACAAAACCTTTCTATCAAACGGCGGTGTATTAGCTAAGTTTAATCAATATTTCTCTTCATAATTTTGCTAGTCCACAGGAGTGCGTTTACAAGGAATGGCATCGCTTGTGGGAACTATTTCAGCACAGTGACCCGAGGTGACAATTGTGACTCTTCTCGGCACCAGCTCCCAGTCTCCAAGGCGATACTTCTATCTGTGCTTACTTGGCCTATTGATGCTATAGGACTTTGAATATAGGTATTTCACACAAATATGACTCATGCCAATAAGACACGCAGGGGAGCCTGATTTACATGTTATGAGGGGTGTCTGCAGTAAAAAAATGTCTATTTAACCCTTACCTTCAATAGTCTGCTGGCCATTCGTAGTGGGAAGGAATTTTTGCCTGTTGCATCAGTGAGATGATGCTTGGGTTAGATTACCCAGATTTCTGGTCCACATCTCGATGCACGAGTGCCAGGGCAGCAAGTATGGGAATGACCTGGAAGAGTGAGGCGAGACATATGCTGGCCAAACTCGAGGTGGCACACCTGCCACGGTTTTTATTTTTGTGCCATGCAAATGTGCTGCACATGTCATTCACACCCTGTGCCATGCAGTCACCTCTGCCCTGGTCGCACTCACCTGGGTGTACCCATTTGAGCTGCCCATATGCAAGCACAGTTGCAAGCGGTCGAGGAATGCAGCAGCTGGGGATGGCAGATGCGCTTCTCCTGGTCAAGCTATGCCCCTGCTTGGCGCCTGTCCCACATTGCGCTGATATACTAGGGCACTGTGTACTTGGGTCGTGCGTTGTGCCAGCACTCACCCAGGCTTGCAGTTTCAAGACATCAACCTTCCTATGCAACTTGTATCGGGTTCCTCTCCACAAAATTCCTCTCAAAAAGTGTTTTATATGCAGGTATTGGACTTCTTTACACTCCTTACTTTGCAGTATGCATTGTACACATACCCTGTATTCTGTAATTTTCTCATAACATTTGAAGCATACTAAAAAATTCCCGACTTAGTCAACTTTGAGTGACTTGCATGGGACCAAGTTGAGTTGAGTTGAGAGTTGACTTACTGAGTCTTGGCTCAACTTTTTGAGTCGTAGCAACACTAGTACCTAGAGCTTGGCCCCAATCAAGCCGAGAGATGCCTCAAGTCTCAAACTCAACGCCCCAAGCTCACCCCCACCAACAGCGCATGATCTCCTCTCACTTCAATGACCACCTCGCTCATTGCCATCACCATCTCATCTCTACCCTGATACTGTGAAGCTTGCTTCCAGCAGCTCCACACCAAGTGAAGCGAACATCCCCATCCCACTGCAACATGCCCCTCCCAACTGATGCTCTGCCTCACTCAACCATGAGCAGACAACCACTATCTCTTGTCTTGTACCCCTATCCACCCTTGGGGGAGAGCATGATGGGACATATAACTGTACAGGAATAGACCAACACGTGGTTCATTCGCATTCTTGCTCTTGCTCTCCCTGTCCTCCGTCCTCTGCCCCTCCTACTGTGTGTGTCCGAGTCCTAGAAAAGCGCCATCCAACCACTCCTCATCCCATGCACCCTCCTGTATTGTCCAGCACATCTAGCATTGAAGAAACAATGAGTATGCAAATTGGAGAAAGCACTCACTGATATGCACCAACACCAGCTTAAATGTGACTGCATACCAATGCAT
The DNA here is from genome assembly GCA_029282495.1 of Mycena albidolilacea. NCBI lineage: Eukaryota > Fungi > Basidiomycota > Agaricomycetes > Agaricales > Mycenaceae > Mycena > Mycena albidolilacea. Next base: position 319,397 of record JARIHO010000093.1, read on the forward strand.
GAGCGCACCAACACATGAGCACCTTCTTCTCAATCTTCACATGATGGAAGAGTCCATAATGGAGTGAAAGTGTGATTTCCTTGTATGGTCAAATGCGATGTTTTTCATCATCAGATCGTGGGATACCACATGGAAGGTGGTTTTGTGGCCTAAGGGAACAAGGTAGTATATCCAGGACATCTTTATATTGGTATATCCCCAAGAAATTATGGCCAGCATATAATTTATTATTTATTCGCTTTTTTCACTCTATTATTGCACTGTAATAGGCTCCACTGTACCCCAGCAGACTTCAAAGAACATAGATCAGTGTACCTTCAGGGTTAGACCACTGAAAATGGTTGAATTATGAGCCAGGGAAGGTCTGTGAAAGATTTCCATATTGAGCAAAAAGCATTAGTGTCCCAAAAGGAAATTTATCTGCCAAACCATTGTCTCTGTGCCCATGTGGTAGAGCTCATTGATGGCTACCAGATTCATATATACCATTTTCTAATTGGTGGGCCAGTTAGCCTGCAAAATGCAAAATACTTTCCAAGATGCGGCACTTTTTGAACCAATATTGGTATTTAAAGCATCCAGGCATCAATTAAAACCCCATCACAGGTGGCAATCCATTGTAAAAGCACCCAATACGGACAGCCATCACTTTCAAGGCAAAAGCCGGGGCCCATCAATCCCCACCCAATTTTGATGGCCATCAATTTAGGTATTTTAATTAAAATAGTTTAATTGGTATTGAATCATCAGTTGTTTGCAGCTGTGGCAGGCAGCCAAAATGGCATCAATGCCATAGAAAGCCACCGGCACAAGTTGTGGCTGTGGGGCAAGATCCCATGGAATGGACCCACCGTATAACTGGTTAATCTGACCATATGAGCTGCCAAGAGCTTGAACAATGTCCAACAGAATTACATGATCCACAACAAAGAGATGCTTGCAATCATCCAAGCCTTAGAGGAATGGTGGCACTTCCTCAAAGGCGTGCAGCACCCCATTGAGATCTGGATGGACCACAAGAACGAGTACTTCCAGAAGTTGCAGAAGTTGAACCGGCGACAGGCACTGAACTGTCTGGAATCTGACTATACCTAAACACCACACATTTTGTGCGTTTCAGGAATAGTCCGATTACAGTATAGGCTTATTTCTAAGGACCGGTATATGGTCTCGGTATAGCCAGTTGGGTTGTGATCACAGAGTAACGGGTACAAGGGGTAGGGAACTACCCTGCAGACCGGCAGTACTTACCTCGAAAACTGTAGAGGAATGTGTAGCCCACAAACCTCTCAAGGGACTATTTCTAGTCTTATTCCTGCACGATGGAGTAAGCTGGAGGTACTGATGACAAGGGTATGTAGGAATAGTCTTATTTCTGCACCAGTAGGCCGTGCACCTTCCATGTGATAAATGTCAAGGTCCGGGGATGTACATTCCAATGAAGTTCTGGGATAAGTGAAGGTCGACTAAGGTGATCTGATGGGATTGTTCTTATTCCAAGCGAGCGGAGTTGGGGAAATAAGAACCCTTTCTGGGACGAGTCTCACTATGGGTATCTACGAGGAGCTGGAGGTCAGGGGAACATTACCCAATGGTCAGCGACAGCAGGAGAGGACAGGACCAGGAACAATGGGAAATAGGACAAATGACTCAGTATCAGTCAGCCAAGAAACTGAGGGTTTCAAGCCCCTAGGATGACCAACACTGCATGGTTGGACATCACGATCATCCTGTACACTGGCCAATGGCAATACATTCACAGGAGCCCTTCTGATGGATAAACGGCTGAGGAAGGGGAACTTGGACAATTTTTACTAATTTCTATTTTGTTCGTGGACTTGCATATGATTTTGGGGTTTGTATAAGTAGCTAGGGCATTGTCTTGAGTAGGGTACAGAATCACCTGTGTATTAGTAGGCTGCACGCTTGCAATTGGGCTATTTCTGGGATTGGCGCAGTGTGTATCGTTGTTGGACTTTAACATTGGGAAACCTGAGTTGGAATAAGGAATAGGGTATCGGAAACATCTTGGACGTGATTGATTGGCTATCTAGTGTCTGGAAATCAAATCGTTTATTGTCATCATCTATTGTCATCGCCATCAAACATTGTCTATCATCTCAGCTGTCTGGGAAATAAGCTTTCAGAGCTTCTATCATCTGGAATTGTTTATTATCGACCTCTCTGAGGTCTCCTGTACGTTGTTGGATGTCGCCACCACCACCACTCTCAATACTTGTTGTCTCATAAGCTGTGAAGCTTTTAATCATCTTATTTCCACCGCTCAATTATCGCTCAGGCCAACTCCAGGTGATATCTTGTAGTGAAAGTTCATCTTCCTAAGGGAAACACATATCTTCCCTTCAACCTTGTTAGGACCTGTAAAGGGACTATCACTTGTCTGAATCTTGGCTCTTGTGCTGAAATGGCGTAACATAAATGCGCGGCATCTAGGGCTAATTTTGCGATTTCCTATGACCAGTATTTATACAACGGGAAGCAACTAGCACTTCTGTTGTTACTAGCATTCTAGCTAGTATGCAGACCACTTGTTAGGTGGTATAAAGGAGAGTCAGAGCGAGCCCTAACTGCTGACTGTAGCGCGAGGCTACACTAGTGTGACGCGCTAGCTGCTAGCTGAGTGTACAAACAACCAGGGATTAAATCACTGCCTATACATTCATGAGACATGACCTAGGAGACTCTAGTAGTCCAGAGATGACTTGCGACGGAGCTAGCGAGGGTCTAGCAGACGGATATCTATGATGGAGGTGCAACTAGGGGCTAGCGCCTTGAGCCAGGAAGCTCGGTGCGAGATCTGGTGGTACTATCTAATCTCTAGATAAGTGACTAGGCGGCAATAGGCGGAACAACCCAACTAGCGACCGGCTAGGGCTTTGACAAAGACATACTACGACATAAGAGATGGAGCAACACGAGGCTAGGACCCGATCTGGGCAGCTAGGGCGAAAGGGAATAGCAAGCAGGCTATTGGAACGGAGCTAGGGACGATCGTACAGCCTGTACCGATGACCGGAGGGCAGATCGGTGTTCTGACCAACGAGCTATGACCATTTGATGTTGGTTGCAACACTGTGTCGCATAGATGTAATAGATCGACGCTCTGACTGAGTAGAGATGACCTAGATCACCGGCTACATAGCCGGTTGGTCCGGAAGGGGTACTCGGCATAGACGGAGGGCTGAGGATCCATTGATATACCCACGGTTGAACACTAGCCGGTCAGCAAGGCTGACCTGGCATATACCAAACCAGTCCCAAAACCAAACGGCAGTCATCTCATTGGCTGACCGTATTTCTTATCATCTAATATTGCTTATTGTATTATTCAGCTCTCTTTCACATGTAACTCGAACCTAGTAGTATAAAAGGGAGCGCAGAACAGACTAGGGTCCAAGAACATTATGCCCCAGACTTTGGACGAAGCTGGTGCTAGTGGACTCAGGCTGCTAGTGGAGGTTGTTACCGAACTTCACTTGTAGTAGTCTTTATATTGGAATCAGTAAACTGTGGACTCTGGAAACATCAAGTGACTAAGTTGAGGGTTTCGTGTTGTTGGTCCTAGGTCTCCACATATAAAACAAGGGTGTTCTCTTCGAGAACCAGCTGCAGTTTGCGCTAGTGACTTTGCCTTCACCCCGACAAGACGGAAGCTCTGTCGTAGTGTGTTGGATCGCTTGCTAGGTGGATTGTGTGTTGGCTTGAGCCCACTAAGAAGAAGACGGACTAGGTGCCCCCACCTCTAGCTTGGCTATAACTTGTCAGTTACTTCGCCTTCACCCCGATATAGATGGAAGCTCTGTTGTAGTGTGTTGGGTCGCTAGCTGGACGCTTGTAGTGAGCTAGTGCCGATAAAAGCGGAAAGGTTCCTGTTCTTGGTTAAGGAATAGGTCGGCGGTCAAGGAGAGTCTTGCCATTTGAGACTTGAAGTCATTTGGAGTTAGCCTCAGTAGTCCTTAGGTTACCTAAGGCAAGGATTTTCACAAACCTACAAACCTCTGCCCTGGTGTTCTCGACCTAGCGGTCCAGCCATCTTGTATCCACCCCATATAAACACCCCCGGACCATCCCTAGGTTCCTAGCAGTGTTGTTGTTGGCGGTGAAACGGTGCACTAGGGTGCGGCTGTGAAATCTAATGAAATCAACTAGAGAGTGAAGCGAGCTAGTCGCTAATCACAATCCAACCAAAATCAAAACAAAACACTAATCCGATCCTAATGCTCGTGTGTGTGTTCGGGGAAGTAAGGTACGTATCACCCGTCAAGAGGGTGTGCAAAGGTTTTAAAAGACTCTGTTTCAATAGCAAACTATGCGGTCTGAGCACGGTTATGCTGGGGTAGCAGGGACTTCACACCAACAGTATATCAAGACTCTTGACTTGTCCAAAGTCTTCAGTTTCCTTGTGAGCGTCAGACCCTAACACTAACTGGCAGCTAGCCAAGAAGCAGAATAGGTAGGCAGACTTTCGGCGGACAGACACTTGACTCGTAACTCTCTTGCGAGAATGGCGGCAATCAACAAGCAGGTGCAGCTACACAGATGGTGAGGGCGGGGCTAGTGTGCTCACGCTTACACTGCTGGCGGCCACTCTAGTTCGAGGCGTGAGTTTACGTTCTAAACTGGCTCTTCACAATTGAATTGCGTGAGACCTAAGTCTAGCGGGTCTCTTCACCAAGGTTGAATGCGTAACACTTATATCTGGGCAATGGTATTGTCCCGTCAATGTCCCGTGTCTTACAATCTTTATCTGTGCGTCTTCAAATCTCTGATATTTTTCCAAACAAATCTAGAGTCTACTATATTGCCCGTATATCTGGGGGGATAGTTTACTGGCTAATACAGAGTACACAGCTGGCTTTTATACATTTCAGAGAGAAGTAAAGGAGATAGACGGAATGAATAGGAACAGTAAAGGGTGGGAGCCCGAGTAGTGAATGGCCAATGGCGTAGAAGGCATTCTCAACCATGGGTATTATGACCTGCTACTGGGGCTAGTCCACATGTATTTCTCTAGCACACCATAAGATGTGCTTAGTTGTCTTGGTTTCCATCTTTCTGACTGAGCGAGTCAGCCTTAGTCATTTCTGTTAAGTCCTATTCCACTTCTGTATCAGTCCCGCACTTCACCAGCCCAGTAGAACCTGTACTGAATATCCAGCAGCTTGATAAAATATCAGCAGCCCGATATTGTGTTCCAGTAACTATCTGGTGGCCCGATACTGGACTGTCAATCCTCATCATTCATATCAGCTGGCCTTGATGCGAAGATCGCATCTTTCCAGCGGCTAGATCTGCCCGGCACAGCACTAGTCATATCCTATGACACTGGCTTGAACCCAGTAACACGTCTTCTGCTCAATCTAATCCATTGAGATGCCACTAGATATCCAGCGGCTAGATAAATGTGTCTAGCGGCCCGATATATCCAGCGGCCCGATAAATTGTCCAGCGGCTCGATGCATTATTGCCTTTAAGACCAACCACCAAAGTCATGGAATGACTCTATAAGTATCTGGCAGCTCGATCCAGTATCCAGCAGCTCGATAAAACATCCAGCGGCTTGATACCAGGCAACATTACAAAGCCAGCCCTAAAGTCATTACACTGACTCCGTGTGATGCGGCACGGGTCGGGAGACGCGCATCGTAGTTCGGAAGGCTTCACTGTGGGTAGTAGCCATAATAGAAGTGAGGTATGCAGCCACGAAGGCGCCAGCTCACAGGGGTACCGTTGTAACCCTTCGCTAAGGGGTCGTGTTACCCTGGACAGGAGCCTCTGCAACACCGAGGCCATGGAGCAGTTATACGGATGCTCAGCCAGGCAGTTGGTCTAACGCGTAATGGTGGTTCGCCGGGGTATCTCAGACTCGCTATATCATGGTAGATCGCAAGTTAAGATTGTATTACGTGATCTACGTGATGTAACGATATAGGAACATGTGATCTAAGATATGGTAATCTATCTATAGGTCTAGCAGTGTCTGCCTTGGAAATGCCATAGGACACCCCATCACACTCCGACTTCATCTATCTGACTCCAACTTCATCTTTAATCTTCTTCAGTAGTCGTCAGACCATTCAGAGACCACTTGAAGCGGTAAGCCAATAATCCCATATAGTTCCCTGTTGTTTCACCTCCAGCACGTAAAACAGTGGTTTACCACCGCTGTCTATAGCTCAGTGTTGAATCTCATAGTCAGGCCGCAACAGCCTTTTTGGGCTGCCTTGTCAAGTCTACTCAACTCTTCATAATTGGTTTGTTACACTGACTTTCGGCCATCAATAGTGTAGCCTACCACCCCAGGGAGGGTGTACGCTCATAAACTAATGCCTCACTTCTGCCCACTAATAGGTTCAAAATGAAATAAAAACTGGTGTTTTCATGCATGTTTTGGTACACGCTGAAAGGCTTTGCCTCGATCCGTCTACAGCTGGAGTACTGCTGATAACATGGACCAACGAGTGGAATGCAGCAGTACGAGCCACAACCACTAACCGAATCCACATCCTTGTTCCCCCGGTTGCACAAGCTTAGACGTGCCGACGAGTATTCATGCATTTTAGACTTCTTCACAAAACTGTGAAGGAGTAGAAAAGGGACACAGATACTTCAGTTCGACTGGTTGAAGCCCTTAATCAAGCGCTCAGAACAAGAGCACTTGACTAATGGCGTGCAAGACTGTTGTGGTGGGATTAAGACCCTCTCTTGGCATAGCCAACCGAGTGCGTCAATCCAACAACATTTTAGATACCAAGCTTCACAGCTATCAAATCGTTTAAGGTCCATTCTGACCGATCCAATATCCCAAATATAAGCCTTCCAAGGCTACTGATGTTTAAGGTCCCTTTCGACCGTATCCCATAATCCCAAGTAATAAGCCTTCCAAGGCTGCTGTAGTGGTGCCGTGTTCTCAATCCAAATTCCAAATCCCTTCACACATCTTAATCACGATCCCAAATTATGTGTTTTACTTCCACCGAAGGCAAGACATATTAATCACATTGTGCAAACGAAGCAAAGCTCTTAATAGAACCAGTCCAGGATCACAAGCACGGACTACCCGTTGTAACACAAGCCCTAGATCCAAGTCTCTTAATTGAGACCAGGACCTAGCTCCTGTGCCACCCCAATGTTAGTGCCACAAGCACTAGATCCAAGTCTCTTTATGAGACTGGGATCTAGCACCTGCGCCACCACCACTGCAGTAGTGCATCCATGCTAGAACTGCCCTCCTTATATACTGTACATTTACGCTTACACTACTCTAATTACACTACCTGAGTAAGCTAAAGATCTGCCATTTAACTCCTTGTTTCCGATCGGTTGTCTGACTCGACTGAACTTCCAAGCCAAATAGTGTTGTCCTGCCCTTCGGACCATTGGATTCAGAAAGCGCTGAGTCTCCCATTTCTGTAGACACCCAGAACTCCCTAATCCGCCAAGTGGTTCCCAAGATATAACCTCGTCAATTCCTGATCAAGCCAAGAACCCAATTTGGGACGGTAACAGAGCTGAACCAGTTTAACGGTTAAAGTCCCTTGATTAACACCTTCAGATTCAAGGAGCGTTGGGTATCAGCTTTCTGTAGATACCCTAATCTCCCCGAACCGCCCAGTAGTTGTTGAGATATACACCAATGAAGCCTTGCCCAGGTCAAGAACCCATATTGGGATAGCAACATTGATCGGTGATTATCATGTGTCCAGACACGTCCCCAGAATAGTCCAAATCAACCACAACAAGGTGATTAAATCCCACAGATCTATCTCTGCTGATAGACACTTGTTCTTCAGAGTGGATGTTTAAGTTCCCTGATATTTGTTGGCCCCACAGAGCCTTAATCAAGCGATTATAAGGACTCTATTATTAAACCCATTGAATCGAGCCTTAATCAGTATGGGAGGTTCTGATTAATGTTCTCTCGGGCAGGCTGATTAAGCCCTCATGCAGGATGTGCCTGATTAACCATTCGGGACTCATGTTAACCCTGGAGATGTACATCTAACTTGGTAATGCACAGGAATCCCAACATTAGCGAGATTCCAGGCAAGGCCAGATAGCCTGCTTATCATCTCCCCCAATTTCAGATCTTGACCGTCCCCGGTCAACATGTTTCTCTGATTCACAAGTGCCCTACCAACAGGGGTAGCTGTGATCTTTTTCCCCCTTGCGAACAAAGTGGTTGGTATGCCATGCTCAAGACACAGTGGTCGAAAGTCTTAATCAAGGATCCCGCTGGGTCTATGTGATTAAGGCTTTGCCTCCAGCTGGCACAATTCCAACACCATCTCAACAGCGAAATTCTGAAGCTTCAACTACAGTCTCAGCCTCTTAATCACATTGTTGTTAACCACTGCACATCATGTTTTCTGGCCAGATTAACCTTAATCTGACTGATCAGATTGCAGTTATTCATGCCCATATTTCCCAACATCACAGCCCATATTCAACCGATTAAGCCTCCGATGAAATGGACAGGAGAAGCCCCCCGGAGTTCGAAGCGGTTTGCATGCAGCTACAACGAAGTTTACGAGCTTCATTGTGTTTGCACCAGGATTCCGACATCAAGATGTACTCGCTTGGTTAACCCAACTGAGTTTTACCCCCGGACAGAGTTCTCGGTCAATGAATATGACGGTGATTAAGCGGTGTCAAGCGTGAAGATCCTTGTCTTAACATGGATCCTTATGCGCAACACCCCTATGCTGTTGGCCGTCGAATTCTTTGGTTTCCTAGCTCTCTGGGGACACTAATCACGCATCCTTTTCCAGCAAGCGCCCTTATGCAAGGCAAGCAAGCATGTTTAAGCGCTTCCGGTCCAAAATATCGGTGCATCAATGTCAAGCTTTCGCTTATTCCAGAGTGGTAGTTCCTTGTCCAACTCGACGCCTTCCCGTGAACACGACTCGGTTTCAACCCCTCCACCAATCGGCCCAGATGGCAGAAACACCTCATACAAGAATAGCCATTGCCATCTTTATAAAGGGTCTGACCATGTCTCATTCCTCCGTCTCTTCCCCTTTCTTCCCCTTTCTTTTCCTCTCATCTCTACACATCCATGTCCGAACCTCATCCCATCTGGGGTCCCTTCAACCACCGATTCGCAGAAGGCTTAAACGAGTACCTACTCGGAAACGAGCCACTCATAGACAAGATCCAGGTCGCCGAGGATTTCTACGCAGCGCTCCCTGTCCTCGTATGTTACATTGCTCCTTCCCATAATTATCGTTTTCCGTGCAGCCTCCCTTTATAGGAGTACTACACCGATAACTTCGGGAACACAACCCGTCCTCGCTCCTTCAAACTATTCATCTCTGGCATTAACAGGATCCTCCTCTTTCTTGACAATGTCCCTGGCGTTTGGGCCAACTATTTTGTCACGGAGGTGTGTAACCCGTATATGCTCTTTTTCTTTCTCTAATCCTCCGTGCTTTCCTCCGCAGGAAGCTCGAGGCGTGCAACGGGAGGGCTTTGAGATTCCCTTTGTTGAGCCACCTCTGCTGTCGCCGCTGGAGTTCGGCTTCGGCGGTTCCCCAATCTACTCGATGTCGGCAACCTGCCCCGCAGGCTTCTATCCCCCGGACTGTGACACCGTCGAAGCTGCCTTCAAGTACAAACCCCAACGTAAAATTGGTGGCGGTAAAAGCAGTTCCTCCAGTACTTCCACCGCCAAGCCTCTGACTCGAGCACCTGCCGCTGTCCCATCGTCTCTCGCTGGAGCCTCTTTGTCTGGTCCTGTCCACAATAGCGCTGCTCACCGCATCCCGTACGTTCTTGTACCGGACCGCAAGACTGTCTATGCTGAAGACAAGAACAGTACCGCTCCGAAGCGCAAGAAAACGGACACTTCGCAGGGCGAGGACTCGGACACTCCGGTTGTTGTTGATAGGGTTCGTTTCCGGATTATTAAGTCCGATCTGTCTCGTTTTAAAACCCCTTGCTAGCCCACCAACGTCAACGATCCTCAGCCCGTTAATGCCCGTGTTCCCAAGAAGGCTAAGCTCGAGATCAAGGAGCCTACGCTGAAGACACCCGTTGCGAAGCCCCAAGGCAGTTCGACTGTGAGTCTTCAGCTTAATCGCCTCGACCCGCAGGCTGAATAGGCTTAATCAGGCCATTTCCGCTGCCCCCCACCGCAAGCCTGCAACCGGCGCGAAACCGACAGTTGCTCGCGAGCTCAGTGCAGCCGACTTCGACACTGTCACCGGCAAATTCAAGAGCATATTCACGCGTATGGTGACCAACAAGGAGTTCGGGACAAACCCCACCGACAAGAGTAAGCTCTTTCGTCCCATTACTTCGGTTCAATTTGACCCTCCGCTGCTCACACCAGTTCACGATCCCTGCTCCCGAGGACTTCCCCATGTTCGTTGCAGTGGTCAAGAAGAAAAGTGGAGCTCGCTACGACTTCACATCGCATCTGCCCCTGGTCTCCTCGAACCGTACGACCTCGAACGAGGCTTCCCCCACGTTCAATCCCCTGCCTTTGATCGAGCACGAGACGGTCACTGATTTGAACCTTGGTACGTCCTCTCCAACCATCTGCTCTTTCCCTCATCTTCTTTTTCTTCAAGAGGACGGTGTTCTCCCCACAACCGGATGCCAAAAATGCAAGTTAGAGCGCAAGCTCTGCGTTCCCTCGGGGCTTGGCTCCTCCTGCTTCAATTGCATCCAGGCCGGGTTCCGTTTCTGCGACCACCACCAGACCCTCGACCAGCTCGTGCAGACCCAGTTAGAGCTTGCGGAGACTTATGCGATGGCATCGGACGGTACGTGACTAGCTTATTGCGCATTGGTTTCTCTTAATCTCAACTGATTTATTGGATTAACAGTGACCCATGCGCACGTTGCCAATCTCAACAGTGCCTTCACCCTCCTCAAACGTAGTGCCCAAGCTCATTACGAGGACGCGCAGAAGTTCAGCACTGCACTCTCTGGATTCCAGTTGCACACACTCAAGCGAGCAAGGGGTGATCCGCGACGTCTCGATGGAGGCTTGATTAAGCTCGATGCCCTTGATCATGCCTAATCACCCCTCCAATCTTCCTCTGCTGCATTGCTTTTTCTAAAATGATTTTCATCACCGTTCATTTAACTCGCAAATAATAGCCTGCCCTTGCCATACTGTTACGCCTTTCGGCACTTAGTATACAAGTAGTGTAGACTGTTTTTAAATCCAATTACACCTTCGCCTGGGCGCCGATGCCATTGACTTATTTCGTTCTGCAAGGTTTTTCCCGGTAGAGTCAAGCACTTCAGTCGAAGTTCAACCCAGCCTTCCCGAGTATTGTATCATATTCATTTAACAATGCAGGTTAATCTTCCAGTCTGCCGTCCGCACCCTGCGCTGAGGCGGATCTTGACTAGAAGGTTTCCTCATTGTTGCGAATTTGACCTTAATTCTCGGTTCACCTGTGAACCTAATTTAATCTAGCTCTATGAAACCGAACCGCTCATTGTGTGTTTCTTTCATTCATGAGAGCTTGGCTTGTTTGCGAGCTCGGAGTAAGCCCACTGGCCTTGATCATGTAGATTTTTAGCACACTTGTTGCAATTCCGCATTTCAATGAGACCAATCATGACTTGAGTTGGTTTAGATGGGAGAGCTTGCTCGGAATTCGAAAATTTCTGACGATGCTACTCCTCTCCCCCCAATTTCAAGTCTCGACTGTCCTCAGTCGACTAGTCATAATAATCCAAGTGGTTCAATTCCTGAGTTATCGGAACCAGAGCTTACTCAAGAGCATAATTCGTTGTTCCAGTGATTAGGCAACCCCAATTAGGCCTACCGCATCCTTGATTAGGATTCGGCTGCTTAATTATTGAGGCCCAATTTCCTTGCAACAAAAATTTCTCTCTCTGAGTTGGAACTGGTGAGACCCAGGTCGGCGTCTGCTTAATCCATAGTGGCCGATTTAGGAACCCAGATGCCTTTAACCAAGCCTGCAATAGGCTCAATAATTAATGGGGACCAGGTGTATAATTCAGAACTCAAATTGGCCATAGAGGATTCAGGATGCGCAATACAACTTCACAGATACCCTGAGTTGGGGTACTGCTCAGCTGGTGCCTAAATCCTGTCTCTAGTGACGAATCTTTGTATCACTGAGTTAAAATCTCAGGTTCCATCCCAGCCATCTTTATCCTTGACAGTTTATGGCCTTTGCCTACGGACATGGGTCCATTTATGGTATATCGAAGAAAAGCGGTCCTGAGCCTTATTCCTCCAGAGTTCGATCCCAATGGATTTGGAATGTACTTTCTGTTTAGAGAAATGCTTCCTTCGCCAGGCTGAATATCGGGACATTCCTTCCCATTATGCACAGTGTTAAACTCTTGCTTCATAAAGCAGTCCGATTAACCCTACTAAAGCACCATAGGAGATCTAGCTCGATAATATACCACCTGGCCCAGACCGTCCAGTCCAACAATAACCAAAGGAAGTACTCCCGTGTCACCGGTTGCACCCCTTGAACACACATTCCCAAATTAAAGAGTGATGTATATTGAAATTGCAACGACGCTCAAAGTTTAATCCAGCCCTGAAGCCAGTGGTTAGATTATTCCCTGAGGCCACTATACATCTCCCCCAATTTCGAAATCTAACCATACATAGGATGGTCATATCTCTTCCGAACAGAAAATAAATTCCTGTTTGTCCAAGGTGTTTGCATCCCGAAGGAGGATTGTACTGGAGCCAAATGGGCAAGGCAGTTCCCCAAGGCAAAATCAAGAGGGCGGCTCAATAGTAAATTAAGCGGTCCTTTCAACTCTTTATCCCAAAGGGAGTACCAGCCCAAGCCAACCAGTATCCATATGTACATTTTGTCGGAGTGTTTGTTTAAGCAAGATCAAGCACAGAACATTCCATTGCTTCGTAGGTTCTACAACCGTTTAAAGCAACCAAAAATGGCATATAAGTACCGTCATCGCAATAATGCCTCCATGAGCCCAAGTGTGCTAACCTCTCGCTTTTACAGCAGCTCGATTAAATCACACATCATGTAAAGCACATCCTAGCCAAAGTCCTTGCACTACAGACCACTCGCTTGTACAGCAGCTGGATCTAAAGATGCCGGTCTCTTTAACCCGACGTCCCCTTAATCCGACTTTTTCTCGGAATATTCTGGCCAGTTTCTAAGTGCCATCATCGCAATAATGCCTTCATGAGCCCAAGTGTGTTAACCTCTCGCTTTTACAGCAGCTCGATTAAATCACACATCATGTAAAGCACATCCTAGCCAAAGTCCTTGTGCCACAGACCACTCGCTTATACAGCAGCTGGATCTAATGATACCGGTTTCCTTAACCCGATGCCGCCTTAATCCGACCTTCCTCAACATTCACCCAAGAAGCATTTACCCTCCTGCTCTGGAGTGCCTGCTTCCTCACACAAGTCTAAAAGACCATGGCCTGAAGACTGTGTGTCCCTGATTAATCCTGTGCCTTCAGATTAAGTCAAGGTTTTTGTGCGCCCCGGAGTTCGAAGCTCCCAAGGGGTAACACAATTGGGTTACTTGATTTCCATCTTGTGGCCGTAATCAAGAAAGCCCAATGAGCCTTTGATTAAAGCCATACTCCATCTTCGCACGGAATGATCAACGGATTTACACTCTAATTAACCGAGTGAAGTCCATTTTCCGTTGCTCATTAGAAAGAGTAGTGTGCATTGGTATAGGAGCTGCACAGCCAAGACTCCTCCGTGATTAAGAAGCTGCAAGAGCCTAAACCACGGTTTATACTCAGGTGCCTAGGCAAACGAGTTGTGGACATTGCTAAAGAAGTTGTCCAGCGAGACTCCTCTCTGATTTTGCAGCCAGAGCCCTATCCATCTGGTTTTACGGCCAGTGCCTATCCCTCTGGTTTTACGGCCAGTGCCTATCCAAGTTTATCCTCAATTGCCGATAGGGATGGTCACGGGTTTTTCACGGGTTTTATGTAGTCGCAACGTTGAGCTCAACTGTAGAATTTTTTCGAGCCCAAGAGCAAGTGAATGAGTGAAGAACTAACCAAGTTACAGCCTGAACAAGTTTGGTGCCCAAAATAGCAACACCACCGGCTTAATCCACCAATTCAGGTCCGAAAACCCGCGGGTCTGTACCCGCGGGTTTGAAATCAGTATCACAGGTCCTGTGACATGGGATTGTGACCATTAGACCCCAAACTTGTTTAACTCATAACTCAGTCAGTTCTTCACTGATTCACTTGCTCTTGGGCTCAAAAAAATCCTACAGTTGAGCTCAACGTCGTGATTACATAAAACCCGTGAAAAACCCGTGACCATCCCTAATTGCCGAAACAAAAGAGTTGCACAGGTGACTGAGGTAGCTTAAAACCACCAGTCATTGCACATGAATTAACCTCGACAAGGTAATTCAATTCAACCAGCAAACAATATCTGTGCCCCTCGCGGTGGGCTCCAGATGAAAGGCTTTGCCTCGATCCGTCTACAGCTGGAGTACTGCTGATAACATGGACCAACGAGTGGAATGCAGCAGTACGAGCCACAACCACTAACCGAATCCACATCCTTGTTCCCCCGGTTGCACAAGCTTAGACGTGCCGACGAGTATTCATGCATTTTAGACTTCTTCACAAAACTGTGAAGGAGTAGAAAAGGGACACAGATACTTCAGTTCGACTGGTTGAAGCCCTTAATCAAGCGCTCAGAACAAGAGCACTTGACTAATGGCGTGCAAGACTGTTGTGGTGGGATTAAGACCCTCTCTTGGCATAGCCAACCGAGTGCGTCAATCCAACAACATTTTAGATACCAAGCTTCACAGCTATCAAATCGTTTAAGGTCCATTCTGACCGATCCAATATCCCAAATATAAGCCTTCCAAGGCTACTGATGTTTAAGGTCCCTTTCGACCGTATCCCATAATCCCAAGTAATAAGCCTTCCAAGGCTGCTGTAGTGGTGCCGTGTTCTCAATCCAAATTCCAAATCCCTTCACACATCTTAATCACGATCCCAAATTATGTGTTTTACTTCCACCGAAGGCAAGACATATTAATCACATTGTGCAAACGAAGCAAAGCTCTTAATAGAACCAGTCCAGGATCACAAGCACGGACTACCCGTTGTAACACAAGCCCTAGATCCAAGTCTCTTAATTGAGACCAGGACCTAGCTCCTGTGCCACCCCAATGTTAGTGCCACAAGCACTAGATCCAAGTCTCTTTATGAGACTGGGATCTAGCACCTGCGCCACCACCACTGCAGTAGTGCATCCATGCTAGAACTGCCCTCCTTATATACTGTACATTTACGCTTACACTACTCTAATTACACTACCTGAGTAAGCTAAAGATCTGCCATTTAACTCCTTGTTTCCGATCGGTTGTCTGACTCGACTGAACTTCCAAGCCAAATAGTGTTGTCCTGCCCTTCGGACCATTGGATTCAGAAAGCGCTGAGTCTCCCATTTCTGTAGACACCCAGAACTCCCTAATCCGCCAAGTGGTTCCCAAGATATAACCTCGTCAATTCCTGATCAAGCCAAGAACCCAATTTGGGACGGTAACAGAGCTGAACCAGTTTAACGGTTAAAGTCCCTTGATTAACACCTTCAGATTCAAGGAGCGTTGGGTATCAGCTTTCTGTAGATACCCTAATCTCCCCGAACCGCCCAGTAGTTGTTGAGATATACACCAATGAAGCCTTGCCCAGGTCAAGAACCCATATTGGGATAGCAACATTGATCGGTGATTATCATGTGTCCAGACACGTCCCCAGAATAGTCCAAATCAACCACAACAAGGTGATTAAATCCCACAGATCTATCTCTGCTGATAGACACTTGTTCTTCAGAGTGGATGTTTAAGTTCCCTGATATTTGTTGGCCCCACAGAGCCTTAATCAAGCGATTATAAGGACTCTATTATTAAACCCATTGAATCGAGCCTTAATCAGTATGGGAGGTTCTGATTAATGTTCTCTCGGGCAGGCTGATTAAGCCCTCATGCAGGATGTGCCTGATTAACCATTCGGGACTCATGTTAACCCTGGAGATGTACATCTAACTTGGTAATGCACAGGAATCCCAACATTAGCGAGATTCCAGGCAAGGCCAGATAGCCTGCTTATCAACGCCCTATCAGCGGTTGCATATTGCTAGTACGTTGTAGAGTGTGTTGTTAGAAGCCTATAAATCAAACTTGTGTTTGTTCAAACCTGCTGGTCGCATACTACGGCCCGGACCTGAACTCACAAAGAGAAGCACTTAGATCTTTGGAGGTAGATTGGTTGTGGTTGGTTGTTCTGGGTGTTTGTTCGCAATACCTATCAATTAGCTATTCCTAGTCATATAAGAAGTGCACCGTTTCAGCGCTCTCTGATCGGCCTATTTCCGATCCCTGTCTTATTTCCGTAGGCATCACTGCTTATTTCAGAAAGACTTGGGTTGTATTTGGATGATAAGTGAGTTGTTTGGGTTTAGTTCAGAGCACATTGTTCACCATCTCTAGGATGGAAAGGGGAGTCCCATTCACTTGGACAGAAACTGGGATCGGGGTGCGCCTCTCGCTACTACTTCTGAATTCGGATATATTGACAGTATCTGAATACAAGAGGGCGTAATGATTAGGGGACACGCATTGCTCACTTGGCTGGGGACGGAAAACCCGTCAGGTCTGCATCCTCATCAATTGACTGGATCCCCAGAAGCAAGGTGTACTGCTGGATGATCTCGTCAAGATTGTCTGTGTACCAGATGTCAGAAATGACGGGGCACTCTCAGGTGAGATGTACAGGAGCCCCACAGTGGAAGCAGGTGCATGGACCTGGCCGGGCCTGGGTCTAGTCGACATCCACTGGAATGACTGCCGGAAGAACGGGCACCAGGGCTTGCATGAAAGAGACTGGAACACATATAGGCACCGGGACAGGGAATACACCCACCACACACAGCCGAGGTAAAGCAGCCAGAAGACAGGCCGGAGGGTTTCTGGTCCAGGCATGGCTGACCACTTTGTACTGCCAGAAGGCATGTACACACCATCCGCTGTAGTCAGTGAGGTCAGGGGCATCATAATCACGATGTTGATTCATGGGTTGAGGCCGGAGTGGTACTTGATGACCTGGACAAGTGTGTTGAAGAAGAGGGATTTGCCTGGTGCGTAGGTTATCAGATAGGGTTGGTAGTCCATGTAATGGTAGGCTGAATGCGAGGAATGAAATATGGGAATTGGTCCCGAGCCGTAGAGTACGAAAGTGGCGGAAAATCAGAGTAAGAATGTGAAGGAAGTGGCGTGTGAATAGGGTGAGGTTGTGCGATGCGAATTCTGGGGTATTGGTGGCTAAACAGCCCACTGGCAACTTTATGAGTAGGGGGCAAGGTGCCTCGGTGGTAACTCTGGGCGAGAGCCCTGCACTGGCCGCATAGATTGTGGTACGAGTCTAAATTCGATGATCTGGCACTATTTACAATACAAATAGATGATGTAACGTAAATAGGGGTAAATGTAAAGTAAAATCGAAACCAACGTTGTCAGGTGTATAAATTGTTATACACGAGGTTCTCCGGAATTGGCTTTGTTCGGGAGTTTCTCATAAGTTCGAAAAATGGGTTGTGAAGTTGAAAGTGGGGAAAATCTCTTTAAAATAAGAGTTTATAAGAAAGGTGTTGGGTGACTAACAGAGGCGAAAAAGGGTCTAGACTGGGGCTGTGAAAAGGTCACAGGCGTAAAAGCAACTCCGGTTCGAGTTGCTTGTAAGGGTTTCGAGTTACTGGCGCTGGGTGGAGGAAGACAAACACAGGACGTTATAGATTCCAGCTATTCGTTTTACAAACACAAGAGCTTCACGGACTCAGGCTGTTTGTACTTTCTTGGAACTGGCGGCGGATTATTGGAAAAACAAGCACGGGAGCTTCACGTACTCAGGCTACTTGTTTCTTTACTGGACGGCGGATTACTGGAAAAACAAGCACAGGAGCTTCACGTACTCAGGCTACTTGTTCTTTACTGGACGGTGGATTACTGGAAAAACAAGCACAGGAGCTTCACGTACTCAGACTACTTGTTCTTTACTGGACGGCGGATTACTGGAAAACAAGCACAGGAGCTTCACGTACTCAGGCTACTTGTTTTATTACTGGACGGCGGATTACTGAATGGCGGATTAACTGGCGGCGAATTTACGGGAGCACAGGATGGGAGCAAAGCTTCTACCTGCTTATGCATTCACACTTTTTAGAGGGCAAGATTTTTCTATGATTCCTACAGAGTATTACAGTGTGTATTTATACAATTTTGAGTCTATGATGTCATCTGTTTCTATTTTGACAATGCTGTCCTTGGCTTACTTTTCCCACTAACTTAGCCCCGTTGGCTTAACCACAGCACTGGTTTGCACAGCTGTAAGTCTGTTGGCTTGTCAATAACACTGCTCTGTACTGCTTTAGACTCGTCAACTTGACTATAGCACTGCTTGGCACAGCTGTTCATTTAATTTAGGCTTGCTGGCTTGACAACAGCACTATTTGTAGTGCCCATGCTAGCTCCTAGTTGACATATGGACGTTGCTGTGCCAGGAGACTTGTACTGAAGTGCGCAGCCGTAAGGCTGTGCAGTCTGATAGGCTGGTTCTAGTTGTCCTTTCGATGTTGCTGTGTCTATGGTGCAGCTGTAAGGTCGTGCAGTCTGTTTCCCATTATTTCCTAGCCTTTTCTAATTTGGCTCTGACTCTCTTTTATCTCCAAACAGTTTTTGGAGATGACAACGTGCAGATGGATTTCCACACGTCGGCCATACAACCCCTCCACAGTGTCTGTGTAACTGGCTGTCGCAGCCAGCTCCTCGAAATTGTCTGTGTACCAGTAGACATCACTGGAGCCCTGGAAGTACAAGGAGGACTCAAGATTGACAAGGACTTGGTCCTACTCGTTCTCCTCTCAAACCGGAGGCAGAACTCAGCCTCAAATCCAGTCTGGGTGGGGAATGGGAATGAAACGGCCAACGAACATCGCTTGATCCACTGAGTGGCTGCATCCTTTGATATGAAGGACATAGCAAACCCCGGACAAGTTTCCCTGCGAGACATGCCTGTCTACCATGAAGGCCTCCAGAACCAGCTGGAAGTAGGTGAGGATGGAGTGGAGAAACATCTGTCCTTGTGTCTGGTCGCTGTTGAAAACACCTGTAGGGTTCGGCTGAAGGGCCAATTTTGTGGCTGGGTGAAGGGCTGAGAAGCCTGGACCCAGCGCCGGAGCCGGAGTGGGAGGGGTGGGGGCAGGCGGATTTGGTGTGTTGGGCATTAGCCATAGGAGCATCTCTTGGATGCTTAGGAGAAAGCCTTTAATGGCAGTTAGCCTGTTCATGGCATCAGAAGCCGGGTTTGAAGCGGAGGCGCTCAGGACCTTGGGTTTCACAGTGCCAGAAGCAGGCAACTGGTCCATCAGAATGGAGGAGGTGTCGAGATTTGAAGTAGTGGAGGATGGAGCACTAGAGTAGTGGTCCGAGTCTATACCTGCACCAAACTTCCCAATCTCGACTGGTTGATCCCTTGGATCCTTTCTTCTGCTGTAAGGGCAACCTTAAGCTCAGCAGAGTGCGTGGAAACTAGCGGGAGAGTCTGAAGTATAAATATAGTCACTAGAATACAGGAGCAGAAACACTATGCACCTAACAGGGGAATCCGAAGAGAAGAAAGGATGGGGATTCCTATGCTAGGCAAAACTTTATATACTAACTAGTAGCTACCCAGTAACACGTGTCTGTAGGTATCTACAATGATCCCCAGCTTGATCACATAACACATGCCAGTGCAAGCGGACAGATGTTCCCGATGCTTCAGGTGGAGTGGACAGATAGACAGATGGAGTTCCAGACAGATGGGCTGACAAACACTTGGGCACAGTAGCAGCTGGAGTGACAGACAGAAAAGTTTCTGGAGTGATGGACGGAAAGGCGGCCAGAAGGGCAAAAGCGGCTGGAGCAGGGGTTCCCCTGACAGTTCCCCTCTTCAGTAGGATGCTTCTCCCTGCTGTCTGCACCACTGTTGAGCTTGCTTTTTTTTTTTTTGGATTTGCAGCCGTTGTCCTCCACATAGCCATCTGTTCCCAAACAGGTCCATTTGTCCCCGAGCCTGGGACTCTCTGCACTGCAGAGTACCACGGATGAGCCACCCCCTTCAAAGGTCAGGTTGGTGCCATTGACACTGGGGGCAAAAAAGAACACATATGAAAACCATATGCGCCAAATGCATATGGTCTGCAGGTAAAACAAATGTCACAACGTTGCCTTTGACAGACAAAAGGCAGCTTTGTTGCAGGCTTTGTGCTCCTGTGTGGGGGAACAAAGCCTGTGCCAAAGGCAGCCTTTGAAAGTCTTTTTCATTGGGCATCAAATGCAGACCATGCGCATTTGATGCATATGAAGATCATATGCATCAGTAATTGCCCCCAGTGTGAGGCCCTGGTCTGGTATGGAATAGTATGGAGGCTGGACTCGGGACAATCTGAAAACAAAACTGGTGTAAGAACATGTTCATATAACTGGAAGGAACTTACACAACACCTCTCAGGCATAATGCTCAACACTGTCTGCGGTGTCAAGGAATTCCTTGACATAGGGAGTCTTGAAAAATAGACAAGGGATATCCAATGTCTCAATCAAGCCCAATGCTGCCTGCCGACTGAGAAGTATGAAGGTCCTACTGATACAATTGAGCGGGTGGCCCTGATTTTGAGTGTGCATGTTGTCCCAAGTCAACCACATCTGAAGATAATTCACAGGTGGCTTGTCCACTACCCGTACACAAGAGAGGATGGCAGCAGGATGGTATGCAAGAGCGAAGAGCAAGGTGGTGCAAAGCTGGGTCATATTCATCTCCTTCGCTGCATTTTTAATATCTTTTCTGTCCAACCAACCTGTTTCTCCCTGAACCTGTTGTCAGTTCCACCAAAGGTGCACTCTAAGAATACTCACATAAATACTAGCTCTTCTATTGTTTTCCGGTTCATCCAAGGATTGTCCTGAAGCAGGGTGAATGAATGCTGAGGAACAAAATAGTATGTCATACCATCAGCCGGCCTGAAGGGCATAGACAAAGAGCTCCAGATTGCATCTGGAGGTGTTCCTTGATTGACTGTGGGTGGATTTGAAAAGATATACGCCTCGGCATTGTTCAGTGTGCTTTGTGTCATTGACACTTTCCTATTGAACTCCTTGATGCTTCTGGAAAATTGGATGAGTTTATTGACTGTTTCAGTGTTGCACTGAGCCTCAGGGCTAATGGCAAATGTGGGGTTGGCGGCCAACTTTTCTGGGTTGAGCGTACCATTTGGATTTCCCAATGTAGCCATGGGATAGAGGCTTGGGAGAGGTATTCTGGACGACAGACACAGATGGAAGGTGAGAGAGGGATCTGGAGGTCTTAGACCCGAGGTAGGAACAAGGTCCCAGAGGTACAGTGATGTGCCAAGGCATACTGGAGGGAATGGAAGGAAGAGCTATGAATGAACTGAAGAAAGAACCGAGGAAGGAACCGAGGTATCCGGAAGGATAGAGCCAAGGTGGAGTAGGAATGGAGTCCCAGAGGTACAGCGATGTGTCAAGGTGTACCGGAGGGAATGGAAGGAAAGCAACCAGAAAGGATGCAACCATGGATGAACAGGGGAATGACCCAGGCGGAGGATTGCCAGAGCCATGTGAAAAAAAAAAACAAGGCATCAGGATTGATGGAGTCGAGGCAGATGGAGTTCCAGAGTGGAGGTGGACAGAGTTCCAGATGGAGGGAATGAATCCAGAATGGAAAGGAAGTGGTTGACTTTTATCAATTGACCGGTGGGATAGAGGCAAGTCGTCAGACATTGGCAGTTCATCCATCCAGATGGATCATGTGGACAGATGGATGGAGTTGAGACAGCTGAAACAGAACCATACCAATAACTTCATGTTGAAGATCTCTGCAGGGATGTTCTCAAAATGGGTCCCAACTGCCTCACCAAGAACTACTCGGATGACTTCCACACTGACTACCAACTGGAGTTTATAGCCGCCATGTGGACCCACATATATCTTGAATTGCATCTATTTTTATTCCTTTCTGACCATTTTGTAGCTTGCATTCCAGATTGAACAGTATTCCACTGGTCACCTGGTGTTGTGCTGCTTCACAGAGGAAGACCAGCAGCCTGCCTACAATGGAGCCGTTAAACTCCTGCGCAAAATAAAAAAAGAGCAGCCTTACCACTGGAATAAGTGCCAAGTTGAATGGGAAAAGTGGTCTAAGGTGGTGTTGGCAAACAACAGCCAGTCCTACAAGTTTTTGGTCATTGGAGCAACTTTTGATTGACTGGCGGCCAGCATTTGCACTTGTATTATCGCGAATTCAATATTTTCTGCTTTTCCAATACTTTTTTGGGGGATTTGCTACTGGAAATTAAGCTCCCCACATATGATACAACAAAATACGGTTCGAATACGCGAAATGCAACGAAATACAGCAGAATACAGTGAAATACAGTGAAATAAGGCTGAAATACGATTGACTATGTAGACAGGCTGCCAAATGCAGGGGAATATGTAAACCCTCGCCAAATATGTGCCAATACAGACATCAGCCCTCAAATATGTGGCTCTCACCAGAGGGGAACCTTCATACAGGGAATACGGCAACTACACTATGTAGGACTACAAAGAGGTATGTACCTGACCCAGGTATTGCCAATGCAGGCAGTTAAAGGCAAATCTGAAGAGGCCATTTCATTTGGAATGCTATTGTAAAAATATAATCTGTATTTCCTGTTGCAGAATAACGCGCTGAACAAATTCTCACTTTCCTGAGTTTGATACAAGCCCCTTCTCAGAAGGCGTGCTTCTGCACGTGCTGGTCATGTGGGACTGAGAGGGCGGCTTGATTCGAACCTACTATAGGGCTGAGGATGAATCCAGCATATGTAGTGCAACAATTAGGCTAGAGAAACACAGGGCCTATTCATCAAAAATTTTCACAAGTCCCTTTCTTCTCTCACCCTCATCCACCACACTTTTCAAGCCCTCCCCGTACGTGTTCATATGTTCCTTATCTTGTATCTGAGGTGAGTCAGTTCCTCATACAGTATATGTGTTCCTACCTTGGCATTAGACGGGAGTGCTATCTTCTGCCTTTTGGTGACCTCTCACTATCTTGCTACTGTTACCAATCTCATACATACGACTACTCATGATGCATGTACTGTCTCGATATGTAGGGGAGCAACCGACCGAGGACCGTGACATACCTGTTGCCTCTTTTTCAGGCAACGGAGGCCACCGTGAGCGTGACCGTTGCCTCAGAAGGCAACGAGAAAAAAAATTATTCCTGCAGAAATAGACCAAATACGGAATTTCTAGCACTTATCTAGTGCCTCCCGAAGAGAAATACTGATTTCATGACTTTCCCGACCTATTCCCAAGGCCAGGATTTTTTTTCGGATTTTTTTCGTCAATGTCACGGTTTTTTCGAAGCAACGGAGCTCACCGTTACCGTGACAAAGGCAACGCAACGGACGGTCCGTTACCGTGACCGTTGCTCCCCTACACATAGAGACAGTATCCCTTGTATTGTGTGAATATAATGAGCTGCTACGAAAGGAAAGCTACTGGAAAAAAAACCCCGGAAAAAAGGCGCCTCGAAAAGACTGATAATAGCCTTGCCCCTTCGGGATTTGACGTGAAATCGTGTCCAACGTTGAAAATACATTGGCCAGAGGAGGTTGGTTTGGCATCAAATCATTGCCTCGCCAGCATTTTGATCTCCAACCCTCATTCTGGGGTGCGGGCTAAACGGTGGTGTACCCTTCGAGTTCTTAGATGAAAGATGGTAACCCGTGAATTGCATTTCATTCCAAGTACCTAGGTAGTATCCAATGTCCGTGTCCAGTGGCGATCACACATCAACACAACACCGGGAGAAAGGAACGAGCAGGATACACGGTCCGAATCATAAGTAGAAGGAGAAAAAAACCATGGACAGAGAATCCGAGTTGTAACTAATGAGGCGAGCAATAACAAGTATATGCATGGATAGTGAGTTGGCAGTGGTATGGCATTGCGTTCCGTCGAGAGCATAGGTATACGAGGAAAGGAAAAGGGCGGCCAAGGCACCACGAAACTGGGCGCAGCGCAGCCTACATCGGCGATCCACACACCATCATCTCCACCCTACCGCCCACACGCACGAGGAATCTCGACGCCGCCTCAGTCGCGTCGCTCGAAAAGCCCGCGCCCGCATACTGCATAGTAGCCGACGGCCTTTTTGTGTGAGGTCTACTTGCTGCTGGACACGGCGCGGCGCGGCTGGGCACAAGATCGGGGGTGTAGGAAGGCGTTGACGCGGGGACGCAGAGTCCTCGCTTGCGGCGGTGGGGCGATGCCAGGCGTGGTCATCATGTCCGCGCGCCCTCGGCGTCGTTGATGCGCGCGCGCTTGAGCGCAGACCCTGTGTCCCTCGTATCCGCGCCCCGCTCGTCCGTGTCGCGCTCCTCCGAGTGTCCCTTCGCAAGCCGGGGGCTCGGCTCCACGGTGCGCGCGCTTGTGGTGCGCATGCGCGGCCGCGTCCACCTTGAGCTTGTCGACCGAGCGCTTGCGCCTCGTGCCCGGTACCACCCACGCCGCCGCGCAAACTCCCCGCCGTCCCCATCCTCCTGCTCGTCTTCGTCCTCGTCCCTGCCGCTCATGGCACACTGGGCACCGTGGCGGCGACATGAGTGTGCGCCTAGGTGCAGGTGTCGAGCGGTGGGACCGCGCAGAGGATCGTCGCGGTGGTCTGGGATGCGATGGACGCGGCGTGGGCGATGGAGAGTACTTGCGCTGCGCACGCAGGTGGGGCTGGGGACTGTACCGAGGTACGTGCAGGCAAGGGAGTCAAGCGGTGAGGGCAGATCTGCGCGTTGCAGATGGTGGACGGGACGAAAGTGGCGTGGATGATGGGGAAGAGCTGCAGCGTGTGCTGCGTACGCTGGTGGTGGTGCGCGTCATACTCGTGCTGAGCGACAGGGCCTGGTTTGAGCAGACGGTGGGGCGGCACTGAAGACAGTCGCAGCGGATGGGTAGGCGGCGCGTATGGCGTGCGCGATGGCGAACGACTGCCGCCGGCTCTGCGTGCACTGCTGGTCGTGCCAGTCGTGTTCGTGGTGCGTGCCAGGGGCAGGGTTAAGCGGAGGGATCGGACGGCACTGAAGTTGGCCAGGACACGCGGGGAGGCGATGAACGCGGCGTGCGCGGTAGAGGGCGGCTGCCGCAGGTGCTGGGGACGTCGGTGTTGTATTGGCGATGCGCCCAGCAGCATGCGTCAAGGTGCAAGGACGCTGGACAATGGTGGCGTATGTGAAGGCGACGAAGGCGGCGCCGGCGATGAAGAACGACCGTGCGCGTGCTGCGGAGGCGGAACGTGTTGCGGGTGGTATTGAAGAGCGTGGCAGGCGCGGACAGTACACTGGTCAAGAAGGTCGCGCAGCCCGGGGGCGCGACAAAGGCGGCGTGGGGACGACGAGCACGGGCGTCACACGCTGCCTGTGCGGCTGGCGGTGTGGGTCAGGGCTCGGGTGTGCGCGGGCGTGACGAGTGAGTTCACGAAGCCCGTGGCACGCGTTTCTCCTCGTTAGTGTCGCTGGATGCGGGCTGGGGCGGTATTCGCGTTGGCGGCGCCGGCGGAAGAGATGTCCGCCTCGGAGCGGGCTCGAGGGTGATGTGCGGCGGTGCGAGCGGCCCAAGCTCTGCGCACGCTCGGGCCCCCCGCTCGGATCCGCGAGTCCACTAGACAGCTTCGGGGTGAAGCTATGTGAATGTGTATGTACGTGCCCTGGCGACATGCCACCTTGAAGAACGAGTCAGTGACGATTCGTTATGCAGGGAGGATGAGGAAGGCCAGCACGGAAGAACGGCAAAGGCGCCGCGCGGGGGAAAGAAAGATAAAGTAAAAACGAAATCGCACGGCACTCACACTAACCCTGGGGACCAGCATCGGCCGATCGGAAAGCGGCATGTTTGACGGTGTTTATGCACCGCTAAAAGTAGGTTTTCCATGTTCCTTCGTGTTCTGGCTTCCACACGCATGCTACTGACTCGGTCTTGCGGCACGAAATGATGATTTTGCTCATATCTGTCGATTCCCACAAAAAACAATGCAATTACACTGAAAAATAAATAGAATAAGCATCAAAATCTTCTCAGTTGTGGTCATCTTGTTCCGAAAACCCATACTCATCTACAACCATGTCCTCAGCAGCAATATCGGCGTTTTCAGAAGGTGTGGAATGGACCAGCGCTCTGATAAGAGGATAAGGAATTATGAACCATTTTTTGAATCACTTACAGCCTGGCCCTTGCGACTTCCCGTTCCCAAGCTTGCAAAACCAGCTCCCGCTGCACAGCTACAGTGGCCATGTCTTTCCGGTGCTTGTTCCCGAGCTCCGCATCCTTCAAAATATCTTTGTAGACGTGTAGCTGGTCCTTCAGTCGCGCCGATGACATCGCTTGGATCTTGCTGATGTCGAACTCGAGTGCCATGGACGTCAATCTAGCAGCCGCCGACTGCTTCCGTGATGCTGTTTTTTCCCGTCGCTTCGTGGCTTTCTCAGCCTTCTCTCGCTGAAGCGCTGCCCACGCTCACCTGAATTTTGCCCGACGTCCGCTGGCGCTGTCCTTCCGAACCTCCCTCATGACACACTTTTCCACCGCCGCATCGCAGAATTTCTTGATGAAGGCGGTGTTATTGCGCTTGGCCCGCGTTTGGTTAGAAAATGAGTTGGCGGTGCTACTGGGATGGTGGTGCATATGGACACGGTATATTCCGAGCATGTGGTCGCTGCAGTCATTTGTTGAAGGGATGAATACTGTTGCGTGCTGTTCCGGAGTCAGACGATCAAAAGTGCCGTCAATGTGAAACTCTGGTGTGAACTGATTCCATCCAGTCTCGGTGCCAGAGAACATGCTCAAGATCGCCCAGAGGAGTGTTTTCGGAGTTGTTCCTGGAGGCAAGATGTTTTCAGGCATTAGCAATGGATATCTGCTTTGCAGTTGGCCGAGGCATGAGAAAGTGAAATCTGGACAGTATAACTGTCAAAATGGTGATCGCACTGCGCCGCCTGCTCCGGTACATTCGCCGCCTTCTCCGCCATTTCCAATTCCGTATCCTAACTACGCCTTCTATGACTCATATCCTTACATATATATGCCTCCTATCAACGTATTCCGTAGCTTGCCTGTATCCCCACAACGCCCACTCCTTCGGCCTCGAATATACCTTCGCTTGCTGCATCTCGTGTGACCTGAATCCCCAACAGGTTATGGGCCGCCGCGCCGCATCCTCTGCTTCATTTTAACATCGCTCTCCCCTTGATTCATTCTCTGGCCTGTGTTGCTCGCCACCTACCGAAACGTACCCGCACGTCGCGCCTGTGTTGCTTGCCGCTGACTCAACCGTAACTGAACTGTAACCGACCGAGGCGCCTGTGTTGCTTGCCGCCGACCCGTACCGTAACCGAGGAGCCTGTGTTTGCCCGCCGCCGCTCGAACCGTAACCGAACTGTAACCGAAACGATGGACCCGAAACCGACTGGAGATGTGAAAGGTGGAATGAAGTTGTCTGACCTTGTGGTGTATGACGACTGGGAGTTTGAGACGAGAGCCGAACTACGCCGGAGAGGTGTGTTGCCAATTGTTTTGGGCGACGAACCGCGGCCGCTGGGGAGCAGTGGCAGTAAGGCCGTGAAGGCCTGGGTCGTACGGCGGGATGTTGCGACTGCGACGATCATTGGGAGGCTGGATCCCTCCCAGTTTGCGCACATCCGGGAGTTCGAGGAGGACCCTGTGGGGATGTGGGATAGGTTGAAGGAAACGCACCAGGGCTCAATGGGTGGGGTAGTCGCCGTGTGGAAGAGGCTGCATGGGTTGCGCAAGTCTGGTGATCCCGGGACAATGCGTTCTCATATCGCAACTGTCCGCGGCCTCGCAGAGAAGCTCGGCCGGCTCTACAACGACAAACCCTCAGATGCGCAGATTATTGCGACCCTCCTCATGTCTCTTCCCCCATCCTACGACACACTCATCATTTCGCTTGACTCGCACGCAGAGAAGGACGACCTCGAGTTCGTCATTGGGCGTTTTTTGAACGAAGAAACTCGACAGGAGAACGCGCTCTCCTTGCCTGGAATCAGCGACCCTCAGCCAGTCGCATTTGCTGCGCGCACGATCCGGGACAAGTCGCGCATCACTTGCTGGAAGTGCCAGAAGCTTGGCCATTTCCAGAGCGAGTGCTCGGAGCCTGGGCCGCTTGCTCCTGTCCCCCCCCGCGACGTTGTCGCCAACGCTGCTCATACTACTGAGTACTACTTCTGACCATTGGCTCAGTGGGAGCATTTCTTTTATGGACATTTACTTCTTCTCCGACTCATCATTAATTGTTTCAGGCGGCGCGTACGCTCAGTGGGAGTGTCAAAATGGTGATTGCACTGCGCCGCCTGCTCCGGTACATTCGCCGCCTTCTCCGCCATTTCCAATTCCGTATCCTAACTACGCCTTCTATGACTCATATCCTTACATATATATGCCTCCTATCAACGTATTCCGTAGCTTGCCTGTATCCCCACAACGCCCACTCCTTCGGCCTCGAATATACCTTCGCTTGCTGCATCTCGTGTGACCTGAATCCCCAACAATAACAATGCATGAAAGTGTGGTGGACGAAAGCAGTAGCTGGAAGGCAGACAGAAAGCTCAAAGTAGCCGGGCTGGAAGGTAAACATGTCCCGAATATTGAATGTCACACTTGTCACCGAAGTGACCGTACGCGTTTGATACGCCCACGCAAAATGCCTAAGGCTTCTTCAAATCCTTGTAGATCGTCTGACTCCTGCAGTGAAAGCGGTGGGGTTTTAATCACCCTACCCCGCTATCAGGCCGGATTTTTTTTGTTTCAGCCTTTGGGCTTTGGAAATATGTGAACTTCCGGCAAGTTCTGTCTCATTTTGTCTATCAGTTCAAAATCAAGAATCTGGCCTGACTACGGTACTCTATAGCTAATTTAATGACGACTTCCTCTTCGGTGCTAAGGGATTAAAGGAGCGGATAAAAAGCCTTAACCTATTCAAAAAGGGAACCGGCCGCTCCAGCGAGCCAAAGAACGACAAAGCTGCCGCTTTCCGATCGGCCGATGCTGGTCCCCAGTTACTAACCCCTCGCCAGCAACGGCGCCGACAAACTAGCATTGTTGGTGCGATGGTGCGTATACGACGTCGCAGTTGTCCACGCGCTCCCACTCAGAGGCGTACCCGCGCATCGGCTGAGGCGTGTTCCCGTCGGTCACGAAGCTGACATGGTGTTTAGCCTCAGTCTCGGTACGTGTACTTGCGGCGCACGATGGGCAAACGCGAGCATGGATCTGCGGATAGAAATAACATTAGACCAGCACAAAGACGGAGTGAAAAAACACCGAACAAGCTAAGTATCGTCGAGATGTCCCCGGCGCGAGGAACGAAGGTGCAATGCCCGACACGGATAGTGAAGCGTCGAGGCTCCGCATGCAACGCGGAGCAGTGTGATCCGAGCAGTTTGAAAAGCTGCTACTTGTAGTGAGAAGAGGACAAAGGTCGAGGAAGCATAAGTGCATATGACATCACGCCAAAAGTCCGATCCCAATACGGACGGAAAGCACGTGACTGATCAATCCGCGTTTCAAACCAATGTCGCCCCTGAACGTAATGCCAGTCGCTCCATCTCTCTACCCACACGCCTCACAATGTCTAGAGCGCAAGGATCTCGTCGATGATCCTTCTTTCGTCGAGGCGCTACGCTATCAGAATCAGCTGGCGAGAGTTACAGCTCAGGTACGTGTTACAGCATTCTTTCTTCCCCGTCCTTCTCAATCCTTCCCATGCAGAGCTTGAATGCCGATCGTGCAGACGGTTCTCTTGTTCCCTTTGCAGTCGTTGCTTTTCCCGACGGCCCCCTACCGTCATCCTAGAATTGATCCAACACGCGCAAACCTGCACACACACCGATTTGATCCAATGTTCTGTGCGTGTACCCAAACTCGATTTCGCCCCTTGCTCGGGGCTGCTAACCCTCACAAATGGCGACAGCGAAATTGGTGCTCCGATATCATCGCAGCGCTAGTCGAAGAGGCCTTGAGTTCAGGGTGGTCTCTCGTGAACACACTTCAACTCTAAGAAACTCGTACGTTGGATGAACTGAATGTTTTTGCTTGCACATATCCGTCCTTAGTATATCTATATCTTGATGGTTCGCTGTGTGGGATAGTGACATTTCTTGTGGATCGGCCAAGTTGCAGGAAACTCGGAGGCATCGCAACATTATTTGAGGCTTCGAATTTCCGCTGTAAACAGCTCTCATCGCCGAGCCGCGAGTTCCAAAAACACTTCGCGTTCGAATTCACGCATTGCGGAACATGTCTGTAATGGAGGCAAGATGGAGGGAGGAAAAGAGACAACAGATATTGAGAGCCGTTGGCTTGATTCTTTGCCGCAATTACGAATCTCCTCGGAAATTATGAATGGTCAAGGCCTCGGCCTTTTCGGCCTTCCATTCCGTTCTGTCCTTCCTTGGGTAATTTCCTCTTTTATGTACCCGCCAATTAAATGAGGTATGGTTTTTTATCCCCATCCCACCCGCAGTCGCCGAATGTTCTGCTTCTTCACAAGTCCGAAATTAAAGCAGGGTGTGATGGGGCGGATTGTCACCGCGGTAGACATGTATAAAAGGGCAAAGCACACACGAGAAGGCATCACACACCAGGGAAAGCAAACTTTTGACCTAGGTCAAAAGGGTAACCAATATTAGTTGTTTCAGTAAACAAAAAAAGAAGGATATACTTGATGTCTTGATGTAGTACCAAACTGACCCCGAAAGAGTAAGTGGCAAATGCCCTATTGGGGACGACTTTTACTCTTAGTTTCAACAAAGTACAAAAGGACTGCCGAGAGGTGAACTCTCAGGAGCCCAGTCAGAGAGAAAGAGACCATATGTATTCAAAACTGCTGAAAGACATGCCGAAACAACTTGTTTCAGCAATGCTTTCAGCTGTCTTGAAACAAAGAGTTTCATCAATTTTCCTTTGTCTTTAAGATGAAACTCTTTGTTTCAAGACAGCTGAAAGCATTGCTGAAACAAGTTGTTTCGGCATGTCTTTCAGCAGTTTTGAATACATATGGTCTCTTTCTCTCTGACTGGGCTCCTGAGGGTTCACCTCTCGGCAGTCCTTTTGTACTTTGTTAAAACTAAGAGTAAAAGTCGTCCCCAATAGGGCATTTGCCACTTACTCTTTCGGGGTCAGTTTGGTACTACATCAAGACATCAAGTATATCCTTCTTTTTTTTTGTCTACTGAAACAACTAATATTGGTTACCCTTTTGACCTAGGTCAAAATTTTGCTTTCCCCGGTGTGTCACAGACCGCGTTCGCGTTCAGTACGAGGGGCTGGATCCCAGGGGTGCTGGTGCACCCGCCGCTGCCGGCCAGCGGGTGCATGTTTCGCGTTTCGCTGCAGTTGGGGCCAATACAGAATTGCTCGACAACGCAAGCCCGCGCGCTATGCGGAACGGGTCGTCAGTTGGCATTATGGATGGGGTATTTGATATGAACCTTCCAGACGTACGCTGTGGACAATGAACGAGGAGCACGAGAGAACGGAAGCGATTGCGATCGACGCACAGAAGAACATTATGAAATAAAAGGCGACGAAGGAGAAGGGGTTCAGACAAGTGGTGACAGAAGAGAATGGGGACCTGAGAAGTGAAGGGGCGTCTTTGTACGGTTAGCGCCTTAGGATTAATACCGTATACCGTTCACTATCAACAACGCTGACCGGCGGGAATCCGAATACCAAGGGATAGCAAGGGTTCACGGCGCATCGGTGTCGGCGCCCATCAGCTCTCATCAAGCGTTTCACAACTCCATCGGCGTAAGAGCGCATTGCCCAGACTTCGATTTCTCAATCCCCATCCCTACATACTCGCCTCTGCCTCCAGCCTCGAGTGCCCAGACCTGGGCAAGAAAACACCGGGGCAGTCTGAGATATGCAGCGCATGCTAAGTATATGCGAAGGTGGCCAGCGGCCTGGATCGGTAGAAGCGTGGTGCACTTGACGGAGGTGAAAAATCTCACAAGCACGCGAGTCCCGCAGTTCCAAGTCTCAGTGAGATGAGATGAACTGCCAGGGACTTACAATATTAATAAGCATCCGACATGTCCGAGTGCATCCTCCAATCGACGCAGTACGCTGCAACGCTTCTTTGGAACCGCAAAATCCCGTTATGCTAATCTCGACGAACTCTGAGCTCATCGCGATCAAATCCACCTGGCGCTTTCAAGGTCTGCTCGGCCGGCACAACCTCCCTTCGGCGCAGACAGTCCGCCCTCGGTGTCCGGACTCAGCTTTGTCACCGTCTGAGAATTGGAATTGTAAGTCTGCGGGTAAAACTGGAAGAAATGCGCACAACATCGACTCTGCTGCGGGATGCATCCTCGTCGGGCGGGTCTATCGAGACGATTGCGGTGCGGTGGAAATCTGTGGGAAAGAATAAAAAGAAGAAGAAAACCTGGATATCAGAAAAGGTATGCGACCATTGGTGGGAGAAAGGCACGCACGGATGCCGTCCATACCCATAGCATCCGACCCAGTCAAGCGTATATCCGTACTCTCAGAGACATTAGTGTCGATCCTGTCGCGGTACTGCCGGAGGTTCAAGTTGTACAGCAACGTGAGCATATACAACGGGCCGATCAGGTAGTAAATTGCCGTCGAGACTGTGCCGCCGGTCCGGGGATAGAGTGAGTCGGAAGATTGGAGTCTTTGAATGAATTGAATGAGAAAATCGAGCGCACCATTGCTACTCTCATCCAGGATGTAATACGACACCATCGTCGCGACCGCTGCTGTGCTCGTCGTGGAGCCCGTCTGGACAGCTCCGACGACGAGGCGCTTGATCAGCCTATTCTCGCATGGTGTATCAGAAGGATCACCCATGCACAAGAGAAAGGACAGACGAGTTGGTTCTTTTGAAGGACGTCTTCATCGTGGTCAGTTTCCAAATAAGTGCGGCAGCGATCAAGATATCTGGTGCAAAAGTGAGCCCAACGCCTGGTAAGCTGAGCGGATAGTCAACCTGCAGTCGCTGTACCAGCAGCCCAAAGCGATGCAACGGTGGCCGCCTCGTCTCTCTAAATACCAAACACAAATGAGCTCCGGCCAGAGAAAAACACAGTTGTAGTACGACTCGCCGAGGAGATAGCGGCTGCCATTGTGAAATGTACAGCGATCATGATTGCGCCCACGAGCTGTGCCGCGGGTCAATGAAGTGCAAGTAAAAATTTCAATAGAACGATGCGTACCCCCAGAACAACGGAGAGTGCGAGGACGACCGAGATCTATAAGATTCTCGACCTGTGATGTTCAAATCAGCACATGTTCCGCCAAGCGAAAGAAGACGTACAAACTGTAGACGCGATAGATTAGAAAGGCGTGAACCATTGCACCAGTAAGACTGTTGGCGACTATGTAGACTGGAACCGGCCAATACTACATCAGTTCGGTGAGCGTTCCGGCTTAGCGGATTTGAATTCTACTGACTTCTCTCTGAATTGCCCCGGTCTTGCCTTGCCCAAAGGCCGGTGAGTCGGAGAGTTGCAAGAAGAAACCGTTCAGGCTATACTCACCCCAGAAAGTGACCGTCGGCTGGGGGTCGAAGGCATCAGTTGTGGTGACATCGCGGGGAGTGGTATATTGATTAGGACTTGCATAGTAAACATTCATAAGTTGTGTAACCATTGCGATTGACGAGGTGACTGTGCAGCAGAAGAGCAATCCATTGCGCACGCGCGCGTCCCCTGAGGCCGGATACCACTCCAGATACTCCCAGATCTTGCAGACCACCACGCCGTAAAGCATCATAGAGAGCCAGGAACCGATAAGAAGGGAGCTGTGACGTGCCAATTGGATGGGAATGTGCGGTACAATGAGATTCGATGACACGGATGTGGATTGCAACACACCCGATGAGATCATTGTACTGGACCATGGTGATTGTGAAATGAGCACAAAGAGGACGGTTGGGGAGCATCTTATATAGCTTCCCCGGGGCTCGATCATGCTCCTCGCTTCCTGTGTTCTACGCCACATTTCTCCTCCGGGCCCCAAAAATTTGACAGACTGAGGTGGAACTGGCACGCTAGATGCAACTCGCCAGCGTTTTCTGGATTCTTTGGGGCGTCCCCATTTCACGACCAGTCATCTCGTAGGTTTACGAGACTGTTTGATGCACTAAATACAGTTGTTCATCTGGCGACTCTCGACTTGGTTTAATTCCACTCACATGGAGTTCCACGTTTAGAATACGCCACGCAGGGTCGGAAAGGTTCGCCGGCGCCAAGGCCGCAAAGACGACGACGTTATGCAATGTTTTTTCGATACAGTCCCTCCATCGTGCGGCATCCTAGGTAAAACGACGGCTGAGGAAAAGTGGGAGGAAGGCGGCACAGGCACGCCATGGAGAGTGGAGACAGACGCAGATCAAAGCCCCAAGTCAACGATGGGAGGCCTAGGCAAAAAACGCATGCTGCAAGGGCCAGAGCGCGGATGGATAGTGCAAGACCGGGGTCGGAAGCAGGAAGCAGGAAGCAAGCACAGCGGCGGCATGGTAACAACAACACAGTGACGACATTGATCGCGGCGCGCCGAGTGCTGAAGCCCAGTGAGAAAGCCGTCGAGCCGGATCGAGCGAGAAAGAGGAAGGTCGAGTCATCAAATGGTCAATCAACATCCATCAAATTTTATCGAGCGAATTCGAGGGACTGCGAACCGTATCGCATATATCATAAATTTCACGCCGCGTATCGTCTGGGTATCGTACGACTTTTCCCATCATGAAATATTTTGGCACACGTGCCCACTTGCAAGTTGGTTGCGTCTCTTCCACCATGTCCTCTCCCACCAAGCGCAAGCCAGCCCTGAGTTCACGAAGCATATCGTCTCTGTGTCCGCACAATTTCAAGAATATTGTCACTGATGTTCTCTGACTCCTTCAAGCAACCGTCAAGCAACCTTCAAATCGCAAATTTAACTGCTAGCCCCGTCAACAGAGAATACCAGGCAAATTCTGGTCACTGGGTGTCTTCCATCAAGGTTTTGCTATTCTCGCAAGACCCGCAAGATCTCTGTTGTTACATATCAAGCTTGGGTGAAGACATTCGAAGATGGCGATGATACCTATACGCAAGCTCTTCGTACGCCGTGGCCGAAGGCTAAATCACCCAGAATATCCACGGCTATTATTTCTTGGCATCAAGGTGACATTCGCTTTCAGGGTATAATATAGGCGGTAGTGGGGCTGGAGTAGGGATTTAGGTACCAGGGTGTCCAACACTTGTTTTTTCGAATATACGTATCTTGCTTTCTCCCGGAATAGCCAGAGGTACCAGTGAAATCAAAGGGATCAATTTCATAGACCAAGCTGCATCTCCGCTCGATACTGCTTGATTTCCCTCTATGGCACTTGAAATCCCATCAAATTGAATCGAGTGAAATCGAGACATGCTGTAAATTATCGAGCCAAAACGAGTTGATCGATCTGCCACTTTCTCGCTCGATCCGGCTCGACGGCTTTCTCACTGGGAGCGCTGAAGAGCAGAATGGGCAGCGATATTTCGCCTCTAACGCTGCAGCCCGCAGCCCGGGTAGTGGTGTTAGGAGCAGACTTGTTCCCTTAGAGATACCACATACTTATAGGACGCTTAATTCCGGCCCGGTATTTACGATTCTGTCCGGAAATTACGAATGGTCAATGACTTTCCATTCCGTCCCTTTCCTTTTCGGTTAAGCAATTTGTTTGA
The DNA here is from genome assembly GCA_029282495.1 of Mycena albidolilacea. Taxonomy (NCBI): domain Eukaryota; kingdom Fungi; phylum Basidiomycota; class Agaricomycetes; order Agaricales; family Mycenaceae; genus Mycena; species Mycena albidolilacea. The sequence continues at coordinate 355,251 of JARIHO010000093.1, forward strand.
CACTTTCCTCCCTTTCCCGCTGTTGGGATTCAGAGCTTCCGGGCCCGGGTTCCTGTGTACTCGCTGGGCACTAGATTTGGTACGTAAATTCAGTAACACTGATTCAAATGTGCTTTACTGTCGTTTATTTGACTGTAGGCATCCTTCGAACAGGTATGACTTGACATGAATTTTTCCTTGCACTGACAATGACTTCATTGAGCGTAGAACGAGAGATACATCCCAGTGGCGCTCATGAGTGAGGAAATTTTCTTGAGCATTACGAAAGGTGGCGTATCTTTTCCTATCCTCATCCTCACCTACAGTTTTCGAATATGCCAATTCTTCACCGGCACGGCACATCAAGAGCGCAGAAGTACAGATGAGTACTGTAGAGGTCTGCGATGAACAGGCCGCCTCGACTACACTCCTACACGCCAACTCAGCCTACAGACCGAGCTGTAGACCATCCGAGCATTGTCGTCTCCCGCGCCCCTCCCACCGTCGAGCAAGTCTTCATCTACAGATGAATCTCAATTCCGTTCGCCTTGTCCGTCGTCTCTTGCTCAACATCGGCCTCAGATCCCGCCGTGAAGCTGTTTATAGTCCCGGCAAAAGCGGCACGTTTCACACTCTGGAAGCCCTTCCAGCCGATGTCCTGCGAATTGCCCGAGGGCTGCTCAAAGACTATCTGGCCGGGGTTGAGGTCGCACTGGATGAGGTGGCCGTTAGATGACCGTTGCAACTCCGGCCGCAAGTGACAGTTGATTGTCCGCCGTGTCACCATGTGTGCTGCTTTTCTCCTTAAGTAATACTCAGTATTCCGGCGGCTCTTCTCAACCGAAGTGGTGGGGTGAGACCCCACCGCTGGTAGAGTCCCGTAGTTTAAAGTTTCAGCGAGACAAGATGAATCCCCAGGGCCTTACAATAGTCCGAGCGCATCCTCCAATTGACACAGTACGCTGCAACACGTCTTTGGAATCCAAAATCCTAGACAAATTATCGAGCTCGTCCAGATCAACTCCACTTGGCTCCTGAAAGATCTGCGCGGCCGGCGCGACCTCCCTTCGCCGCAAAGGACCCACCCTCTGTGTGCTGGCTCAGCTTTGTCGCCGTCTGGGAATTGGACTTGTTAGTCTGCGCGGGTATGACTGGAAGGGGGGAGAAATGCGCACATCGACTCTGCTGCGGGATGCATCCTCGTCGGGCAGGTCTATCGAGACGATTGCAGTGCGGTGAAAATCTGTGGGGAAGTATGAAAATAAGAAGAGGGAAACCTGGACTTCAGCAAAAGGATGCGACCATTGGTGGGAGAAAGGTACGCACGGATAGCGTCCATGCTTATAGCATCCGGCCCAGTTAGGCGTGTATCCGTACTCCCAGAGACATTGATGTCGATCCTGTCGCGGTACTGCCGGAGGTTGAAGTTGTACAGCAGCGTGAGCATATACAACGGACCGATCAGGTAGTAAATCGCCGTCGCAACTGTGCCGCCAGATCGGATAAGGTGAGTCGGAAGATTGGAGTCTTTAATTGAATTGGATGAGAAAACCGAGCGCACCATTGCTATTGTTCTTCAGGATGTAATATGACACCATCGTCGCGACCGCTGCTGTGCTCGTCGTGGAGCCCGTCTGGACGGCTCCGACGACGAGGCGTTGGATTAGCCTATTCTCGCATGGTGTATCAGGAGGATCATCTAATATTGCACAAGGGAGAGCACAGACGAGTTGGTTCTTTTGAAGGATGTCCTCATCGTTGTCAGTTTCCAAATAAGAACGGCGGCGATCAAGACATCTGGTGCAAAAGTGAGCCCAATGCCTGGTAAGCTGAGCGGATAGCCAACCCGCAGTCGCTGAACCAGCGGCCCACAGCGTGGCAGCGGTGACTCCCTTGTCTCTCTAAATACCAAACACAAATGAGTTCCGGGTAGAGGAAAATACAGTTTTAGTACGACTCGCCGAGGAGAGAGCGGCTGCTGTCGCGATATTTACAGCGAGCATAATTGCGCCCACAAACTGTACCGCGGGTCAATAAAATCCAAGTGAAAATCTCAATAGAACGATGCGTACCCCCAGAACAACGGAGAACGCAAGGAAGACCGAGATCCATAAGATCCTCGACCTGTGATGTTCAAATCAGCACATATTCCGCTTTTGAGCAAGAAGAGCCAGGGGAAAGAAGACGTACAAACTGTAGACTCGATGGATTAGGAAGGTGTGAACCATCACACCAGTAAGACTGTTGGCGACTATGTAGACTGGAACCGGCCAATACTACATCAGTTCAGTGAGCGTTCCGGCTTCGCAGGCTTGAATTCCACTTACTTGTGTCTGAATCGCCACGGCGTTGCCTTGCGCGCAGGCCGGTGAGTCGGAGAGTTGTGGAAAGAAACCGGTTAGGCTTTACTCACCCCAGAGACTGACCGTCAGCTGGAGGTTGAAGGCATCAGTTCTGGTGACATCGCGGGGAGTGGTATATTGATTTAGTACTTACATAGTAGACATTTGTAAGCTGCGTGACCATTGCGATTGACGAGGTGACTGTGCAGCAGAAGAGCAGTCCATTGCGCACGCGCGCATCCCCCGAGGCCGGATACCACTCCAGATACTCCCAGATCTTGCAGACCACCACGCCGTAAAGCATCATAGAGAGCCAGGAGCCGATGAGAAGGGAGCTGTGACGTGCCAATTGGAGGGAATGTGCGGTATAATGAGATTCGATGACACGGACGTGGATTGCGACACACCCCAGAAGATCATTGTACTGGACCATGGTGATTGTGAAATAAGCACAAAGAAGACGGTTAGAAAGCATCCTATATAGCTTCCCCGAAATAAAATTATACTCCTCGCTTTCTTCGTTCTGCGCCACGTTTCTCGTCAGGGCCCCAAAAAAATTGACAGAGACGTGTGCTCGGAACCTACCGTTACGACACCTGACCTAACCGTATATATCAGGGATTTTCCGATTGGAAGCATTGTCGTGCCAGGGTTAGCGGACAATCGGAAGTGGCACGCTAGACGCAACCTATCAACGTTTTCTGGATTCTTTGGAGCGTACGACCAGTCATCTCGTAAGTTTACGGAACTTTTTGTTAAATACCGTTGTTCATTTGGCGACTCTCGACTTGGTTTGATTCCACGGAGTCCCACACACCACGCAGGGTCGGAAAGGTTTGCGGGCGCCCACTCCGTAAAAACGACAACGTTCAGTCCCTCAGATAGAGTATTTCTTCAGAGAATATGAAATCGCTCACTGTAATTGTTTGACAGACCGGATGTATAGAGGGATTTCGTCGGTATCGAGCGGGTCAAAAGAATGGCCGAGCCCGGCTTGGCCAACCAATTCCACAGCGCATCTTGTCAACATTGTGCGTTATCCTGGAAGGTAAGCAAAACGACGGCTGAGGAAACGCCGGAGACGGACGCAGATCAAAGCCCCAAGTCAACGATGGGAGTCCTAAGCAAAGAACGTATGCTGCAAGGGCTAGAGAGCGCGTAGGAAGCAGGAAGAAAGCGTAGTGGCGGCATGACAACAAGAGAGAATAGACACAGTAATGATAAGCGGCGCTCCCCGTGCTGAAGAGCGGAATAGGCAGCGATATTTCGGCTCTAGCACTGCGTCAGGAGCGGACTTGTAGTCGTTCTCTTGTTCTTCGAGTTAGGAGTTGGTTAGGCGATGGCCAAGAAAATGGTGCAGGGTTATTCAGCCCCACGGCGTAGGCGACGCCAGAAAGACGACGTGGTACAGGAAGAACCAAAGCAGCGCTGATCATGTGCCATCATGATGTTGTTCTTTCGGCTCCGAGATCCGAATCTGGGCTTGCCGGGAACCCTGGTTGGCGAGTTGAAGACAGAACCGGACTGGCGTAGGCTGGGATTTACGAGTACAGCTTAGTACGAGTCGCCTCGGAGTTTAAAAATTACTCGTTGTGTCAAAAAGTAACCGGAAATTGATCTGCCAGATGCGATCATGTGATGTGAAGGCTTGCATACTGGTCACCATATACCTACGGATATTAGTAACAGATCTAGCACTTTATTTGAGCTGAATCGACTGAATATTGCTCTCTCCAGATCAAAAAATATGAGGGAGACATATTTGAACTCACTTATTTCACACACCGCTCATATGAAACTTTACAAGAAAAGTTGCTAAAGCCTAAATTCACAATTAATCATACAGGAATAAGCAAACAAAGCTCCTCGGTATATCCTAGGTTCATCAACTCTCTAATTAGGCCACGGATTGCCCATCAAAATCGGGCTGGAACATCGAGTGCAGAATTTCAAAATTCCTCACTGAACAAGTGGTTCATGTTGTGTTTCGGTGGATATGGCACCATGGATGCATGCAATCATGATCAGGCAATGCTTAACTTACATTTTATCAAAGTCAGAGCTGTTTTAGGCCTGACTTTGCTGGCTGCAATGAAGAGTGGCTTGTGCACAGCTTCAGCAAGTGTGACCTGCCATGGAGAATCCCTTCTCTATGAGAAGCGATCAGGTTTCTTCCGGATTCAAATCATGGGATATGTGAAATATATCCCAAAGAGCAGTTGTGGCAACAGAAAACACCATAAATCCCTGCAGATTGAGTCATACACCCCAACTTGAACCACATATAGCGAAAATGAAGTTTACCAAAAACAATTGAGTTCTATAAGACATATATGTGATTTTTGGAAGTAGATTCAGTATGAAGGAGCAGAATATATCCTAATGAACATGAGTCGGTAGCCAAACCCAAAATATTCCACACAATTCTCCTTAAATAAGCAAATTTCCGGTCACTTTTTGACATGGCGAGTATGATGACATGTCCTATGCACCTTCCAAAGCTCCCAATGAGGTCGTTCTTTTGGCAAATACGAATTTCGATCTATAAGAGGCGCTCAAATTTTTTCGTGGATTTTACCGCAGGTAAATGAAGGAGCTCTGGGTATTTCTTTTCGAGGTTTTTGGGTGATAATTGATGGAGCGATCGTTTCGCGGTTGCCAAGGCGTTTCAATTTCAAACTCCGAGGCGACTCGTGTTCGCCTGTACTCGTTAAATCCAGCCTCTCTAGTAAGTATACGTGATCTGAACGACTGTCTTCAGATTTCACGCCCGGTAGACTAGAGAGGCTGAAACGAGCCTAGACTGGCGCGTCATCGCTGACGGGCGGCAGGAATTTACGCGCCTGAAAACGCGTCGGGTTGATCTCCATCACGGGAATTGATGGGGTTGATCTGGATACTCGGCGAGTTCCGTGGTTCGTTCGGCTCACGGTGCGCGAACTACGGAGGGAGGTGGAACGCGGGATGGAAGGGGAATAGGAAATCAACGGCGCCATTTCCTATGCAAGGAAAGATGTGATTAATGGGGGATCACGGCGATCAGAAAGTGTCAAAGCGAGATTTACGATCAAATACGTACCTAACCGGCACTCTCCGGGATGGAACAAAAACGCGCAACGGGCGCGTTGGGGACGCATATCGCCCAGGGGACATGCAGTGTGTAGGGAAGGTGAACAGGGTTGTCAACGAGCATGGCCTGTTACCCGGGGCAATGGCAAGGGGATGCCCTGCCTTTGGAAAGTTACCACGGGAATGCATCTGGTGTAAGGATACGGACGCCTCCGCCACCAGTTGCTTAGGAATCGAAGCCATGGGGATCAGAATTTACATAGATTATGGTTTATTTAGGAACTACAAACAATAGGGGTATAAAAGAGGCACGAAACGGTGTATTAGGACAATTTATGCCCGGGTTTTTATACCTGTGAATTTGGCTCTCTTGCTGGATCTAAACGGAACGGTTACGGAACTTTACGGATTTGTTAACGGGATTTTGGAACGGAAACGGGAACAGAACGGGAACGGACTTACGGATATTGAAGGAACTGGAATATTGGTTTTGGGTTGGAAACACAGGTTGAAAGTTTAAGACGAAGAAGAAATTAGTTTGGGTTTCCAAAAAACGACACACACACACACACCTTAATCCAAATTCGCACTCGTGGTTTCCTGCCACGCGAACCCCCGAACACAAACACAAGTTTTGAGGTTTTGGTTTTGTTTAGCGGGAACCTTTGGTTAAAGGTTTTCACGAACGTACCAATCTCGATCCTTTCATCGCGGAAATCGGAATGTACAACTCCCTAGTCTCTGTGACAGAACCGATATCACTGTGTCAAACAATATAAGGATCAGTATACTGATAACACCTCGACCGCCGGCGATCAACTTCGGCAGGCTCTTCTGCCGTCAGCAACACTCTGCTTTGTCCTCGACCACGACCAGCTCCTCCGCCATGCCAGTACTGACCCGTAGAGCCGCCACGGCATCCAAGTCGATTATCAGATGGCTTCCCAACGAAATCCTTACCGCTGCCGCGATGTAACAATCTCCGAAATTTCTCAGATCAAGGCTTTCGTCCGCACGATGCAGCAGCGCTCATCTTCATCCCTATCTCGCCATATACGACGATTTTGCTTGCTATATTACGAGGAGGACTTGTAAGTGATTTCTTCATGCAGCAACCTGGCGTTGGAATGACGCGCGCATCTCAGAACGTTGCCCCCAGGCCTCGTTAAAGATATTTCCGCCATCATCTCTAAATTTTCTCATCTCAGAATCCTCGACCTCTTTCGTACCAATATCGAATTTACGGATATGCTACAGGATGCGCACTTCCCCAATCTTTCTGAATTTCGATTCGTGGTCTCCCCAGAAAATCGGAGCCTGCTCAGGTCTTTTTTGGACCGTCATCAGACGATAGCCGGTCTGGTACTCAATCGACTTGGTCCGCTTACTCCACTGGATCTCATCCTATTACTGAATCTGAAATCATACACCGGACCCAGCTCGTTCGTTCCCTCTTTCACAACCAATCGCACGCCCCTCAGCACACTATTCATTGTCTGGTATCCAGATGATCTAGACGTCGAAGCGCCGCTGCTGCATCTCGGGCGGATCGCCTCTCCCGACTTGATAATTGATAGGGAGTTTGTGCAAAAGCCGCATGAGCCGCATGCGGCTTTTGTGCATTGTGCAAAGCCGTGTGATAAAATGAAGAATTTGTGAGTGGATTGATGTTGATTTTGATGAGATATGGTAATTTAGGTGCAATCCAGTACGTTAAACCACTTACCAAACGTAATATGCATCATTTTTGGTGTCATTATTTGGCTTCTCCACAGCTGCTGTGCGGCTATGGCCGTGATGCTGCCTAAAAAGGCCATTCTCCACACTTCTTTTCCCACATGATGCCGGAATCAATGCCGACAGCTTTCATATCACTGATATAAAAGTTTTAAATACATAATTGATAGGGAGACGAAAGCCGCACAGTGCCGCATGCGGCTTTGCACAATGCACAAAAGCCGCATGCGGCTCGTGCGGCTTTTGCACAAACTCCCTGATGTGTCTACATCCGATAATCTCAAGACCGCGACGATTCTTGCAGACGTGGCCAGCCATCTTCCGGACATCACAATTCTGCGAGTCGGCAGAATGGACGCTGCGCCTCTTCCCACATCTCGTGTTCGTCGGTCTCTGACCATTACCCACCCGTGCTTGACCTTTCGTTTCGTGCAGGACGAGACCCTCGAACTCACGCCTCACCTCGGGAAACTCACGTCCCTGCTCACGCTGGAAGTCCTCGGGGCGGATAGTAGCTCCAATGCCAACGACGACCGCGAAAGCATCCTGGCGTGGAGTGGCGCGTGCAAAAAGCCTGTGTTCAGTCACACTCAGTGTGTAGCCCTGCTCGACGCGGCGACGGCGCTGATATATTTCATTCGTAGACGGAAAACAATGGGTTCAGGTATTTGAGCGCTGGGTGGTGTTGTGAAGTTTTTTTTTGAAGCTCATCTTGTTCTGCCCTATCATATCCCTAATTTAATCTTCTCGTTCTCCTCGCCGCTCCGTTTGACCGCAACACCGCGGCCGATTTCCCTCATGCCTAACTTCACGATGCAGATCTTGCGGCTGCCTGCCTCCATTCTTCCTGTCCTCCATTGGCCAGCGTTCTTTGGGAAAAAATTCCCTGCGGGCGCGAATTAAATGGACTCGGCATGGCTCCGATATACACTGGCAGCATGGCTTCGCGGTTTGGAGAAACTAGGAGGGATTCACAGCTGACTCTCCCCTCGGGTCGGGTTGTCGCACGGCAAATACTTATGGTGAATTGACTTTGTCGGACCTGGAATGGTGTACATCCCCATCCCCATGGATCACCGAGAATGCTGGACTTAGGTCGGCTACTGACCTATTATTAGACCATCCGGAGGCATAGCGAAGGGGATACTGGCCTATTCCGGGCCGTTCATTGGTAGATGGATGGCCGTGATCGCGATATCGCGATAGGCGTTTCCTAGAGTCAGCCCCCGAGACCTCCGGACCGCCGTGTCTGTCCTCATTTCCAGAGTTGTACGTCTGTACATTGCGATTCAGAAACGGGTTGAATCCTCACGCTGGATTCCGATCCGCGACTGGCGTCTCCACCGAGAAAATGGCTAAAATGCGAAAATCCCCCCCCCCTCTCCCCCCTCAATGACTGCGGTATTTTTTTCTCCGCACTTCTTCCGTCGTTACAATGGGCGATCGTTCCTGCAGGCGACTTGGCAGATCACTGCCGACTGCCGCAGAGCCGAATCTTTTCGTACGAGTGGGTCAGCTGTATCTTGTCCTGCGGTTCTATACCGGGTCCCCTTTCGTCTTCGTCCATATGTCGCTAAATATATTTGAAAACAGGACATCTTGTCAGGCACGGTCCAGTGGCCGTCGAATGCCGGTCTATCTGCTCCTTGCGAATGATTGGGTCGCTTTGCCAACTTTTTAATAGCTTGCTCCTAGCAATCGGTTCGATGAAAATCCACCATCGACGGGCTGCCTCCGTTCGGCTACTTGCATATTGCGCTGCTCAGTGTGTTACTCCTCCATGAAATCAATCTTCAATGCGCAGTCAGAGAGGTGAATATCCATTTTGTTAATGGGTTTGTGGCTATCAAGGGGTCAAGTTACTTACGCCGGGCGGATGGCGTCTCGCACAGCCGGTCTGCCGGCAAATTTCAAGGTCCGAATGTGCAAGGGCATGAGCCATTGGTAAGGCATGCGGTGGATCAGGTTCCTGGCTTTTGCTGCATAGGTTCCCTCGAATACGCGCAACCACGAATAACCCACTAAGACGTCGGTCTCAAACGGGATCCCTGGTGAAGCGGATCGAGTGGTAATTCCGCGGCATTGAAATGGCCAATGTTCCCAAACAGTAACCACTACGTGAATCAGTGCTCTATTGGTGGCTTCTGTCCTCGCGCTCTCTCCCACGTTAAATATAGGCCGCTGTTGATAAGCCCGGGATACGTTCGCTGTTGCTCCCGTCATCACGTCGACTTGGAGTCATACCGAACAGCTATTCCGAAACAGATATATTCGTGGAATATTCGTGAGTCGATCATTAAATACCGTGTTCAGAACTGAGCAAGGCCAACATACTGGATAACCCGGCTATGATTTCTTGTGTGGCCTTCTGATCCATTCTGATACCTTGATACAAAATGCCGTTAACTGATCCTAGTCCCAGAATAACTGAGCTATACTTATCTCAAAACATTTTAGCGCTCGCGGCGGTCAGCAAAAACCTGAAAATCAGATCTTATTTGCCCCTGGATCACCGCGTTGCAACAGGGTCGCGATCTTATTTCCCCATATCACATAGCTCAATGGGACCGTTGAATCACTAATCACGAGAGATTTCGGCGCGCGGGGAGGCCACCGAGATAAGGTGTGTTTCATGGCTCACATGAATGCATTCAGATGATTGAAAGACGGCCCGTTCGCTCGGCAGGACATCTGTACTGCGGCGTGCATTGAATCGGTATCATTCAGCACTACGCAGTTGATTGCTTAGCTGAAGAATCCGAGGGGTGAGTATTGAACCCGGTGCACAATGGGAACATGGTCCGGGAGGGATGTATATAAAGCATTGAGATTGTACAGATAATTCAACCTCCAAGCTTTTGTTGGTCATCGTTCCCCACCACATCTATCCACCATGTTCTTCACACCAACGGTTCTCCTTGCCACTGCGGCGTTTGCCCTTACAGCTCGAGCGGCGCCCACTGTCGCCAGCCCGGCCCCTGTTCCTATTGTTACCAATGCTGCCAGTATTGCTTCTGGACTGAAGATGCAGGCCAGCTCCAACGATCGGCTCAAGAAATTGTTGACGGACAGCAGCGGGAACCTCTTGACTGGCGACGCCCTCCGCCAACTCACAGTGTTTGATTTCAACAATCAGGCCCCCGCCGCCGGCGCCAGCGGCGGTTCCATCCTCCTTGCGACCGTCGACAACTTCCCCATCCTCGAGGAACTCGGCATCTCCGGCGCCGTCTCGCTCGTCGAGCCCTGCGGTCTCAATATCCCTCATCTCCACCCCCGCGCGAACGAGTTATTCACCGTCATCGACGGGATTTTGGACACAGGGTTCGTGCAGGAGAACGGGTTCAACACGGAGGTCGAGACGCAGCTGGGGAAGTACCAGGCGACGGTCTTCCCGATGGGCAGCATCCATTACCAGCAGAACCCCACCTGCTCTCCCGCCGTCTTTGTCGCCGCGCTGAATAGCGAGGACCCCGGGCGTAGCGACATAGCAACCAGCTACTGGATGCTTCCGTCGGACGTCGTAGATGCCGCACTCGGCTTCCCGGAAACGATTGGTGCGGGGAACATTGCGGATTGGAAATCCCATCTCCCTGTCAATTTGGCGGCCGGCGTGGAGAGTTGTTTGCAGGCGTGTGGGCTGTCGCAGTGAATATTGCCTTTCAACTGTGAGTGATGACTGCGAACGTTCATTCAACGACTCAATACCGTTTACAGAATCTCTCTGGAGCGTGTATTTGGGCAGTCGTGGTCACGATATTATCTTTTTCAACGGTTCTGCCTAGCTTACATGCAATTGAATGACGTTGTTTGGTTCAAATGGGTGTGACAAAGGATGAGGATGGCAAGTCTTTTAACCCATGGCTGGTGGGATCAGAATACATTGAGCGATAAGGGTTCGGCGGCCCGATCCGAGTGAATGCACAGGAATTTTCAACTGCGATAGCAATAATGATCTCCGGTTTCAACATCGCGGATGCAGTGGGATTAACAAAACACGTCCCGCACATAGTACGTTGCAGACGCGATACATCAAACTTCATGCACTGTACATTCCGTCAAACACGATACATTTTCCCCGAATGTACCGTGTTTGTGCGCAAACACGACTCATTCTTCGCGACGTCCAAGTTCTGTTTGTCGTGGGGCTCGCGTCCGCGCACTTGACTCCAGGGTTAGGATTCAACGAAGACTATGCTGATCTGACGAGTTTGAGGGTTTTTGAAGCTCGGAATCACAAGAACACGAAGGTTTTTGGGTTAAGATAACGATACATAACACACGTTGTTCTGTCCCCTAGATTTACGAAGGAACGTTGATGCTCACCTCTCGGAAGGCTTGAGGACAGCCCTGCGCTCACGCGGACACATCTTCGCTTTCCTGCATCGGCTGTGAAGAGCCGATTTAATTGAGACTGGCTGCTGCTGCGGGATGTGGACTCGGACCCATGGAATGCTTGGGGGCGACTCCACATCGGGAGGAGGAGCGCGGGGCTCCCCGCTGCAGTGTTGACGATGGTGTTGCCGCGTTGGCGCCACAGCTGCGGAAGATGGGGTCCCGGCAACGACGAGGCACCGACCAGGGCTATAGGCAGCTCCCCACGGTTCTCCTGCTGAGTCCTCACACCGGCCCACAACGTTGCAACCTGCCCGCCTCGCATCTGGAAAGGCGGGACACTCTATATAGGTCTATATAGGCCGCGTAGATCCATAGGCCGCATAATAAGTAGGGCTCTATGTGACAGCCTATAGAACTAGGGATTCTACATAGTGTCGCATAGACTCGCCTAGTTCGGCTAAATACCGTTCTATGCGACTTTACGCGACTTAATGCCCTAATTTTGGATGTACGTAATAAAAAATACAGGGAATTGCCGAAGCTTAGACAGGACCAATGACCGGAAATCGTGTCAAGGCGTTATATTGAATGACTACATACAACAAGAGATGTCATAATGAAAAATTGACAGTCACGGTTGAGACTTGCTGTAAGACCGTAGCCAGGGTATGTCAACAGAATGCGAGCTTGGGGAACAGATACAAAGAAACGAGCGCTAGACAAGGCAGATAGAGGACCCAAAGAGATGGACAAGACAATTCAAAGATAAGATACGAGGAGCGTACAGTTCGCCAGGTCGAATTGTGACGTGGGACAGCATTGAGGTGGTGTACTTGACAATGGAAGGACACAGAAGTGGTGATCACCATTGAAGATGTGTTGAAGGTAGACTGGGCTCGGAATCAGGAGGGTTGACGTCGAGGCAAGGCAGTTGCGAGCTTGGTCAGTGACGTGGCCATTGGTAAAGTCTTGACGTTGGTGAGGCTGCGCTGCTTGGAGTTTGGGTGCGTTGTCTGGGAGACGCAGGAGTGGAAAGGTGGAGTCACTTGGCACGATGAGTCTCGAGAATGATAGTTGTCGGGGAGGGGATAGAAGTGAAAGAGGAGCGATATGGTGGGGGAACGAAAGAAGTGTGGTACGATGAGAGAAAATTACGAAACAATATTCGTGCATGGTTGATCTTTGATTGCTCCGGGCGGAGTTTGGATGACTTGGCTTTTGAAACGTTGGATCAGATACCGAAATGGAGGTGCTACCCAAATGGGACAATTTCTATGCGAACTATGCGCCTTGCCTTGTACGCGACATAGCCGAACTATATAGGCCTGCATAGTTTGCGAGATCTATAGTAGTCTACATAGAAAGCTGAGTTCTATCCAGCTAAAGTGCGTTTCCTGATGCGGTCCTAGAACCCGGGGGCCGGGGAATAGCGGCACAACAGCTCTCAACGCACCTTGTAAAGGCCATTTTCTCCTTCCAAAATCCCACCACCATTGCCCAGGATCCTGCGGAACGCAGCGGCGGAATCGTCGTCGCCGGGGACGTCGATGTCGTGGGGTTGTCGTGGGGAGAAGAGGGAGGGGATACACACAGCACCGCATGCAGATTGCTGTGGCTGTCATCCCGAAAGAGGCAAGTAGCGTGTTTGACGCAAACCCGACACATTTCCATCAATGTATCGTGTTTCAAGGCAGCCTCATGTATGATATCAAGCATGTATAGTGTTTGGGAATGTACGTGCGGTACGTGTTCTGTATATCCTCCGGATGAAGCACCTCACGGGTCTAACGAACTGCGGCTAAGTACCCGCGTAGCCACAGTCAGTGCAAAGCATTCAGAAAGGGCGCTGCCAACGACGCGAGCTTTGTTGACAACGCGTTCATCACGTGTAGCTATCGACCGTAATATTATTGCCGGATGCCGTATTACTTTCGGCAGCGGCAAAGGTGTGGCTGTGTGGAGTTGTCTTTGAAACCACCACGTCGGTACGCCATTCGCCGCCACAGATCCTGCTGGCTTACTTCCCTCTGGCAGCTCCAGATTTTACAACCCAGATGAATCATATGTTCTCCAGTAACGAGAACGGTGGACAAGACTTTACAGGGGCAAAAAAACGCCGTTTTCGGCGCTCCAGCGATATCTGTTGCCGAAATACTCCGTGCCACCCAAAAGGTGCACTTTTTTTCACACTTGCACTACAGCATCATTTATGATACATGTCCCCCGGAATAGCTTTCTGGATCTAGAGCCGCGTCTCGGGCACTTAGAAATGCAGCTCGAACGCATCAAGGAGCTTGTGCGTCGGCTCCGAACTCGCGCCTACACAGATCCAACGCAAGCAAGTCGTGAACTGGCGAACATGATGAACTGCATTGATAGCGATATGCTGTCGGTCTGCGCAAATGCGCCCATGGGTATGGGGTGCGTAATTTAGTTCATATTCTGTTCTTGTCTTCGGATGCTGATTCGCGCCAGGGTTGCTGATAGGGGGGTCTACTTTTCCAATTTCAGCGACAGGATTCAGTGCATGACTGGCCATTTCCACGATTCTGCGCTATATCATTGCCACCTTGTGTAAGACTGCCAGCTGGTGCCCGGTAAGACAGAGAGGATCGCTGAACTGGCGTATCCAAACTGTTTCACAGATCGGGCGACGCGAACACAACTTCATCATCTCGCGTCGTGCCTTGAATCTCATTCAATCTTTTGCAACAGCGATTTTTGTTTCACGCAGGTCATTTGTTGTCAAACGGACGAGTTCACAGCGTGGATCACAAACCGCGTTGACCCTGAATTCAAGCCGTCGCGCGTAAAGCGGTCAACAAGAATGAAGGAAGCGTTCCCGAAGTCTGGTTAGTGTTCCTTCCCCATGCATCCTGCGGCGTTAACATGGAGCGATCTGATGCCCTAGCCACATGATAATAGCGCAGTTTCCATTAATTTTCCCCCCGAAGGGAAGTGAGGTCGATGGGACGCGCTTAGTGGTTGGGCTGCACATCTCCGCGATGGATTTGCAAGTCAACACTACCTGCATTTCAGGCGTGTTTGGGAAAACGGTTTCGACGCGCTGGCCGTACAAGACACTAATCTCGTCAGTCGTCACTCGTGTATTGGTGCTTCTAACATGCGAAGTTCAATCTAAGGCAACCGAACAAGCTTCAGGGGCGAGCATCTCCCGTACGCAACGTTTTTTTTTTTTTTACACTTCGCGCCCAGTACTTATCCTCTTTTTTTGAGTGTGAGTACTGTCAATTTATTTTTTATGGACCTATGCCTGAGTGTGTTTGAGAGAGAGGATTTTACAGAACGCCGATGTATTGCATTGAATATCTCTTTGCCGAAGGGAAGGCTTCAGCCGGACGGACAGACGTAATCTTATAAAGAGAGTGAGATGAAGTGAAGTGACGTGCCGAGCCAGGCTTCCCTGTATTAACTCGACTGGACTTCGACTGCTGCCCCTTTCCCCCATGGCCCCATCCCGCATTACTTGTTGCCTTGCCGTTGCTCTTGCAGCGGGAGTATCCAGTAGTCCGCTCCTCAGTGTATCTTCCGCCGGATCTACCCTCACCCCCTTCGTCGACAACCAGACATGGGCTGATCAACAACTCCAACATCGTGGTCTTGAAACCGGATGCCACTGTGAGTGTCAAAGTACATGAAATCCAGGGAAAAAACCACAAGCTTTGTTGATGGAATCCATTGGCATTGTTCATGAAATCCACGAAAATCAAACGAAATTCATGAAGTTTGGTTTCAGCTAGTTTTTGTAACATTTCAGTCACTCAATTCATGAACACGGTGTCCAACATCAGTGGGTCAACAACATGATCTCGTCTATATACGAGTAATATACGGATACTTGTATCAGTATATCGGTTCCGTAACAGAGACTAACTCTCCCAAAGGTTCTCATGATCCAAATTTACGTCAAACGGGTCGCCATGAACTCTTCTATGGCCTGTGCAGACGACCCACCAACCACCCACGCGCTCGCCAGCTCAACCCGCATCCTCTCGGCGTTCCTCCGCTTTTCGTTCCCAACCTCCCCGCGGCAATCCTTCAGAGTCTGTTTGAATTCCGCACACATAGCCACACGTGTGCCTACTGGGACCTCCCCGCCGTAAAGCGGTTGCAACCCCGTGCCCGTGCGTACTTGCAGCAGGTGGAAGGCGACGTTAAGATTGTGCAACAGATGCATCGCAGCAATTGGCTGGTCGCCCATGAAGGGCCAGCATATCCTATCATACCAAGCGCATCATGGTTAGAATAATCCGCTCATGGATATTGCGACAGAGGAGAGAAATGGTTTTCTCACATCGGGATCCCGGATGCCAGCGCTTCAGTGATGCCTCCATGACCGCAGTGTGTGAGGAACCAGCCAGTCGCCTGTGATTGCCATTTATGAGTCCTATCGCGTGTTGAAAGTCATCGAACAATTCAACGCACCGGATGAGTCAAAATAGACTGCTGCGGCGCCCACCGCGAAGCCATTCCAATCCCCGAGATCTTGAGCTTCTCCAACAACGCGGCCGGTAGTAGCGCAGACGGCGCGGCATGGCATAATAACTGGCCACGGACATATACTGAGTCGTAGAACCAGTGTTGTGCCTAACAGGAGCTCACAAAGGGGAACTGCTCCTCGATCAAAGTGTCAACGAGGTCTTCCAGCTGGTCTTGCACCTTGGGCCAGAATAGAGTGCCGAATGATATCTAGGTTTCCCCGTTCTTTGATCGCTTTAAGGTTCTAAGAAAGAACGATCCACGCACAAAAAGCATCGATTTGTTTCCGTGTTTGAGTTTCATGGAGCCGAGGAACGATTTGATTTCCGAGTCGTCCCCGAGCGAGGCTATTGGAAGGGAGATCTGTGCTGTACCGTATTCAGAGGGAAGGAGCGGTCCAACCGCGTAAAAAGGCTTGTTCAACGTTCCTCTCACCCACGCCTCGAACTTGACGAGACTCTCCCCATCATATGCGGGCATAGTTCCAGCAAATATCCCGTCGCAGATCATTATCATGCTGCGAAATATTCAAGCCCATGACGATGAAAAATTCGAAATGCGGAGTCCGAAATCACTGACTCGAAGAACAATGGGTGGCGCGTCAGACACGTAGTTGCGACGCGTCCAGGAGTCCAGCTCCGTGGTTACGTGTCGACGCGTCAGCTACACGCGTCCTCCACGTCGTCCTTCTACGTGGCTCTTAGACTGACGGGCTGACACGTCGCCTTCAACCCACAATTCCAACATAAACCGGTTGGTAAACATGAATGACATACAAGGCCCTATCGGGGTCAGGCTAATTCAAATGACCAATTCGCGCCAGATGTTGTATTTATAATATGTCTACTTCCCGGATATCGTTCTAACCCATCGCATCTAAGCTATACTCGAAGGATGTCTGACCACGGGAAGACTCGCCATCTGCTTTTGGTTCCGGTCCCAGCATACGGTCAGTAACTTTCCAGAAGGGTAGGGGAATGGTCTTACTTTTTTCCCTCTCTCTAGGCCATACCCGGCCGCTGTGCGCTCTTGCCGCTAGGCTCGCCGCACAAGACAACATCATAATCACACTGTTGATCGCCCCAAACTGGCTGCACAAAGCACAGGCTGATATTTCAGCGCAATTCTCCGCCGGACACGATGCGCTGGACCGTATTAGGTACGATTATCTCGAATTTCTTGCACTGAAATGTCAACTGAATATTCAATACAACCTAGAATCGCCTCTCTGTTCGACTCTCCGGAGTCCCAGCTATTCAAGCTCGTCCCAATGGCAATCGCGCATTTTCCGACCGCGTACGAAACCCTGCTGCGGGGTGACTCTATTAAATGCGCGAGCACAGGGAAGATGTTCCCTGCGACAGCGCCCCCTTCCGCCGTCATTCTCGACGCCTTTGCGACGCCCCAGCTCAACGCGATACGCGTTTCGAGTGGAACGAAGATACCTGTGTTTGCGTTCATCTCCGTCCCCGGCGCGGCGCTTATCCGGATGTTCTGTCCCGAGTCGATGGGTGGGCGGGGGGATTTTGGTGCGAGGATCGACGCTGAGGCGTTGAGGGTTGGGAAAACTGCGGATGAGATTGGGAATCAGGTTGGTTTCATTCCGAGCTCATTATACTATGGTGCGTGCGCTGACCCAATCATCCTGTAATACTAGATATTCCTGCATACTGACGGCACGGTGATCAGAATCCCGGGGATGCCCGCAATGTATGATTATGAGAATTATCCCCAGGTGCGACGGTGCTCGTTCCAGCTCCCAATGACCGTGCTGATTTGGTTGGCGAAAGATACCGCTCGAAGGTCCTGTTGCGGCCCTGAATAGAGCTTCCTATGAGTGAGTATCAAGGAACAGTTGACTATCGTTCTATTTATTCATTGTTCTCTGGGAAGTATAAATACAGTGTGATGTACGCTTGTCAAATATACCGTTTTTCCTCTCCAATTTTCTACAGTTTATAAACAGCTTATAAACCAGCTGATTTATAATTGGTCGACCAAAAGGTTCGGTTTTTTACATCATGTCGGCACCTCGGGCCAGCGGCAGCCGGAGCCAGATGGCGGAAAATTTGGTCTAAGGCTTATGAACACAATCAAAGTGAATGTGGCACCATTGTAAGCTCATTCTTGTCATATTTATCGTGATGTAAACATATTTATGAACAGCCCATTCGCCGCCCGAGAATTGAAACCCGGTTTCTAATTGAACGAACATGTGGCGAACACGTCTCAGTGACATTTGCGCGATGCGTCTTCGCTTGGTCGATTGATCCTTGTAGCAGAATTGCGACGTAGCTAGGGCGTGGAAGTAGCATCCGGTCTTTCTCCTTCGATTGGTTCGGTGCCACGACCTCAAAAACAGGGGTTGAGAGACATATTTTGCTCTTCAGGCAGGGGACCGAATCCGTACCAGAGATAGCAGATGAGGGGCCAAGCTTTGACTGCGCTCTAGTGAAACGCACAAGCGGGCAGGTCAACACCATCCAATAGAAAGGGGACGGAAATTCCTGTTACCGTTATCAAAGGTACAGGTCTTAGGAGCCCCATTTTGCAGTAAACTCTTTTTTTTCGTCAGCAGTTTTGTGTAAGCGCCTTTTCTGGCTCTCTGGTTGGAACAACGTTTGAAGCTCCCACGCGTCAGCACTGATCGGCCAAAAAGTTCTGCGATGTCAAGCACGTCTCGTCATCTTGCTTTTCCATCTGTCGCCTTTTGGTCTGGCTTTTCTATGTCGTCGTTCTCTCTGCAAATTATTTCCTTCTTTCTCAGCTCTCAGTTCTCGAGCTACAGGCGGCTGTCTTCGCGCGCACTCGACGAGGGTATCAATGCCCTGACTGACGTCGGAATCCATATTGCGGTCGCCGCTGGTGCGACGTTCCAGTACAGATATTTTCTTCTTTAATTGTACCCAGAGAACGACAACCGTGACGCATGCGACTACATCAGGAAAACCGAATGTAACTTTAGGCGCTATGGAGCGCTTGATAGTGCTTGACAGCACTTGACAGCACTGCATAGTGGCCATAGTTACATCTGGTTTTCCTGATGTACTCGCCGTCCGGTGCGGCGGGGGCTCTCACCGTCAGCGCATCCACTATTGATGACGCCCGGGCGAACTTCTCTAACTACAGCGAGTGTGTCGCTGTGTTCGCCCCAGACTTGGACATCCTCTCGACATCCATTGAGTCCAACACCGCAACTCCCTCGCTGTCCGGCACCTCTATGGCCTCGCCGCACGCGCGGGTCTTCTCGCGCACCTCCTATCACTCGACAAATCCCAATTCGCAGCCATATCCAGGTCCGCGGAACTTCACAGCGTCCCTTCGGCTTCGTGTCTTCGCTATACGCTAGCATGCGCAGCGTGCTCGGACAGTGGGTGGATTTCATTCCCTACTGCCACAGCCTGGTCTGACAAGATCCGCGTCTACACTGGCGACGGTGCCATCCGGGAAGCTTGCATCGAGAGGAATGTGTAGCAGTGGACGCTACTCCGACACGCTCCGCCAGGCTAACGGCTGGGGTCCTGGTTTGCTCCACTAGAGCCTCAGGATTGCATCGAATCATCGCATTACGAGTACCCAGCTCCATTGAATTTGTGATCCCGAGAGCAACGTGTGCTGCCCATCGGCAAGAAATATCGACACTGGGCTGACTGCCGATTCAACTCGCCGTTGTAATTACTGAAATACTCTTTTACAGCAAGCCTGATCCCAAGGCCTGCGCTACTGCGACTGCCACAAGCCTTGGGGTTTGTTCGAATTCGATTTTGCGCTCTTCGAAGTGTGGCTGGAAATTGATCCAACGGAAACTCTGGTTTCCACTCATGATGGATTGGCGAGTGCTTACGCATTACCAGGACAGATCAAAGACTGGGTGGACAGCAGGTACAGCTGACTTAATCGAAGCTTCTGAATTTCAACATGGCCCACACATAACTCCGACCCCGGCCCAGAGACACGAATAGACTTACCACTGCTCCGAGCGCTCTCGGAGAAACAATCGGGAATTGAGCTTGCAATACGTGTCCCCTGGTTCTGGCTCTATCGCACAACATTCTCTGCTTCGTAACAGTTTCCAACAGCCATCATTTCTGGAATGGTCATGCGGCCCTTAATGATGCGCCATTCCGCGTCTAGCGTAAATCCCTCAGGGTAGGGTCGGGCAACGGTCAGTAGATGTCCAGTTCGCCATCTGCTCAGCAGAGTAGCAGGAATTATTGGAACCTGAACCGACGCAAGGAAATCACTCCCACTTCGTCAAACACTAAGGTTACGGGGAAGACTGCAAATCTACTTGACAACGTGCATTTACCCCGAGTAATCATACATTGATCATGGACGAAAGAAATACCGTGCGAAGATCCGTATGTACCCGACATATTGAGGCGATGTCAGAAAACCAAATCCGCCGTCTTAAGCGTAGCCCTTCGGACTCTCACAATGGCCTAATTCCCCGTTCCCTTTCCATATTCTTCTCCCGTCGAAAATCCCGCTGAGGTGTTGCCCCTCTTCCCTGCACCTGCGTCTTGCTGATATGGGTTTCTAGTGTCTCGCGACGCTTCTCGGACTCCTTCGGACCAGTTCCCCAAAATCGAAGACCCACATTCTACCGAGCTCGACACATTCAAATGTCCACAACGCGAATCCGGCAGGGTCGTCCGCCTCTGATGCTTCTACCGGCTCTACTATGTCATCCAACTACCCACGCACCCCAGTTTCTTCCGTAGCAGCGGCTCCTCCCACCATCTTCATGAACCTCACGCCCGAAAACACGCCCAAAGGCGTCCCCAATCTCGGTGGCAACAAATCAAAACCGATGCGCCGGGGCAGTACGGCGGAGTGGCGTGCCACACATAATGCCGTCGAGAGGCAGCGGAGGGAGATGCTGAATGGCAGGTTCATGGTGCGTCTCAGTGGTTCCGGATCCAACTCGATTCATCTTTGTTATTCACTCTGGCAGGACCTCGGGGAAATTCTTCCCAACCTCCGTGATATCCGCCGCCCCTCCAAGTCTGCCATCGTCAACTCGTCGATCGCGCACCTTAAAGCGTCCCACCGACACCGCTTCATCGCGGCGCATCAGCTGCGCATAATGAAGGAGGAGGCCGACGCGCTGCGTCAGGAGATCAACGCATGGCGCGCGCACACCGGGGTGGCACTGGTCGAAGAGCCCATGCGCGACGAGGCGTTTGGGATTGTGCTCAGCGGTGAGCTCGAGTTTGAGGAGGACGACATGCTTCCCGCGGACGGAGGTTTCGAAGAGGAGGAACTCGGGTCGGGTGGGGAACATTATGTCGCGGGGAGAGTGTATCCCGCGGAATCGATCGACGAGTACGCGCTGCTGCGCCGCCGGCAGCTCGAGCATGCCGAGATGCTGCGAGCGCAGGCCCACGCCCAGGCGCAGCGGCCCCATTTCGTTCACCTCGAGACTTCTCATGCGTTCCAGCCGGAATACGCCATGGATGCCCGTTCCCCGCCTTACTATGTCCCCGCGCCGGTTATGGGCAACCTCACATCTCCTGCATTCCAAAATCCCGTTGGATGCGAGTGCGACGAATGTACACACCCGCACCCTAATATCCATCCCGAATTCACCGCAAGATGGGCGCAACAGCAGATGCTCCAGGGGTAGCAGTAACAGCTGCTTGAACAGCATCGGTAACCCGCATTCAATTATGATTCAACCATCTGTGCCCCGGGCCCGGCGCATTTTATTCCACATTATTTTGGTTTTGCCTGGTTCAAATTGTACACCTGGGTTCGATTATTTGTTACCCGCTGCCGCAGCTGTCTTCGACTGCGTTCGTTGAAATGTTTTCCTTAGTAGAGCCGGCCAGAAAAACGCAGAGGACCAGAGGTGTGCCAACCAGTTTTCTGAACACATAGACCTTTGTGCAATCTTTCATCAACCTCGTCGCTTGAATGAGCTGCTTCGCAAAAGCCAATTCGGCTCGATTTCGGTCCAACCTTGCTCTTCTATGCCCGGTAAGCAGCCAAGGTGAAAGGTGGCGCACGATTGATCTCTAATTTTGTGCAGCTCTTCTGGACGGGGACGGCGAGTGAGGAGTCAAAGAGTGATGCCATCGTGGTCTCTAAGGTTTGCCATGAACACCAAGTGGCTGCTAGGGTTACTTTAGAGTGGCAGACGCACCGGAATATCAATTCAATTTATTGGCGACCATTGTGATTGAAGCACAGGGAGACCCCGAGTCCCCGCAGACTCTTTCCTTGCATTTTCTTTTTTCTCACAGCCAACTACGAGTTTCAAACACTTCGTGTTCGACTTCACTCATTCCTGTACATGTCCGAGGATGGCGGAAGGAAAAGAGAGAACACACATGGTGCATCTCTCCTTATCCTGGTCTTCACCTACAATCGTCAAGTGTGCTCCTTCTTTACCGGCACGTTCGGAGCGCACAAGTAATGTAGAATTCTGCAATAAACAGGCAGCCTCGACTACAATTCTACACGGTTCTCTCCGTCAACTCGTGCGTGGTTCATTACAGACCAAGCTGCAGACCATCCGAGTATCGTCACCGAGCCCCTTCCCGCCGCCGTGAAAGTCTTCATAGATTAATCTCAATTCCCTTCGCCTTGTCCGCCGCCTCTTGGTCGAGGTCGAACGAGGATCCCGCCGTGAAGCCGTTCACGGTCCCGTCCACTGTGGAGCACAGGACGCTCTGGAAACCCTTGTCGCCGATGTCCTGCGAGTCGTCCGAGAACTGCTCGAATACGACCTGGTCGACGTTGAAGTCGCAGTTCGGCAGACTGAACGAGCATGAGCAGGGGACGTGTAAGAAAGCGGAAAGGACGCACGGGAAAGCCGCACAGTCTGCGTCCGCGTTCAGGACGAGGGACTGGATCCCGGGGGTGTTGGTGCATGCGCCACTGGCAGCCAGCGGGGTGCACGTCCCGCTGCCATTAGGCCCAGTGCAAAATTGCTCGACAACACGAGCCCGGGCACTCTGCGTAGAACCGGTCGTCAGTTGCCAATTTGGAGGATGTATCTAACATGGACCAACCAGAGGTGCGCTGCGGACCGTGAACGTGGAGAGCGAGAGGACAGAGGCGATTGCGATCGACGCAGAGAAGAACATTTCGAAAAAAAAAGGCGACGAAGAAGAACAAAGAGGTTTTAAAAAGTGGTGGGAGAAGAGAATGGGGACCCGAGCCATGAAGGGGCGTCTTTATACCGTTCGCGCCTGGTATCAATACCGTTATACCGTTCATCATCATCATCAACAACGCTGGCAGGCTGGGGATCCGAATGCCAAGCAAGGGATGGAATAATCTACTGCCGGCATTGCGAGAATAAACTCGCCATCAAATTACTCAGAGATCCCAGGCGCTCACCCTTACTCACTCAGGAAACGCATTCGGAAATCCAGTAAACCGTCGTTGAGAGGCCGAGGCATAGCAAAAATCCGCCCTCGTTGTGACCTCTTCTGCATAACTTTTGCAGTTCACGGCCCGCAGAGTCAGCCACAGGTTTCCCATCAAGTGTTTCACAGCACGGCGTACTCGGGGCCTGCGTGTGCCTTTGATGAGTGTCATGGGCGCTTTACTTAGACTGCAATTTATCAACGTTCCCATCTCTACAAACTCGCGTCCAGCCATCCTGGGATACCACATTCGCAATGCAAAGCGAACCGAGTTGGAACCAGCGCCCAGAGACGGGCAAGGAAACATCGGTGACAGTTAGGCCCCCGGTCACTACCTATTGACCGCCTCCGCGATAGAGTGAACCATGGGCCAAAAATGACCCCTACCTCGCTCCGTGTTATAGAGTAAATCAGCGAATGTCGCGCCGAAATAGAGTAAATCGTGCGTAGCGAGAGAATTTTTTTGAATGGAGTATGATTGTGAGTTCAAGTTTTTGGCCCTTGAAATGTCTTTGAAACATACTTCGAATCAGGGGAATCAAGCGACAATGAATTAGAACGCGCCTGTGTGCCGCTGAGCCCGAAAATGCGCCTGCAGCGAAAAGAAAGTCATTTTTTATCAAAATGTCGCTCCAGAATTACAAACAACCGAGGTACGAGGTAAGTCATGTTTGTAGCGTCTGTCTACGAGAGACTACTCCAGAATAGAGTAGAACAGCTGCCTGAGCCCAAATTTCATGGAGTAAATCAGTGGTTTTTCTGGCCCAAAAGCGGAGGCAGTTAGAAGATAGTGACCGGGGGCCTTGGCAGTTCGGACGGATTTGGTAGTAGCGCTTGGCTAAAAGTCGGCGGTAGGTCTGATCTGAGATTGATAGAAGTGCGGTGGGTTTGGCGCCCGGGAGAGAGGCACAACAATCGCACCGCACAAGCACACAAGGGAAACTTAATGTGCAACCTGCGCTTGGCGGTATGGCGATACCGAACAGTAGCCATGAGTAGGTACCGCAGCACCTAACCAGAAGGAAACGAAAGCCTTGGAGCGCCCCCAGGTTGGTAACATGGAAAGACAGAGCGGCTCAGTGCGATGAGTGCCATAGGATGGGATACAAGCAGTGTCGAAGTAGTGGCTCGGCTGGCCATATAGCCGGAGCGCACCCGCGCTCGTTGACACCGTGATTCCCCCTCCATATTTTATTTCATACTGTTTTACCATATCCCTTACTACCGATCACTCCTACCTACCTTTATAAGACTCGTCGCTAGGAGTCGTACCTCAGTCGTTCACTCTGACGTGCCCGGCTGAGGTATGTTCTCTTTCTTACTTTATTTATTCTTCTCACTCACGTACTTTATTAGCTTTATCTTATCTATTAGGTATTCTAATACAGTCGTTCACTCTGACGTGCCCGGCTGAGCTTTATCTTATCTATTAGGTTATGGGCCCCGCCCGCGCCTAAATTTACACGACTCAGCTCCGCACAAGAAATTTATTCGCTCGACTCACCGATTTGCATATACTGTGCTACCCGACATGGCTTCGTCCTTGCCCAACGTGCCGATTCTTCCTGATGCTGAGAAGTTTGACGGCACCAAATGGCCGACCTGGAAGCCTAAGATGACCACTCAGTCGACTCTCCGTGGATTGTACGGATACTATGACGGCAGCATACCTAAACCCACCACTGTGGTCACGACGACTGGAACGGCCGCTACCACACCCCTTCCTCCTGACAATACCCCTATCTTCTCAAAGACCCCATCGCTCGAGGAGTGGGTGCACCGCGACAGTCTGGCGACTAGCCTACTCGTGCTCAATGTTAGGGATCCTGTCGGCGTGGGCTTGAAGACCGACGGGTCTGCGCGTGAGGCGTAGAAGTCGCTCGAGGATGTCTATGGTCGTGTTACCGACCCGTTCGTGAATTAAACTCCACATACCTTGCGACCAATGCCCCCATGGGGGAGCACATCGCTACCATGCGTCGCCTGTGGGTCGTCGCGAACGATATGGGCGCCAAAATCGAAGACGCCCAGTTCCGCACGATCTTCATGACGTCCTTGAATGAGGACTGGAGACACGTTGTACCAGTCCTTCGTACATTCCTGACATCCGCCGAGGTTATAAACTTCATACTCGAGGAGGCTGAGACTAACGCACGTCTCAATCCCCCTATTCCCACTACCGCGCTCACCACGAATACATTCAACAATGCGGCGTGTGACTGTGGCGGAGATCGATGTGCCCGCCTACGCGGACCCACAACACAGGGTTTCCTCTTCAGGGAGACCCCCGACGGCTAATACCTCCTTCGAGATCTGGTCCTCGACATCATACACCTCGCCATTCGACATGGGGGATGACTCGGTCGCATTGGGGGACGCAGGGCCCGAGTCCGCTGATGGCGGAGGCGGGGATCGGGTGTTCGCTACCGATGGTGGAGGAAATTCAGTCAAGGCCTTCGCGTCAGGCACTTCGGGACGCACCATGGTTTTCATGGACTCAGGATCAACAGACCACTGTTTCTCAAGTCGCGAAGCATTCACCGAGTACAGCACATTCGAGGACCGGACAGGAACTGGTGTTGACGGGTCTAAATTCCAGATCGCCGGTGCAGGGGTGGTAAAGAAATCCCACGTCTACGAAGGAGTCAGATACGAGGTATCCTTCGAAGCGTTACACACACCTGGCACGTCCAATCTCCTCTCCATCTCCAAGCTCGACGAGAAAGGTTTCTTTGTCGAGTTCCGGGGGAGCAGAGCGATCGTCTGCGACAAGGCGGGGAAGGGAATCATGGAAGCGCGCCTGGTCTCTGGCATGTACGTGCTTGAGTTGGACGATACCGAAGTGAGCGCGTGGACAGCGCGCTCCCGAAACGTACCTGTGAGCCGGAATACGTGGCACCGTCGCTTGGGCCATGTTGGGATGACCGGTCTGGACGTGTTGATTGTGGAGGATCGCGTGCAGGGGATGACTGTCACCGGCGAGGATGGCGAGGGGTTTTGCGAAGACTGCTTAGCGGGCAAGCAGACTCGCCGCCCTTTCGATGGCGTCCATGAGCCGGAGGAGGAGGCCGGTGAACGGGAGTACATGGATCTCTGGGGACCAGCACAGGTTACAGGCGTTGGCGGAAAGAACTGGCTCTATCATATGCTGGATGGTCACGTTGCGGGACCACGCGTCGACTTCCTCTCGCAAAAATCGGCGGACGAGACCCTCGACTCCTTCATTGACTACAAGACGGAGTTTGAGACGCAAACCGGCAAGAAAATCAAACGCCTTCGATCTGACAACGGTGGAGAATGGATCAACAAGAAATGGAGGGCGTACCTGAAATCCGAAGGTATCGTTCTCAAAACCACCACTCCCTACTCTTCTGCGCAGAACGGGCCAGGCGAACGCGATATACGTACAACCGTGGAGTTTGGCCGCTGCCTTCTTGCCGACTCTGGGTTACCCGAGTCGTTCTGGCCATACGTGTTTGAGTGCGCTGCTTACCTGCAATGGTACCACCCCAAGAAGCGTGCCGGTGGTGTTACCCCCCACGAGCTGTACACTGGCAAGAAGCCAGACGTGTCCCACCTGCGTGTGTTTGGTTCTGTCGCTTACGCGAAGGTGATCCCCGCGCCTGCCAAGCTGTCATCGCGGACCATGAAAGCCGTGATGGTCAGCTATAACTCAACTGCCGGCTATCACTTGTGGGACCCACAAGCTCGTCGTTTCTTCACAGCGCGCGACGTCGTCTTCGAGGAGGGGGTTGGCCACTGGTCACGTGCCCCAGCAGGGGGAGAACTCGAGATAGCTGGGGGTATCGACGAATCGCACGTTCCCGTTGACTCTGACTCAGACCAAGCTGATGCTCTTCCTGCTTCTGATATAGGCGAAACCGATACTGGCGCTGCTGTACCCGACCCCGAATTGCCTGCTGCGACGACGGTCGCGCCTCGACGCTCCGGACGCGAGCATGTTCCCTCGAAGGCGCTCCAGAACTCGCGCGAATCGCAGGCCGATGAAGCTAACGCTAAGGCTGCGGGCGAGAAATGGGCTGTGGGTCTCTCACCGAAACCAAAGAAGCCGCGGGCAAATGTTGCCCTCACTACTTCGACTGCACTGGTTCCACAGAACTACAGGGAGGCTATGAAGCACCCTGAAGTCTGGATGGCCCCAATGCAGAAGGAGTATGCGACACTGGTCAGTCGGGAGACTTGGGTTCTTGTTGATCTACCCCCCGGTGCGAACGTTGTGGACTGCAAGTGGGTCTTCGCGCTCAAATACAACGCCGAGGGGGAAGTCATCAAGTGGAAAGCCTGCCTAGTCGCCAAAGGTTTTCAACAGATCGCGGGCCTCGACTTCTTCGAGACTTACGCGGGCGTCGTCCGTTATGAGTCTTTGAGGATGTTGTGGGCGATCGCGGTTGAGGAACCCGGGTGGTTCATGTGGGCCATGGACGTCGTCAGCGCATACCTGAACAGCGACATGAAGGAGACGGTATACATGTGTCAGCCCGAAGGTTTCGCCGTACCGGGACAGGAGAGCAAGGTATGTCTCATGAAAAAGTCGCTCTACGGGTTCATGCAGTCTGGCCGTAACTGGGCAGAGCACCTTAACACATCTCTGGGAGTGCTGGGGTGGATTCGCTCCCGCGCTGACCCTGCCATTCGTATCCGAACCATGGAATTGGGGACATCCATTATTGGTGTTTACACGGACGATATTGATGGCATCTCGACGACGCAGGAGGCTGCAACAGACGCACAGGCAGGCATTAAAGCTGCTTACGACGTAACTGACGTCCCTCGGAGCGCCACCTCCTTAGGCATGACCATTACCTACGACCAGGACGCCGGAACCATCTCCATCTCGTCTCGCCCATACCTCGAACGCATCCTGGAACATTATGGGATGAGTGAATGCAATCCCAGGTCGACCCCATTGCCCGTTGGCATCCCCATCGTCCCTTCCAAAGAACCCCTGTCCAACGCTGACCGTGCGTTCATGGCGGACAAGCCGTACCACGAGGCCGTGGGCTTGCTCCAGCATGCCGCCAATACGACGTGCCCCGACCTAGCATACAGTACCAGCTGCATCGCGTCTTGTGTCCAGAACCCCCAACCGCAGCATTGGAAACATGTACAACACATGCTCATGTACGTGAAGGGGACTCTGGACTACAAGATTACCTACAGGTGTGGCGGCGGCTCAGGGATCAAGCCTGTCAGATGGATAGATGCCGATTTCGTGTCGGACCTCGCGACACATCGATCGACGTCCGGCGAGGTCTTCCTTATGTCGGGTGGTCCGGTCTCTTGGTCGGCAAAGAAGCAGGCGGCTGTGGCGCTATCGACGGTCGAGTCCGAATACGTCGCGCTCACTCGTGGGGCCAAGCAATCTATGTGGATGCACAGCTTCCTCGCGGAGCTTAACATGCCACAGACGTGCCCGGCGACCCTGTACTGTGACAACACGGGAGCGGTCGCGCTGGCTAAAGACACGAAGGGACACGCGAGGGTCAAACATATCGACATACGCGAACATTACATCTGCGAGCGAGTCGAGACTGGGGATATCGAAGTTCTTCACGTCGAATCGACCAATAACCTCGCCGATGTCTTCACGAAGATCCTGCCTCGCAACGCGCATCTCGCAGCCGTCCGCGCCCTCGGCCTTACAAATTAGCCGCTTTGTGCCACACGGAGGGGCGGAGATGCCCATGGAATGGTGTGTTCTTAATTATCTTATCTCATTTTATTTTACTTTACATCGGACATTACCCTCTATCCGTCCCGCATCCTTGCTACATGCCCATCCGCGCCAGGGGGAGTGTCGAAGTAGTGGCTCGGCTGGCCATATAGCCGGAGCGCACCCGCGCTCGTTGACACCGTGATTCCCCCTCCATATTTTATTTCATACTGTTTTACCATATCCCTTACTACCGATCACTCCTACCTACCTTTATAAGACTCGTCGCTAGGAGTCGTACCTCAGTCGTTCACTCTGACGTGCCCGGCTGAGGTATGTTCTCTTTCTTACTTTATTTATTCTTCTCACTCACGTACTTTATTAGCTTTATCTTATCTATTAGGTATTCTAATACAGTCGTTCACTCTGACGTGCCCGGCTGAGCTTTATCTTATCTATTAAGCAGGCCCCAGACGAACCGGTGAACTCGCTTCAGCTAGAGTATGCAGGTGAATCTCCCGTTCTCGCTGGCTGTCTAACCCCCAGAACACCAGGCTACAAACCAGAGCAAAGCAGAGCCGTAAAGTGTGGGAAAATGGGATCATAAATTGATAAGGGAAGGGTACGGTTACTGGGCCGCGCTTATGCCCAGACCCTCATGACAGGGTTTCCAAAGTGGGATGTCATGAGGGCTGTGCCCGCCGAGACTACTTCAGAGTACTTACTTAACTGAGAGTTCAAATGAACTTTACATGTTCGGCACCGTCGGCCGAACGATTTACGGTAATTTACGTACACCGCAGTAGTGCCTCGTGATCAGCATCAATCTCTTCTCCTCCCGTCATGTCCTCAGATGAGGACCACGAAGGCGTCTCAGTCCCTGCGAAGAAACGACGCGTGCAGCGTGCCTGCGACATGTGCAGACGGAAAAAGAGTGCGTCGCGCTATTCATTCTCCCTTGGAAGCTAACGCCATGATTTAGGAGCATGTACTTCGCGTTTCCATCCCACTCAAGCAGTTTAATCGCTAATGTTAGAATTCCAGGCGATGGCTTGCGTATGTCTGAGAAGAAATGCACGAATTGCATAGAGAATGGGCTAGCATGTACCTTTGCAGGCGCGCTAGCAAAACGGCGAAGGTGAGCGAGCAATCGTTAATTCGAGAGGTGTTTTGACGATATCGCAGCTATGTTGACGCACTGGAGGCCCGACTGGAGCTCACTGAACAGCTGCTGCGCAAGGTAGGATCCATGCCACACGCAGCTTGAATTTCGTTCACTGTCCACCACAGCTGTCAGGGCAAAATGCCGAGTCGTCCTCCCCCTCTGGCACAAACGCAGGAAGCCAATGGAGCGATGATTCACCCGTTACTGCGTCCAAAAAAGCTGGCCCTGGAGTCATGATTGCCGCTCTCAACATTCGGTCAATGAATACACCCGCACCCGCCCCGCACGGTAGTGACTTGGCGCACATCGCATTAACAGAAGATTTGAGCACGCTCTCGATTAACACAGTGCAAAATAGATTCCAGGGAAAATCCTCCGGGGCCATGCTCGTCAAGCAAGCGGTTCAGCTGCGCGAGGGGTATGAGGAGAAGGACGTGCCATGGTCATCGCGCCGCATGCATTATTGGACTTATAATCCTGTGCGGAATGCCACGCTACAAGACTGAATCCACGCTGACCGCATCATCCTCCAGGTCAAACATCGCGTCCCGCATGTGGGGCCCTTCGTGTTCCCAGACCCAGACCTGCTACGCGCTCTTGTGGACCTTTACTTCATTCACAAGAATCTCTATTTTCCTGTTCTACATCGGCCGACTTTCGACCGGTCCGTCGCCGAGGGCCTGCACACTCGCGACCCGACTTTCGGTGCAGTCGTCCTACTCGTATGTGCGATCGGCTCCAGGTTTTCCGACGACGTGCGTGTGTCCCCGCCCGGGGCAGAACCACTGCGATGCGGATGGGAGTTCTTCGACCAGCTTCCATTCCACTTGGATCATCTCTTTGAAACCCCAACGATTCACCACCTGCAGTATTATTGCGTGCGTGCTGTTACCCTCGGCCAGCTACATTCGCGAGACCTTCCGTACTGATGGATTCATAGCTTGCGACCTCATTTCTCGAGTACTCCACACCCGCCGCATGCTGGACGCTGATTGGCATCGGCATCCGCCTCGCCCAGGACGTCGGTGCCCACCGACAGAGGGAAGGTCCGCCCACCGTCGAGTCCGAGCTCTGGAAACGCGGATTCTGGGTCCTTGTATCGTATGATCGCCAAGTGAGCATGTCTCTCGGCCGGTCGTGTGCCACACAATACGACGAGTGCGTGTCGCTTCGCTTCCGTTCCTCCTATTCCTGTTAATCTCTGATTTTCACGGTCACTTAGCATCGACGCAGAGCTCCCCATAGAGTGTGATGATGATTTCTGGGAAAACGAAGATCCGACTCGTGCATTTGTCCAGCCCGCGGGAAAACCCTCGCTCATCACGTTCTTCAACTGTTATCTGCGGCTGAATAATATTTTGGCGTTTGGTCTCAAGATGTTGGTGCGTATCGCGCATTTTCATTGTGCCCATTCCCGTTCTCTTATATTGCCCGTCGGACACACCTCCATCCACTCACAGTATGCACTCAACAAGACCAAAAAGCTCCTTTCATACCGCGATCAATCTTGGGAGGAACATCTTGTCGCGGAGATGGATTCGGCGCTGAATGGCTGGGTCGATAGCATTCCTCCGCATTTGCGCTGGGATCCTAATCGGCGAGAGGAGACCTTCTTTGATCAGTCATGTCTCCTCTTCTGCTCCTACTACCAAGTCCAGATGGCGATCCACCGCCCCTTCATCCCCACGATACGCGAGGGGGAGCCGACAGTGAGTCCCTGCCCGTAATCATATTCCTCGCTCGCTATATCGTGCAGTCTCTCCCGTCGTTGGCGATCTGTACAAACGCCGCACGCTCGTGCAGTCACATCGCTGAAATGTCGCGGCTGCGCAAAAACGGCTCGCCCGTTCCCGTACTTATTGTGTGTATCCCTGCATTCGCCCTATCATCTGATACTCATTGCAATTTGAACCTAGTCGTCAGTGTTTGTCAGCGGAGTGATATTGCTTTTGAATATATGGAGCGGGAAGCGCACGGGACTGCCTCCGCACATGAACAGCGCCATTACGGAGGTGCAGAAGTGCATGGCTACCATGCGAGTTTGCGAAACCAAGTGCGTCTATCTCCTACATGCATTTTTTTACTTAATCGTCGCACAGGTGGCAGATGTCAGGCCTATTTTAGTACGCATGAAATCCCTCATATCGAGATTTAAATTGATTGATCACCCTTTCAGTGATCTTCTTCACGAGCTCGCCACAATCGGCCAGGTACCCCTGCCTGTTGCTCCTCATTCGGCGTCAGAAGCTTTCAACACGAATAAGCGTGCACGGAAGGAGGACAACGCGGCACAGTACCCGCGCACCCCCGCGCCGCCTGCGCACCACCCACCCGAAGCAGACCCCTATCATCCCCCGCCTTCTGCGTTTGCACCGGCCCTCCATCCCTCGCCGACTGGCAATCAGTTTGGCTCGCTCCCGACGTACACTGCCGACCTGGGCAAGCTGCCGGTGTTTCACCAGCGTACACCGCCTCTGCGGGAAAGCACGAGCAGCTGGTACCCGACGCAAGGCGCTTCGCCCCTCGGTCGCCCCGATTTCGCGGTTGGTATTGTGCCACTGGATGCCGATAATAGCGCCAATTCATTTCCTGTGGATCCGCTCTTCGCCTCAGAACCGGATTACGCGCTGGGTGGGTCTAACCTCAGTAATGATGTGATGGCGATGTGGGCAACTGCACCAACGGGTTTTGAGTGCGTAAAGTCGTTTCGATCCACGTTCAATTTGACTGACTGACTGGTCCATCTTCGCTGCAGGATTGACGATTGGGGGGTATATTTGAACGCGATGAGCGAATTGAACCAGGGGTTCGAGACGCCAGTGCCGCAGTCGTGATACCGATGAATATGATCGAACAATCGGCTCATCTGCGTATCAAGATGCGACGCCCCCACATTCGCAACCCAGGCATAAATTCTCATTCCCTTCCCCCAGACTGTTGAACGTTGAACGCTTGCGCGGGAGGCTATCACTAGATATATGCTTGAAAACTCGCGGAAGCCCGTTCAAACACGATGTTCTGTTGTAAACAACGTTGGCCCCATTTCCCCAAGTCGTCAATTCCAGGATATAAGTACCCTCGGCTCAATACAGCTATGCCCCCGTCTTCCATACGTCTAATCTGTTCAACTTTACCCTAAAATAACCCCACAACTCGTCCCAGTCCTTGTACGCCTCTGTCTCGTCCCCTACCCCCACTGTTCCGGTACCTGGCCGCAACTCGCGTTGGATTTTTTGTGCCAGCGCCTCCACTAGTTCTATGAAACTTTCCAATGCATTCTGATTCGAGAGAGATATATCCGAGGCAAGGCGCACATTCCTCGCGTTTTGGGCGACTTGAGCAAGTGCTTTGCTGAGTCGAGTCGAGAAGATAGCCCTGCAACTGCTGGTTGTTCTCCTTTCGTTCCAACCGTGCTCATGGACATGAGAGTAGCTGGCTCGGAGTGATGCTGCCATCGTACACCCGGCAAGCCGGATGAATTCCTGAGCAGGATCCGAATTGAATTCCAGCGTTGCCCAAGCATTAGACAGTGCCGTCATGGCCATAGCCCAGCTCTGCTCGGTTTCGTCGGCGAACTTATCTCTTCGGCCCAATCTGGGAGCCACACGGCGCGGATGACGGAGATGAACAGACCTCGAAACCCTGTGACTGCCCCATCAGACCCCAGACAAGACTAATTACGAGTACTTTACGTACTCGTTCTTTTCATCAATCGGAGACCAGACTTTTGAGTTGCCGAAACTTTTATCAGTGCGTTTAGTTCGTGTAATCGAAATAGTGGCTGTGTTCATTAGATTTTTGAAGTCTTTTTAAGACTTCAATCTAATGAACTTAGTCGTTATGTAATCTATTAGGACGGGCTGGGTTCGAAACCGTGTTGTTGTTTTTGTTTGTTGTACACGTATAACACACGTATATAGTTTTTCCGAGGGTGATTATGGGGCATGTTCACCTCGTTTCTATATATATATATATGTTGAGAATATCTACTATAGTGCTTGATGTTCATTGATGCGAACCGACGCGTCAGGGTCCCTACAAACTGTATGTTCCTGCCACAAGCGGCACACCGAGCGGGTGTATTATCTGTCGACGGGAGGGGAACATGGTTTGGATACTCGGTTTGTTTAATGGATTGCGTTGCGTGGGCATACGTCGACCGCGGTGTACCTTTGATCTCTATCATGCGCCTGTTTGTTGTAACCATTTAATTTCACTCGCGCTTAGTATCGTATTCGATAAACCAGTTAATCGACCGATTACATATCAAAACCTGTTCTAAAATACTCGCCTTTTTACCTTCTGGCTTTTCACCTATAAATAGTTGGGCTTCCATACTTTATCGTCTTTTTGAAATCGACGTAGTCACACAACGCATATCAGTCCGGATTCCCGCTACCTTCCCCTTGTTTCTCCGTACCGGTGGATGATCGTGCCTATTCGGTTTGTAAAGGCCCGAAATCCCTGAACCTCAGCTTATGAACGGTACTAGTCGGGACGCGTCCTGTACTAAATCGACTCGCTCTGGTTTACAACGACTCTTCCCGTAGAGCTTACCACTTTCAACGCGAGCAAATCAACAATGGTTCCTTAATAAATCGAGGCGCTCTGATTTGCAACGCCTTCCAGTCGAGGTTACCACTTTCAACGCGAGCAAATCCGCTATTGTTCCTGACCAGCTAGCACAACAACCAAAGGGACGGAGCCGTGCGAGACCGGTCAAAATACTATATTCAAACCTATTAATTTTTAGGGTATGTGTGTGCACATTTTATTACTCTGCAAACGGGTTAGCACCTCTGTATTCTTCGGGCATTTACGCCGGTTCCGTATTTCCGGTCATTCTCTCGGCATGACGGCCGGATATACCCGAAGCTCATCGTACGTGTCGTGCGCATCGCCACTGCGTCTCGAGACTGAGAGTCGGAATGTTCCTGCATGGTTGTCGTCTAATGCAAAGCGGGACAAACTTCTTCACAATGTACTGGGTAATCTTTGATGACGTGTCTTTCGTTAACTGTACTATTTACATATCACAACAGGAGGATAGAGTATGTACAGGCTCTCCCGGACACGTATCGTAACGTCAAACGACCTACGATAATTGGTCTGCTCGTGCAGAGTACAATACTTTCGGAAGTGATCCTTGAAAATATATATACATACACT
Source organism: Mycena albidolilacea (assembly GCA_029282495.1). Taxonomy (NCBI): domain Eukaryota; kingdom Fungi; phylum Basidiomycota; class Agaricomycetes; order Agaricales; family Mycenaceae; genus Mycena; species Mycena albidolilacea. Next base: position 390,600 of record JARIHO010000093.1, read on the forward strand.
TCTAGTCTGGGTGCAGCTCAGCGGACGCTTGGCTTTGTATTCACAGTTTATCTAGCAAAAATAAGGAGGACTTATGCTTGCTTTTGATGCAAGGGCATCAACGAGCCGCATATAACGATGGTTGAAGTAGAAATTTGCAACAATTTGTACAGAGGTTCGTCCGGACCCCAGTTGCAAGTTGCGGATCTCAACGGAACCCTTGCGCGAGCAAATCAACTATCGATCCTGACCAGATGTATAGGTGTGTGCATTTTAAATTAGTCGGCAAACACTTTAGAACCTATGTATTCTTCGCAAATTTTCGCAGGTTACGTATTTAAGCGTACCCTTTCGGCATCTCGGCCGGATATACCCGAAGCGCGTCGTACGTGTCGTGCGCATCGCCACTGCGTCTCGAAACTGAGAGTTGGAATGTTCCTGCTTGGATGTCGTCTAATGCACAGCGTAAAAAAATTCTTTACAATGTACTGTGGAATACAATTTGAGAACGTGTCGTTGACCGTACTATTTACATAACAACAGGAGGGTATAGTAAGGACAGGCTCTGGTGTCGTAATCGTCTCTTTTAATTAACGCCCGCGAAGTTTGTCGTCGATCGGTCGACTATTGTAAGCATATGCATCCTTTTCGAAGCGGACGCGCCGTCCTCGTCGTCACTGGTAGGGCTAGCCGTGATGCGCCTCTTCGGAATGTGATTATCCGCATGCCCTCTATCGTCTGCCGCTCGCGTTTTAATCTGCTGGGCCTTATAGGCCTCTCTCGCAAAATGTGCTTCCTATCAATCATTTCAGCAAACATGTTCATTCGTTCAAAGGAGCTGCTACCTTTGTGAATCGTCCGTCGAGAAAAGTTAGGGTCCTTAGCACCAGCATGCAACTCCACTCTGGCCCGACAACTTTACCTTGTTTTTTCCACGCGACCAACGCGAACCCCATCTCAACTATGTCTCCCGTTTTGAAAGAGCTGGGATCTTTCTCAACATACCTGTATAGCCTTTTTAGAATTGATAAGGCGACAGCAGACCACTCACTCTTCGCCCTTGAACGCCATGTACATAACATCGTTGTCGAAACAGTGGGCCACGCTATCAGATAAATAGCGCGCCAATACGCCGTGCGGATCGGTCCTGGGATGGAACTTCGTGCGTGCATCCGACGGTATATTGCGGCCAACGGTGAAGTAGCGGCAATTGCTGCTGATTTGGGCGTTTTGTTCGTCCGCAAAGTCAGGTCTCCACGGTTCGATGGCGTCTTCATCGAACGCTGTGTACATGGTGTAAGCTGCCTCTTGCATGTTCTCCAGTGCTTTCTTGAAGCAAGGCGCGTCCCAACCGGCCACAGTCGCGTGCTGGCGCGCATACTTCAGCCGGTCGGCTTTGAGGCTATGACGAATTTGTGTTAAGATTGCAAGGTGTAGCGAAGACGTATGTGATTACTGACCTAGAGCCTTTCACAGGCGGCAAATCTTTGGCCTTGAGGGCACCCACTACGGTGAACACGGCTTCTTGTCGGTGCGCTCCGTCGGTGGGAAACATGGCTTTGGCGCTTCGGCCGCCTTCGAGTTCCTTGATAGTAACCAGCTGGTTCTGTCACCGTTTAGTATAAAGTCCATGGTGTGTGATGACGTGCCTACGTTCAACGCTGTGGCCGGCCACGCCATCCCCATCTTGATCAATGGTGCATCTTCTTTGCACATCTTGTCGCTCCATTCAGCTATCGCAAGTGCTGTGTATGTTATAATTTCAGAGCGTGGTCGAGCGAATGAAACTTTAAGCGCTTCACCTGCCGCTTTCGCCGGGTAGAAAGAATCCATTCAGACTGAGTGATGTTCGCCCTGTGAGAACCGTTCAGCTTTATACCGTTTGATTTGTACGGTCTTGCCGAATGGCGGGTTTTCAATTACGGAGTACGTATATATGTTTACTGTTCCGTTACCATCTTTTTCCTTCGTGTGGCTGAGACATCGGCTGATCGATGCAGCCTCCTTCTCAGTCAATATGATTTCAGTCGATATGGCTCCAAGACCTTGGCTGTTCGTTCATGTGATTAGTGTGCACTCTGAACAGTTGTATCCCTCGTGATTGCTGAATCGCGTTTGGGAGGTTTGAATAAAAAATCGTCCGCCATGGCATTCATCAGTCTGCTGCATTCAACGCTGAAGGCCGCGTTGTCACCCTTTTTAATCCCGATTTATCGGTTGATGTGCCGGGGCCCGTCGATCGAGGTGCAGTTTCCAATGATAAAAGTCACGGTCGATCTGTAACTTGATATCTGGCCATTCGGCCTTTTTTTTTAGCATTGATTCGTTGCTCTCTCGAGCACATGTATATGGCAGCGATCCGTGCTTTGAGTGGTTCATATTGATTGAGGGATTTCATGGACCGATGGTTTGTCGCTATGTCCACTGGTCAGATGAAACACTTTTAATTGCGTTGCGGTCTCCAGTCGAGCTTTTCTTCAACTGCTGAGTTGATGTTGCCTTAGAAATCTGTGTGATACTATAAATTCAGCTTGTTGAATGCACCCAGGATACTGACATCGCACGGGTATGTAGGTTAAGGATCCGTTCCTACATACGTCACGGGCAGGACCTTCACAAGTTAAATCAGTAATGGTCTGACGCCTGAACAGTTTATCGCAATATTTTAGATCCGATCAGCGGATTTGCATCGTATGTAACTGGTTATTCTGTACACCCAGTCCCGGTAGAAATGCATATCGTGATTTTCGGCTGTACATCGTTACGAGGACAGTTTCACGGTATCATCCGGCTCATCGTTCAACATTTAACGCTGGATCTGTACGATTGTTCGTTTGTTGAATTTCGATTGCCAATTTTCTTGTGGACCGATCAACCCACATTAAATTTGTCGCCGTTTGGCTAGATCCGCCCCTAGATGTCTTTGCTACTGCGGCTGGTGCAACGATGTGGTGAAATTCGTGGCGTCACCTCGCACGTATACTTGGTGTCTTATGTCGCCGAATCCTCCTATTCTCGTCGAATTCGGCTGCATCTTATATCGAAGACTCCTTCATCATAGCATCCGGCTTCTTGACGAAGCTGTGAGTTTATTGTTTTACTTTGACGGCTATTTCACCTTGTAGTCTGGTTATCCCTGTCAACGGTCATTCTGCCGCATTTAATTCGCTATCGTGTATCTAGTTCCGGCATTAGATGCTTTTGCATCTGCGGTGGGTACAATGCCTGGTTGAAATTCGCGTCGTCAACTCGCATGTATATACGGGGTCATATGGCGCATGATATTTCCAACCGAATCTCTACATGGGATCCTCACCTGGGTTGCGGTTTCGGCAGGTCTGGCGTCAGATAGTTTATTTCAAGTGGTCACTTGAGCTTCAACCTCTTATCCTGTATGGTGTAAATGGTGTACAGTTCCTTTATTTGTTCATTTGATACTATTCTGGATTCCTGGGCGACATAAAGGTGACCACGTCGTATCCACTTTCGTTTGGGTGCGGTCTGTATCGACCAAAACCGATCGTGAACATTTTCAAACATTGACGGCGCCCTGATCGGGTGCATCGTATCGTCAATGCCCGATCTCGCATTTCCACCTGTCTTGGCGTTTCGTATCGAATCTCGCTCTCAATCACCAAATGCGTTTTGTTCGATCACTGCGTGCCTAGAAACAGCGGATACGGTGTGCTACGCTGCTTGGTTGCTTCATTTAAGAGGCACTAAAGCACTTTGCCTTCTATAACCTACTTTCGCTGGCCTCATGTCCGAAGACGGATCCCCTGCTCCAGTGACTCCCCGAAAAAAACGATCCGTTCGAATCTCTACCGGCGCTCGAAAGCCTGCTCTCGCGTAAGGCGTTTATGACTTCTAATTTCAGCCGACGTTCTGATTCATACCGGTGTAGCCCATCCAACCCTTACCTCGATCTGGAGGCAGTGGAGTCGGGTGATTCGGGTGAGGAAGAGAATCTCGACAAGTACGAAACGGATTTTATCGATGACGGCGACGAGCTCGATAACGGCGATGGGTAAGTGTTATATCAAGTTGTAATTCTGCTTCCTGAATGTGTCCTATGTTAGATCTCCCATTCCGTGGCCGCGTACACCATCGCCTACTTCAACCAAGTCGTCCGGTAAAGGTCTGCGTCCTCTGCGCACATCTGTCGCCGATTCAACTCCGTGCGAGAATTTTTTGCTGCCTTCATGCCGATTGAATATTAACCACGATATGTTTTGATAGAATCACGCCCATGACTACTCGAAGCCGGTCCAAAAATCCCACCGCAGCTGCATCGAATTCTCCTCCGTCGACTGTTACCAGCTCTAGGTCTTTGAACACATCCGGGTATCAAGGGTACAATCTGCTTACACCTAAAATTTCTGCCCTCTCATATAATACAATAGATCTCGAGCACGCGGAGTCGGCGGAGTAAAGTCGACGTCCGTCCTTCCCGGTACCGAGCGTGGAGACACTCAGGCCAAGCTTGAGACGATGCGCAAACCATCTGCCGATATCACGGTCAGTATGGACACGGAAGAACATGAGTACGTGCGCAATTGAAATCTGGCTTGTCGGTTTTACCTGCAAACACGCAGACAATTTATGCTATTCAAGAAATCTCTCAAGTCTTCGTACAAGTGAGTGCGCTCATTATTCGCGCTGTAGTTTTAACTGATGTGGATGTCAGACCCCCAGTTGAAAGGGGGAACAAGGCGTTTGTTTTATTGTTCGGGCGAATTTATATATATTAACGTGCCCACAGTAACACTGAAGGGGTTTCTTCCGAGTCTAGGTAATCATCTCGTCCTGGTCTTACATTCGCACTTTCCTGATGAGATTATTAGCTCCAGCACTGTGACCGCTGGATCGAGTCAGAACGTAGCGGCTACTGGACCAAATACGATAGCCAATCTGCCCGCCCCTTCGTGGAAGACGAGCTCAACTTTGTGAGTGTGATACAGCCCGCACCACTTTTCATCTTGTTTTATGCAGTTATCAGGTATACCCCGGTTAGCTCGGAGGACGCAACGTGAATCCATTTGTCGCACATAATGTTGTTACCCGCCGACTTTTTACCTTAGGATGGCCGATGGAGATTTCGCCGCTTCTGATGCGACATCGATTCAGAAGGCTCAAGCTGCACCCAGCGCCCCCAACGATTTCAAGGACGCGAGCAAGAAACCTGTCCAGGCCGGTTCTAAACGCAAAAGGTGTGTTTTTCGCTTCTTAATAGTGTGTAGTCTCGCTGACTTCCGGTCATGTCAAAGGGTCGCTGGAAAAGAGTAAGCCTACAGTTCGTGTGGTTGTAGCGACGACTGAATCCATAAAGCAGGCAAGACGATGAAGATGTTTCTGACTTTGATAACGCCGGTGTTGGGGCTCCGGCGCCGCGTGCTACTAAAGACTCTGGCCGGTCAGTGGCCAAAACTGTGGCCCGCTCTGTTTCAAACCGTACCGAGTAAGTATCCAGCACGCCTCTTTCTTTACAATATCGGCTGCTCTCACGCTGTGTCTAACTTACGACCACAGAGCTGTTGGCGGCAGCCAATTGCCCAAAGTACCCGTTGCAGAATTCGCGCGTTTGAAAGAAACTAGCCCCGAGAAGAAGCAAAAAACCGATGAGGTTGTGTTGCATACGGTTGACACCAAGAGCGTCAAGTTTGTGTTCATTGTTTTTTAATTCCATCTCCCTGATCAGATGCCAGGAATTTGCCGGACGTATGCGAAGTGACTGATGTCGACTTGCAAGACCCTATGATGAAACCTATATACGCCCTGGATTTGCCTAAACTCAAGTGAGTCCATGATCCGAACCGTTCATTATCTTTTTTTTATCATCGTTAGGCGTGGGCAGGTAACCACTTGGAGCTCCAACGAGGGTCCTGGCATGTTCATGCTAAGCGAGTACCCTATTATCAATCCCGAGTTGTCTATAGAGTCAGGCATCCAGTCAAAATACCTCTCATCTCACGCTAATGCACCTTGTAGGACGGTCTGGTCCTTGCTACTCTTTGTGCAGAAGGGTCACCACATCAACCCGGCCCGTATCGATCCCCGGTTGTTGGAGGCGCGGTCGCCCGTTTATGGTCGGGAAGGACCCAGGAAAAGGTATTCGCAATCGAGATAGCGAGAGTTTTTCGTTCATTCCTGTCTCAGATGGGTCCTATCCGTCGGCGAAAGGCCAGCGGTGTGTGTGTCGGTTGTTAACACCACGCGGTCGTCCTTGCAGGAGATAAGCACTGTCTACGGCGGGGCGAATGGTGCTGCCCCACTGCTCAAGTACCTTCTAGGCGTCCATCTCAGCCAAGACTTCGATCGAATCACTGGACTGTGTGGAATGGTATTTAACCTAGAACTTATGCATGTGCAGCTCAACATGAGTGCACTGACCTTCGGCACCAAAGGGATTCCGCTCGACAAATACGGTCTGTGGCCACTTGCCATGACACTACCATCGCTGACCTCATTTGAAGAGAACCTTGGTTCGCCAGACCGAAAGGGTATCAAAAGCAGCTCCAGTCTGTATCGCAAGCAAACTTACACGGCTCCCTCCGATACGCTTAATTATGACGACAACGGTGGGTTTGACTGGTTCGGAAGGTTGATCGACGCTGACTGATCTGTTTAGTCCCTGTTTATGATGCCAGGCACACCGGGTTCGACGCGTCGGTCGATATTGACAATTTGGAAAGGATCTTGCCTTTGTACAAAGGCGAAATTCCCGCGAACTCCTGCACTGCAGTCGCTTACACTATCTCCAACTTTGTCAAATCTTCCGGACGGAGCGAGGAGCAACACCTCAGCTTTAACATCAGATGGGTTGTAGTGTTGGGCGAGCCCAAATAGACTTTGTTCTTGACATTAGTATACCCGTACCAATCGCTTCTATGCCGTGACGTCTCATATTTATTTATCCACTCCTTCGATACGCTGTTATACACGAATGTGCAGCTGACAAAAAAAAAACTGTTCGTTCTTGTATCTGAAAGTGCGGCCTTTCTTGATACCGCTGAGATATGACACTCCCGCTTTTATATCTAGCTGTTCACAAACGAAACGTGTACTCAAGCAGTTGCACCTTAACATATGTTTGGGATTAGATCGCGGGTTGATCGAGCGGATAGAGGCATACCGAGGGGCAAGTCAAAACTCCGATCATTGATGTCGGATATATCCGAAGTGCTTCGTACGCAAGCACTGCATCGCCACTCGACTGACTATTTCCCATCACTCTCCTTTCGATTTTCTTCATGACTCCACCACTCTTGGAGCGATTTACACATACTCAGCTCTTCCGCGAGTATCCCTGGCTGTCCGACGCTTTCGTATGCGACAACTGGTTCGAAGCGGCGACTGCTGTGAAAGGGTTGACAGATTACGCTTCGTTTCTGGTCGAGCTAGACCAGCGGGTGCCACCTGCCAATTCCACAGCGCATTGTGATGCTGAATTCCGCGCGCTTCTCGGCCTGGACAACGTTTACCATATGGTCAGAGATCAAGTCGCCGCGAACAGCAAGGCGGTGGCACAGACCTGGACGACGTTGCTCAGGTTCCAGGTGCTAGATGTACTGTTGGCAATGAGGTGGGGAATCTCAGACACGCCGTGTGTGGTGCGACCGGCTCCGACAGGGATCAAGCAAATCGAAGTAAGTGATCATCCGGTCCGACTTGTCCTGGCCATTTAACGGAATGAGCGAATAGCTGCTAACTTCGTTGAGTACGTGGCCGGATCGATTTCACGACTTTCAAACAGCGTGGGAAAATGAAGTTAAGAAAATCGAGAAAGAATCGAAAAAGAAGGCTGGGGCATCGAAAGCAAAGGCTAGGACACTGGACGAGGATCAAGATGAAATTTCGCCTGCGCCGAGTACATCTGTCGTCGAGTCCGAAGCTTGGTCTCTGGTCCAAAAGTTGTCCGGCATGACCACACGATCGTTGTTGCAGAAGACAACGAAAAACTTACAAGCTATGGGAACAGCGCTCACCTGGATTTTAGAGGTCAGATTTAGTATCTTCTGTCGCGCTATGGACTGACATTTTCATTGTGCTAGTCACGCGCGTTCGCTGACGACTTGTTCCCTCTTTCTATCCGTGTCAACGACTTGTACGACGCGACGCCAGCCGTCGCCCAACGAGCTGGAACGTTGAAAATTGTCGATTTGTTGCGACCTTTGTCATACGCGCTTAACTCGTCTTTTTTGACGGTATTCTGTGATCTGGACCTTCAGAAGGAATTCGGGAATGTTATGCACCAATACGAGGTTCTTCGTTCTGAGAGCTTACTGAACATTGTTGACTGTTTTGCAGACACGACTGTTCTTGGGTCGTTACAGATCCCCCCGCTTGGCCTATATGGAAGAGTTGATGTTAACCGTGGTTCGCGATATCGCGATAGGCACCCCAGTAGACGCCGCTATCTCCAAATTTCTAGCAAAAGACTCGGAGGTCCCGATGGAACTGCCGCCTATCGATACGGCGGACCAGACTATATTTATACGTAAGTCGCGTCACTTGGTTGAAGAACGCGCTCATGTCGTTGGTAGCATCCGATCACAGCAATATCCGGCTTGCGGCAACAGCCAACCGCAAAAGAACGAAAACTCGACCTCTGGAGCTGGCTGTACCCGAATTGCCCTGCTCGAGGGTCATTGCAACCGCTCTAGCGTCGACAATTTGCCAAGTGACAGATAGTGCTCCAGGCTCCAGTCTCGATTGGGCGTCTCTGGTGGCGTTTGAAGATGGCCCCGCTCCTGAATCCGAGCTCGGAGCTGGCTCCGGATCTGGGCCTGGGTCTGTAGTAGGACCTGCGGAGGGTGCAGCCTCGGACGGGCAGCTTGTACCGATGAACGTTGATCATAACGTCGACATCACGCGTGACGATACCGACGATATCCCGGCCTGGGGTTCGTTAGCAGACGTGGACCGGGTTCACCTATCGACACCAAATTTAGACTCGACACACGCGGACGCAGAGGGGAAACCTTTGAAGAAAAGGCCGCGGTCCAACTCCATTCCAGATACGACGGGGAGAGCGTCAAAGCGCTCGTGCGTCACGGGCGGCAATAAGGACCAGGCGACATCACAGTGACGTTCAATTCCCTTGCATAACGCCTTTACTCATTGTTGTCTAGGGGCGATGAACTAGGAGAAGGTGTCGTTTCTGGATCCGGGGCCGCTGTAGGAGCTGCCGAGGGCGCAACCTCGGACGGCCAGCTTAATGTGACGGGCGCTAAACAAGACTTAGACGATAGGATCACATGCGACGATACGGTCGATAACGTACCACCGGGCTCGACAGCGAACATAGAGGAGGATCAGTCATCGATGCCTGATTCTAACTCGACGCAGGGGGACGTCAAGGGGACAACTTCGAAAAAAATACTGCGCTCGCATTCAACTCCAAATACGGAGCGAAGAACGTCAAAGCGTTCGTCTGTGTTGGCCCGCCTCACGGGTGGGAAGAAGGACCAGACGTCAACACAGTGAATTTCCGTTATCCCGCGTTGTGTCGTTACTTATGTGTTGTCTAGGGACAGCGAACTCGTCGAGGCGGTGCTCGACTCTGACGCCCCATCTGACGACGGTGTGTTGAAAGCGGATAAACAGGCTAAAACGAAGCCGAGGAAGAAAATGGCTCGACCTCGTCCGCCGGCGTCGAAAAAACCCAATACCGACTCCAGGACCGTCCGTGTTGTTGAACCGTTGTCCGCGGTGGAGCGCATGCCTCCGAAGGTTCAGCACCTTTCTTATCGCCTGGTGTTGCCTACCAATTATTTTATAGCTTTCACAACACCCGGTTTCGATGTGGGGACTCAGGCCCGATGGTACGAAGAGGGAATTCAAATTTCAGCTCCACGAAAACTCCGTACGTCATCGAAAAACAATCTCGCGCGGATAGTCACTTACTGCCGAATGTAGGAGCATGCGGAGAGACCGATGTTGGAACAGTTACAAGGCGCAATCGAACGACAACAACAGCTGTGTGGTGAAAAGGCGTTCGTGCGGCACATCCCGGGCAAACTCCCTACAAGAAAGCCTGAAGCAAACGAACCCGCCTTGTACGTCTTGACCGATACGGAGTGGAAATCACTGTCGCAGCTGGAGCGCACCAGGCTGTATGAAACTGGTCGAAATATTTTCATCATGGGTATGGTCATTGGTGATATTGGCGCTGGCGTGGAAGAGAGCCTCTCCATGTTGCATAGGCTCGATGACGAAATGGAGGTTCAAGGTGATACCGTGGTGAATTTTTTAACGAGCTTCTAATAATACTTTCCAGTGCCCGGCGTACGCTTGCCGCCTCATGACGGCGATACCAAACCAGCCGATTACTCAGACATCAACCGTCTCACAACGCTGAGGCGTTTTTTTGTACACGCCAAACGTGATGATGGGTTGGTACTCAACGCCCTGAGGCTTCCCTCGTCCCATTACCCACACCCGAATCCTTTGGCCGGCTCGTAAGCATATTCTAACATGATTCAAGTTCGGATCGTTGATATGAGTTCCGCAGTGGACTGGACCTCGAGGAGGTCGCTTACAGGCAAACAGCTGGACTCTGGAATTTTAATGCTCAATCGCCGCCTGACGAAAAAAAGTGGTTTGATATAGCTGGCACCAAATGGACCTCGACGTTAGGACACCTGGATGCGGCAGGAGGCACTGTAGTCGGGCCGCAAGGCGATGGCGAAAAATACTGGATCATGAAACGAGACGATTTGGAAACCGTCCACGACTCCGACACGTACCGAACATGGGATCCAGATCGCCCTGATTTCGAAAGTGGTCGGTACGAAGGCCTGGTATTGCCGGCGAGAGGCGGAATATTGTGAGTCGGTCGCCTTAAATTGATAGCGGCATCTCACTGGCGGTAGGCTCATGCAAAACGTCGAGCACATAGTACTTGGACTCCCGCCTGAAGGTGCTGCTAATAGTCCTGGTTCCCTATCCGCAACCTGGATCACTGGAGGGCACTACTTTGTGGCTACCCGAATTAGGCCTGCGCTGTCTGTGCAGCTACATCTCGTTATGTTGGAGCGCGTACTCACGAACGTCGAACACGATGCGCAATGGCAAATTTTGGTCCGCATTTGCGCGTTTTGGCTCGACGTGACTTGTGGTGCGTGATGTCGGCTTCGCAGGACGCAGACTTATGACAGAGCTCACAGTACGACCGCCCGAAGACATGCAATTGTTCGAGGCTTATCTGCCGACGCTGGACGAGTGTTCCACTAAAGGCTGGATGGACATCGTCTGCCTCGCGTGTTTGGTTATTTTGTCGACCCCCTTGGATCGTCGAGGGTACTTGAATTCGATTCCGCAAGACGAAATCGTACAGAGAGTGCACGTTATAACGTTGTATCGGCGATGGCGACGTTGGTTTACTGTGAAGTTCCTTGGCCGCAGCGGAAACGCCGTCATCGATTGGGAAAACGATGTGTTCACGGCAAGTCCAAATGTAAAGTGTTTGTCTAAGCTGACACGGACGTTCAGCCTATGCTGCTTCACCTCGCCCAGGTTGTGGTACGGTATCACAAGAAAGAGTCGAAAGACTCTTCAAATTTCGACTCAGATGCTCTAGCGGGATTCGGGGCCAAGGTGGTGAAGAAAAATGTAGTCGAGGCGCTCGAACGGTATTCGGCTGGCTTGGGAACCAAACTTGCGATGCCGCCCCAACATTCTCGATTTTGGTTATTTTCTGGTGACGAGTTCTCCTTGCAAGCACTGTTTTAGTACATGAAACTCAAATACCGAACCCTGTGTCTATGGAATTCGAACACAGGTTTGTTGGAACTCATTTGTTTTGAATCGCTGGTACAGTCTCAATCAACGAGGTTGGCCGGTACCGTGTTGAAGTAAAATATGTACCGTCCAATCAACGCGTAATGCCTCTACTGCCCGCATATGTGTCAAAAATATATTAATATTTTGTAGCCTCAACACGGTATTGCTATTGTCCAATACCAGCTTGAACACTACAAGTCAATGCCGGCTGTCCGGCTTTCAATCACACGGCATGTGTGGCTGTGCACATGACACGTACGAGGCGCTTCGGGAATAACCGAAATTTGATCGCTCTATATTTTTTTGAAAAATGCGAGAAAATTTTCAAGGCCATGAAACATATATCATTACTCAATGTGATACAGACGTCCTCTGCTTCACGCTAGGTTGAAATTTCTTTATCATACAGCGCTGTTACTATACGCCACCGAACCAAGACATTCGAAAAAATACCAGTCGTGAGGCTTTGACGTCGAATGATCGGGGCTGATGCCGATTTGTTCTGTCAGATCTCGACCCCGATATGGTTCCAGTCCTTGCGTGCATTGAGCACCGATCGATCGCACAGGTGGCACATGAGCATCAAAACTTTGTACTCTCCCTCTTTCTTCCCGTCACCATGAAAATTCTCTCGACATACTGCATACTAGCAGCCGTGATATGGATGGTCTATAACGCTGTGGCGCCTGCGTCGCAGGTTCCACCACAATCGGAGTGTTCTCCGTCGGGACTGTGTCCTGGGAATGCCTTTGGGCCGAATAATATTTTGAGCTTTACGCTGCCGGGAGGAATAAACCTTGTGCGAATTGTGCCTGAGAGGGATGGATTTTACACGGCTGTTTTAAGAATCCAACGGCTTTTGATATTGGTGTTCTGCGCAGAGGTTCGGAATGAATTCGGCGGTGCATGCAGGCGACTCACTCGGGCCTTTAACCGAAATTTGATGCGTCGCCACGATTGGCGGGTGTTTCTCTACGAATACGGCGGTGCATGCAGGCGACTCGCTCGGTCCTTGAACCGGCGTTCCTTGCCCTGTCGTAACCCTCGGATGTTACAGTGTATCAATAGACGGTCTGCTGACGGAGTCAGATACCACAGATGCGCCTGTTGGGTGGCTTGTTTCATCGATGTTCAAGTGGTCACCACAACGATCGCGATGCTACGGATCGAGTTTGGACGTAGTATTCCGACCGTTCACTACACGCCTGCACCACATCGAGGCGGAGGCCGAGGAGCCGTTAAAAAATACCTGCCGTCCGAAATAAACCCCTTTATCACGGACGAATACGAGCCGCTTGCCGATGGAGACAGGCTGTTGTATTATGCCCATGGCTTGCGGACGACTATGCAAGAATCCGTGGCCAACGACTTTAGGAAGGTCTTAGCAGTCATCCCTTTGCGCAGTATAGCCAGTGCGTTGACGAAGCCACAACTGCGAGAGGTTGCCTCTGTTCATAAGATTGTCGCACCAAATAGAAGCTCGGTTGACCAGTTGATATCAGCCGTTGTTGATCATGAATGTCATTGCGAACCCACCGTGTTCGGATTTGAGGTGTTGAAAGACATAGCTGAGCAGCAAACCGCTTCACATAGAGCCAGGAACGTCGCCTATAAGAAACGAGTCAAAGCAGATCCCGTCAATCCGAAGCGAAAGTTTAAAACTAGTGAAGCATTGCGTGCGAAACGTAAGTTCACTCGACTTGCCACCAAAAAACGTAAATCAAGCGACGGTTTAAAGACGCCCGCCAAGGTGAGCGTTGTATTTCCGCCTGCTCCTGCGAGTCGAGCTTTGAGACATTCAATCCTCAGCGACATGTGCGCTGACTTTGAGCCGACCTCATTTGAAGAAGCGGGCTGCGTAGTTTGCGGGCGGTTGTGTAATCTTCAGAAATTGACTTCTATGAATAAAGTCGACGTTGAATGGGATTTGTTAACCGCGGAAGGTGTAACTAGAAAGGAACGATTTACATCGGATGACCCTGTGTCTGAGTTGGATGGGCCGGTTTTGGCAAAGGGCTGTGATCAGGTTTGCATAGATTGCGAGGCCAAACTCGTAGCAGGTGTAAAGCCGACGCACAGTCTTGCCAACCATCTGTGGATAGGAGAATTGCCGTGGCAACTCAAAGACCTTACTTGGGCCGAAAAAATGATGATCGCAAAAGTCCGACATAACAGGTGTGTAGTTCGTGTTGCCTCTGGGCGAGGAAAACTGGTCGCCAATGCGATAATGTTCGCAACGCCCATCAGAAAGGTATACGATACGCTCCCGATATCTCGAGACGAACTCAGCGAAGTGTTAGCCTTCGTCTTTCTTGGATCTGCAAAGCCCACTGATGCAGAATTTGTGCGCACACCCATGTTTGTGCGTAGACAACGAGTGAAAGATGCCTTAGATTGGTTGAAGCTGAATCACCGGGATTACACTGCTCTTGAGATATCAATCGCCAATCTCAACGATTTACCCGAAGCTGGTATACCATGTGGTGTTGACTGGAAGCAGACAGAGGAGGGTGAATCTAATTTAGTACCAGAAGCCATGAGTATAGACAATCCTGGGGACGTTGACGAAGGAACAACGACCGGACCGTGTTCCTTTGCAGTAGCGGGCTTAACTGGAGAGCAATATGCAATGGATGACATTCGCACGTTGAAAATCAAAGCACTCGATCATTTAAAAAACGGAGGGAAGACGCTTGGTATCGGGCAAGCGGAAACTCCAGAGTCGACTTTCAGTAACTTGCAATTATACCCGCAAACTTTCCCCTGGTTGTTCCCGTACGGGCACGGTGGTATCGGCCATCCGTCGCACAAACGGTTTATATCAGAAGCTGAACACAAGCGACATTTACTAATGTATCACGACAAGCGCTTCCAATTAGATTTGTACTTTCCAATGGTAGCCTTCAACGACGTTCAAATCAAGCAAGCCAAAACGGGCAGTCATTTGCTAGTGGGCCGTAAAAAGTTCCAAGACATTGCGAATAGGCTGAATCAAATCGAGCCAGAGGTCTTGTCTGATTTGGCCCAGAGGCTGGAGCAAGGTGAACATATAAGAACCAAGACTGCGGCCGAGCAGGCCTGCTACGAGCTGCTCGAAGATCTAGAACACGCCGGTGCCCGCGTACAGGGGTCGTTAACAACGAAGAAATACATGAGAAACGAGGTATGGTCCTTGATCTCATTCAAAGGTGCTCCGTCCTGGTTCATAACATTCTCCCCCGTGGACGTTAATCACCCCTTGTGTTTGTACTTTGCGGACAATGCAATCAAGTTTTCCCCTGCCCTCCGATCTTCTGACGAGCGACTCAAACTAATCGCACAAAAATCCTGTTGCCCCGCCGCCCGATTTTTTCATTACATGTCAGAATCTTTTATCAGAAATGTGTTAGGTGTTGGTGCAGACAGACCAGGATTATACGGCGAAACAGACGCTTATTATGGGACCGTTGAACAACAAGGCCGTTTGACATTGCACATGCACATGTTGATTGGATTAAGAGCGCCCTCTCGCCGTTGGAGATACGAAATCGACTTTTGAATCCAGACGAACAGTTCCAAAAAGATCTTGTCGCATACCTTGAGTCCTGCCATGTGGGTGAATTTTTGACCGGTACTATGGCCGAAGTCAAGACCAAAGTGCCCCTACGGACCACGACTCGTAAAGGCCTGCACGACGTGATCGATTCCGAGGAATATAACCCTACACCTGTCGGATATGCTGATCCTACTCAGACATTACCCGAAGCGCCGCCTCCGTTGTGCGACTGCAACGAAGAAATGTGCGAAGCTTGTGCTTGTTCAGATTCTTGGTGGCGTAGCTTGGCAGAGGTGACAGATGACCTTGTCTTGCGGTCGAATGTTCACACCTGTAGGCGACCGGAAATTGGGACTGACTTTTCCAAAAAAAATGGAACCTGGGTCTAAACCTAAACGGGAAGTGAGGGGGTGCCTTCGTAAGGATGGGACCATGTTCGGCCAGATTTTCCCAGAGATGTATTCACGAAAACTGAGGTCGACCTAGAAGATGGTTATATACATATTAAAAAACTCGAGCCTATGATAAACACGATAACACCTGATTTGACTTACTTGTTGCGATGCAATACAGACGTCACTAGCTTGTTGTCCGGTACATCCATCAAAGCTGTTGTGGCTTATGTCTCAGATTATATCACTAAATCCAGTTTAAAAATTTACCATATGTTTGACTCTGTGAATTCCGTCTTGAAACGGCAGACAACTGAAATCGGAGGAAGCCCCATCCAACAAAACAATTGCCGAAAACTGTTGATGCAAATGGTAAATTCTCTTACCTCGAAATTGCAGATTGGAAGTCCGATGGCGTCGTTGTATCTCCTGAAGAATCCAGATCATTACACGAACCACCACTTTAAGCCTTTCTGGTGGAAGAGTTACGTGGGCTTCGTCAGAGCGGCTTGGACTGCGGACGTGCAACCTGCTGTGCCACACCAATCCAGCGACGATGAGATAGAGGCAGAACCGGGAGTTGGAGCAGCTGGTGTTGATGAAGGGGAAGGATTGTTTGGTCGGAGCTACCAATGTTGACGACTATGTTTGGCGACCGTCCGTTTTTGAAAACACTAGTTTGTATGATTATTTACAAATGACAACGCGAGTCAAACGGACCCCAAAACAGCTGGTCGATTTTCAGAAAAGTGTGAAGGACGACACACATTCAAACGAGTTAAACGACGCAGACGATATACAAGATGATTGGTTAGAGGATGATCTCGAACGACACCCACAGGAAGATTTGTTGGACGTGACTGCTGGGGATGTATCGGCGCATCCGTTCCACATCGATCATCCTTTGTGGGAAACGCATTACGTTCGATGCGATCGGAGCAATCTGGAAACCACGGTACCGAACTTCGTAGGTGGAGCTCTGCCTAGATGGACCAAGGTGACAGAGAGTATTACTGCTGTACGATGCTGACGCTGTTTAAAACCCTGGAGGGACCCTATGCATCTTAAAAATACTTGTGTGTCTTGGCATGACGAGTTCACAGAACATGCTTTCTCCGACAAGGCCAATACACTGATGAAACATTTCAACATCCGTTATGAGTGCAACGATGCTCGAGACGATTACAGCTCACTAGACAGACAAAAACGACGTGCGATGCCGTTGGTCGACGGTCAGGGATCCAGAGGTGAAGAAGGTTTGAACTACGAGGGAGAATACGGCGAGATGGGCGAATTTATCGAGGAGGATGCCGCTACTACCTTCGTCAAGGGCCCAATTCAACTCGCCAAGGTAAAAGCTGATGATGGAGGCCGAAAGCGTGCTACGTGCTTCTGGTTGGACTACTATGACCAAATCGACCCCCCGCTCTGTTTGAGAGATTTGTTCCTAAACAACGTTTGTCCGCCAACCAAATGGAAGGCCAGGATATCAAGCATTAGAGAAGGACTATTTGCATCCAAATTCAAAAACGCGCCTGACGCGGAGCGGCCTACACGACCGTCGGACGAACCTGCGGTTGGTTTTGACGTGAAGCTACTGAAGGCTTCGTATTTCACAAAACAGTACAAAGCTGCAAACGATAAGGCTCAACGTGACATAAATAACATTGCAACCACGTTCAATCTGAATGCCGAGCAAGAACGAGCGTTCAGGTTGGTCGCCAATCACGCCACGGACCTGGCTGCTGCCCCACTGCGCATGTATTTAGGTGGTGTTGGTGGAACAGGTAAAAGTCAAGTCATTAAAGCACTGGTTGAATTTTTTGAAGTCCGGTCGGAGTCCCATCGATTCATAGTCCTGGGCCACCGGAACCGCAGCTGCACTGCTTAACGGGAGTACTTACCACTCCGTGCTGGGGCTGAGAGATTCAACGACAATGACTCCGAGCGAGTCGGTGGCGCAAGGATAAAAAAGGTTCAGGAGCGCATAAGAGGAGTCGAATACATTTTTTTGGATGAAGTGTCTATGGTATCGTGCAGCGCTCTTTACAGCATCAGTGCTAGACTGGCCCAGTGTTTAGGGGAACCTAACGAAGCATTTGGTGGCCTTAACGTTATTTTCGCGGGCGATTTTGCGCAATTGCCGCCGGTGAGCGCCAAGGCTTTGTATAGCCCTGACATATCAGTGGCGCCGATGATACACGGTAAAATGAGCATATTGGATCAAAAAAATACGATAGGCAAAATTATTTGGCAGCAAATCACGACAGTCGTCCTGTTGAAACAAAATATGCGTCAGACAGCCAACACTCCCGAAGACGAAAAATTTCGGACTGCGCTAACTAACATGCGGTTCGCGTCATGTACCAAAGATGACCTGCAATATTTGCAGAGTAGAACTATAGGGAGAGGCCCAGGCAGACCAACCTTCGCTCGCGGTGAATTTCGAAATGTTTCCATTATAACGGCGTTCAACGCCCAAAAAGATAAAATTAACGAATTGGGTACGGCCAAATTTGCGAAAGAGCATGGCCAAGAATTGACGACCTTTTATTCGGACGATACCGTCGCTGTCAATGCGGGCGATAGTGAACGAAAGCCAAAGGACGTACGAAAACGGCGTACAGTGAAAGAAAGAAAGATTATACCAGAGCATCGTCAACAACAGCTATGGGATGCCTATCCTTGCTTCGCGGGCGAACATATCCCAGGTAAATTGAATATATGTTTGGGATTGCCTGTTATGATTAAAAACAACGACGCGACTGAACTGTGCATCACGAAGGGTCAAGAGGGTAGAGTTGTAGGTTGGCAAGAAACGGTTGGCAATCGCGATCAGAAAGTCCTAGACACTTTGTTTGTCGAATTGATTTCGCCTCCAAAAACAGTTCAGATTCAGGGACTCCCGGATAATGTGGTCGCTCTCCCAAAAGCCTCCAAAAAAATTTGGTGCACTTTGCCGGACGATAGAACAATGCAAATCGCTCGGGAACAAGTTTTAGTGCTGCCGAATTTCGCGATGACCGATTACGCGTCTCAAGGCAAAACGAGAAGCATAAATGTTGTGGATCTGAATAATTGTAAGGATCACTTTTCCTACTACACGGCGTTATCGCGCAGTGCGACCTCGGATGGTACAGTAATTCTACAGGGCATGGATCCTTGGAAAATCACGAAAGGAATTTCAGGATATTTACGACAAGAGTTTAGAGAACTCGAGCTGTTAAACGAGATTACAAGACAACGCTATGAAGGGGAATTGCCGTATCATGTCAAGGGAATCAACCGCCGGGAAATGATATATACGTACCGAGCTTGGAAAGGAAACGATTCCACTGTCGACGGTCTCCATCCCGCCCTGACGTTGAACAAAGACACGGTTAACGTTTCGAGGCCTTTTGCGCCGATGGGTCGATGGCAGATGATACAAGCAGATGAAAAACTCGCCAAAGAGTGCATGATATCGGTCGAACAAACCGAGCCGAGTAGCTTCAAGAAATTGGGGAAGAGAAAGCAACCGACTCAGACGAGTTCCAGAGCGCCCAAGAAACGTAAATTGCCTGTAGTTGCACCTGTTGGAATAAAATGGGATCAAAACAATTATAGCTGTGCCTATGACGCGCTGTTCGTTGGCCTGTATCACATATGGCACGATCATGGTCCATTGTGGTCAAACCGATTCGCCTCTATTACAGAGTACACAAATCAGCTGGGTAAGGGATTCGAGTCCTACTCTATGAAAACACGATCGTTAGAGACTGTCCGAAACCAAGTGAGAAACAGCCTTGCAGCTGCGAATCCTACCGGATTTCCCACCGGAACCGAGTTCACTTACCTTTACATGTTAACAGACGCTATGTTCGGACAAAGGTTTTGGGGTCGGGACACAATAAAATGCCTGACGTGCGAATTAGTCAGTGGCGACTTGGCAGGATACCCGTGTACGCGCACAGTGTACAAAGACGCCGACCTGAAAGCCAGATATAAAGAGGACTACATGTTGTCACATTGGTTGGACGCTTTGAAGATCTCGCGAGCCGATGGACGCTGCACTGCGTGCAAAAACAACCTGGCGAGGATCGAAGTACCTATGGCCGCGCCTCCCGTCTTGCATTTCGCTCTGCATGATCCGTTAATGAAACTAGATCCAGCGTTCAATGTTAACGTCAAGGGGACTGCCATAAGGTATGCGCTCAGATGTGTGATATATGTGGGGAACCACCACTTTACATCGCGTATCGTCAAGACAAACGGGGATATATGGTATCATGACGGTATTGAAACTGGATTCACATCCATTCCCGAGGGTAACGTTCATTCCCAGGGTCCGTGGTTCTTGAACACGTCCAAAAGAAACGGAGACACACGAACGGCTTGTGGTGCCATATATGCCATGGTGGATGAAGTTCAGCTTTGATACAATATATGCTTAGTTATGGAAGATACGGTGCGTCTCAAGGCACAGTGATGGCCACCACCTCACTCTTACTGAAACGGAAGGCTCGGGTAATTTCGTTGCACCGAGTCGGATCAAACCTAGCGAATACGAAAGAACACCCGATCTGGAGTGGTCTACTGCTGGATGATAACTCCCTGCCAGATGATTGGTTAGTGGGTATGCGACTCATCATTGATCCACATGGTATTGGAAAAATTGTATTCTCGGGTTAGAGTCCCACACTGGTTTAAATAATTGTGTGTCATGGCATTTCCTCTTGAGCAAACTTCCCCCGCCATGGCTGGTGCACCACCAGCAACACAAGCGGACGACATGCTTCTGCAGACTGAGTCTCGTTACCCCAAACGCTCTAAAAACAATTCAAAATAAAAATGAAATAAAAAAGAAAGAACGCCCGATCTAGGTATTCAAATGCAATCTGTGTTCCCCCTGATCGTCACTGTGGCTCTAAGTCGCAGGCGGAATCGCATCACAAGATCGTGAGACCAGCGATTGGAAATTGCGCTTTAAGTATAACGACGAACAACGCAGACGCATATACGGTACAAAGGTGTCGTAGTGTGACGCACAATACATGGCTTCAGACGTCGTACGGGATCGGCGAGATTCCGCTAAGGGCCCGCAGGTGCATGGTGGAACGCTCCTTACTGACACATCAAACTCACCTGCCACGCGAACCGTCGTAGTCGATCTAATCGAACCAGGGGATAGAATATGGTGTCCGATCAAGTAACGCGTGCCGCTAACCGTTGACAGCCGATCAATCTGAACATCAATTCCTCGACATTGTCCGAAGTGTTGTGTATATGTCGTCGGCGCCGCCACGCCGTGGTTCTTGAACACGTCTAAAAGAAATGAAGACACACGGACGGCTTGTGGTGCCGTGTATGCAGCGTTGGATGGAGCTCAGGATATACTCGATAGATGGTTGGTGCAGCGAAGGACTGGCCCGATACAATGCATTTCATGGGTTGATACAGGTAACCTCCACAATTGTGGATTTGAAGTGTGTCACACCAAACTTAGCGAAAACAAATGGGCATATAATTCAAATGGGTTCCGTCTGCCGATCGCCACATCTGCTCGTGTAAATCAAATGGCATGCTAAATTGCTTCGAAGTGATACCAGTAATTGGGAATTTCCCTTCAACAACCGGGTCGTGCCCGAAGAGAGGTATAAATAATTCGGAGTGGGACACTGAAGCCGATCATGGCGTCAGATGCTGAACGAAACGGCACAGAGGCTCACAAATTGCACGGTCGAACGCTCCGTTCTGATGCATCGGTTTTCAGCTTCTGGCCAACCCGTCGCAGTTGATCAAATTGAGCCGGGCGATAGAATATGGTGTCCGGTCGATGTCGACCTCGCGGATTCCCCCCAACCGGCCGAAGTAGATTTCTGGGATTACTTGTCCGCCCCCCCCGCAAGCCCTCCAAGGACCGCATCCGGCCGATTAAAGGTAGGATATCGTCTACAAAAGCGTAAAAGCTGACAGTTTGCATATCAGTCGATCCTAAAATGTTTGAGTGCGGCATTTGTTGGGGCACGTTGTTAAACCCCGTTACGTGAGTTCTGGTCGACCTGCACGAATGTTAATGACACTAAACAGACCGCTATGCATGCATGTATTTTGCCATGCGTGCTTATTCACTTGGATTAAACGAGGAGTGCTATCCTGCCCGATATGCAGGGAACATATAGCAGAAACGCCGATACGTGATAACGCATTCGAACTACGGTTGTACGATGCTATTGCCGACGGTGAAGTGCCGAAGCCGTCTGCCGGGACAACGAGTCTGTCTCCTTATACGTGGCCCGATGTCGTGTTCGACACCGTTACATGAGCGCGTTCAGGTGTGGGATCACTGCATCGACGACGCGTTGTCGGACGTGATATTAACTACGATCGTGTTGGCAATGTGTTACGTATTCGCAGTGTGCCAGTCGAATTATGGGAGCCTTTTTAGAACGTGGAACGAGACGGCCTTATGAAAGGCATAACACAGGGTGAAAGGGGACCTGACAATGGCTGACAGCCGATCAAGCCGAACATCAATCGTGCGGTATTATCCGAAGTGTTGCGTACATGTCGTAAGCACAGCCACGACTTCAACGTCCAGGGTCTCCTCCGAAAAGTCGCCTTTCCGCTAAAGTGTGTTGAAAAAACGGCTGCAACGTCGGACGCGGAACAGCCGCTGTGACCAACAGGTACGCAGCCGCACTCACTGTCCTTGACCGTTGTTCAGGCTCAATCCACAATCCAGTGCGGCCTTAGATTACATGGTCGATCTCGATTCCATGGAATATTACGGATAAGTCACCCGATGCGAAGGATGCGAAGGATGTGTGCATCGGGGTATTTGAAGTGGTGTTTACCTCAAATTGCATTCGTATAGTTTGACGACAATGAACTGATCCGAACATCTGATGGCTAAGATGTGCGTGACCAATCACTTTGAAACAGGGATCTTTCGATTTTTTCGCAACGACTATGATGAGTGAGTTGGAGCACTCCTAGGTATCAAATAAAATGCGCGCTGATGTCTTGGAAACTAGACATTATTACAGGCATCGT